>VZTH01015648.1:48887-123700 GCA_013397815.1 Aleadryas rufinucha | reverse complement strand
CTGCTCCCCTGGCGCTGGGTGAGTGGGGGAGGGGAAGGGCCTATCTCTGTCCAGAGACCTTTTATTTTATTTTAAGACAATTTTGCCTCAGATTAGCTGAAGTTAACCCAGCACCAAAGATTTCTGCTGTGGGCACATAACCAGTGTGGTTTCAAGGATCTCCAATCCTGCGATCTCGGGTTTTTCTATTATTTTAATTTAAGAATTTGGACTCTGTTATTTTTCCAATTTATTTTTCTTGTAATAAACAATAATTTTTTTAAAATTAAAACAAGAGTTGTCCTTATTCCTGACATCTTTACTATAGGCTGCTGCAATTCTTCACTTTTACAGCTTAGTCACAGGAACTGGCAAGATGAACAGATATGATGCTGGATGCTTTCAGACTGTATGAGGCAGATTCCCAGATAACTGGAATAACTCAGTAGATTTGATACAGGTGCACTCAACGACCAGAGCTGTTTATCTGGAGTGTATCTCTCTAATCCTTCGCCCATTCTTCTTCCCACTCATTAAATATAAGAATCTTCTATTTCATTATGAAAACTATCACCTTTAGCCAATTATTAGCTGCTCTCCCAGTCCCTTTGTCTCCATAAATATAATTAACAAAAGGAAACACTTTTACTAAGAAATGTATCTCCAAAACAGTAAAACTAAGCTTGTGTGGTCTGTCAATGAGAATTCAATCATTGTTTCAGTGGAAGCAACATCAAGGCCTAGTTCTCATAATAATTAATCTCAGGAGTAAAAATTAATCCACTTTTGCATTGTGATATATATCATTATCCAAAAGGGAGCATTTCTTTGCAGTCAGCATTCTGACACTGAAGAAATCACTATCATATCCAGTATCTCCACCCCCCAGTGGAATCAGGGTTCCTGAGTGCGCGCAGTAAACTACTAGAGCCGTTAGCTAACGCTACCTGTCCCTCTGCCTAAATTTGGATAGCAGTTATTTTTCTTCTGTATATTCCATTTGATGATGTAGCAGGATTGAGGAGCAGAGAGAGATTTCTGAGAAATGTGAGCTGAAGACAATAGCAGATGACTGCAGAATAAAGAAGCCAGGTAGAATCACCAGCAAAAGGTAGTACTGTATGTAATTTCTTCTGAATTCCAGTGTATGCCTGTTTCTGTTCACAAAGGGAAAATGGTGCAGCTATTCAGTTCGGAATACTATCTCTTGTCTGTAACTTGTTAGGAATTAAAAGGGGCAAGTAATGAATATCTAGACAAAAAACTTGCCTGATGTTCCTACAGTGGCAACTCGTTTGAAATGACTGTCAAATCCCAATTATTTGCACAGGCTTTTGACAGTAAATGATCTATTTTAGGTGTGTTAGTACAGCTTGTTTTGTATTTTTTTAAAGAAAACCAGCATGACCTATAAATTCTGTCTAAAAAAGCCAAACAATGTCTACTTTTGAGAGACTCCTGGCCTTAAAAATTCCCACCCACTCTTTCTTCCCTTCTCTTTATTGCTTTCATTTTAATAATACTTGAGACATCCAGAATAAGGCGTATTTACATTTTCAGAAGTGCCTAAGTTACACTAGTAAATCATTCCATCCTTCTATATACTATCTAGGGAAGGACAGTTATTTCATTGTAAACGGCACATGCTCACAGATGAATTTACATCCTATTCAATTCACAGCAGACAAGCTACAAAAGTCATATCTAACATTCCCAGTTGAGACTAATCAAAAGAAGTGACTGAAACGTTTTTGAAAGCAGATGCCATTTCATTCCTGTTATTCACGTTATTAATTTCCAATATTTGTGATTAATCCTGAACCTGGGAATAAACACAAGAGGAAAATCCAGATATTTTTCAAGTAATAAAATCCTTGAAACATGTAAAATGTATCACTCAAGATGATAAAAACCCACTGTTGCTTTATAAATTTCTTCACGGTCTTGAGGCATTCAGATTTCAAGCACATGAGGAACCACAGTAGAAGGGAAATACTGGGGTTAAACTTCTAGAAGTATCATATTAACTGCTGCATCACTTAATTACATTAGAAGGTCACTAGGGGAGGGAGCACTGCAAACTACCAACTATTCCCACATGCAGATCTACTAAAATGACAGACCCATTACCTACTTCTGAATGTGAAGTTATATAAGTGTACAGTAAGGTGCAAATAAAAATTTAATAGGAATGTAACATAAATCATATACACAAAAAGATCAAGCAAAGATAGGACTGCATCATTTACGGCACTTCTAAGAGGAAAAATAACATCCTGAACAGAATTTATCTCAAAATACAGGTAAAATTATACATATGTCAATAACCTTGTTAAATAAAAATTATATTATGCATAAATAAGTAATATATAAATTAACATATAAATAAATAAAAATATAACTGGGTACAATAGTTAATTTTATAAGAACAAATTGCCAGAAAACATAAAGTTTATAGTCACAGAGCCTTTCTAGTGCATTACCAGTCCTTAAACCATCATGGCTATAATATCTGAGTGTGGATGCTAAAAAGCTTTAGCAGAGAAACTTTGCAGTTTTCTGCAGCATCTTGTGAGGCTGCAACATTTCATGAGAGCTCTGTCCTTCCCATGTAAACTATTAGAAACAATGATATGGGTTTTATAAACTAACTTTGCTATTTTGCACCTGCAGATTGTTTGTAGAATTGTTGTGATACTGACTAGAGAAATATTTTGGAATGGGTGTTGGGAGAACTGACCAATCACTTCAGGAGGTGGATGGCTTAAGGTCCAATGACCTTATACCATGCTAGAATACTAATATATAAAACTAGTTGAATTAATTAAATAAAGACACTTCTTCTTCACCTTTCCTCCTGGTCCAAATCTGTGTTGGTTTTCTCTCCATGCTCGCTACTACAGCGACATCTGAGTCACTAAAAAATTTTGCTGCACTTTCTGCCTCTGCCCTCCATAATATTTGCTTGGTATGCAGACTGATGCAAACTTTTTTAACACCAGTACCAAGAGCCCCAAATCCCTTACACAGGTGACAAGCTAAGAAACCTATCATTGGAGACCTTAGACACAGCAATTCAATTTCTTTTCACTGCAACCATCCATTCAGGCTGCTGTTCCAACGTGGCACAGAAGATAGGGCAGTGACCGGCTTATTTCATAGGGACCTCTGCTTGGATTAATGACGCTCCCCAATTGAAAGTTGTTGCAGCAATGAAGAACTCTTCTACCAAAGTGTCAGTGAAGAGGGCAAAATTAAGTTCAATAAACTTCTTTTACTAAATGTATAAACTTTCCCTCTCTGAGTATGAAACACTGCATACTCTTGACTTTAATTGAACTGTTTGTACATAAACTTTCTGAACTCTCAAACTCTCCCTCATAAGAATGTTAACTATAATGTACTTTTGAGAAAACACACTAGGGTTAGGCTGAATTATGCATTATACACTATGATGTATAAAGCTATATATTATAGATTTAAAGCTATCACAGAGTATTGTCTCAGAAAAACAAAACAACTTTTACCAATTACCAGGATTTTCCCTGGGAAGCTAACAAGATTTTTTTAACTTCTTCAGACTTCTTAAAGAAATTACCAAAGAAGAAGTAAGCATTCAAACATTTCAGAGTGCTGCAGAGAGATTTTCCATTTACTTGTTGCAGATGCTATGCAGCTTCCTTCCGTAAGGCCTTTTGCCTAGATCTGTTTTCAAAACTTGAAAAAATTTCTCACCTGTAAACAAACATGTGGCCATTCCAGGCAGAAACAGCTGGTGTCTTATCTGTGCACAAGGAAATCCAGATGCCCACTCACTTTGTTCAAGAACTCAGTCCCGTCCTAAAGGCATGAGGCTGAATGAGAGTCACATTCAGATGCCTGGAGCCAGCGCTAATGGCCAGGAGTCTTGCTCTCAGTTGCCCCTGGATCAGAGCCCAGGTGAGAGAAGATGGTGATGTACCAGAAGCCTACTGTTACTTCAGCTCTGATTAACTACGTAGTTGTGCATAATCAAAGTTCTACCCATACAGATGTTTCAAATTAGTGAAATAAAACTTTCTGGACTGAAGACCACCACACACTCTCTTCCATGTTTCCACATCTTAAATGCAGGTTTTCCCTTTCAACATAATAACACAATAAAAAGGGAAAATGAGTTTTCTGGAGAAAAATTGGGTGTGATGAGAGATGCTTTTGGCCACAAAGCATAGCCCAAAGAGAAGAAAGAGTGGATGGCAGTAAACACAGAACCAGTTACACGTCAAAAACTTTCAAGTTCATTTACTTATAACTCAAAAATACAGAGTTTTGAAAATGGTAACTGTAACATTCTCTCCAGAATGTTTTACGACCCAATTGCCTACTGAGCAAATTATACCCAGCACAGAGAACGGAAAGAAATCTTAGAAAGAAATCTTACTAAATTCAGTCCCTCTTTTCCCAAATAACGCTTCCTGAGGATTGCAAACCAATTTAATCATTCTTCCCAACATGCTAACATGTTAAATATCTGAAGGCCAAAGTGACACGATCTGTGCTGGCTTGCTTTCCAACACCAAGTCTATATGCATGTTATGATGTCCAAAAGTTACTGGATTGATCAAAGCTCTTGTCTCACTCCTAGCAGGAATTAGTCTGTGCTGGCTGTGGAGCTTTTGAAACTTAGACAAATATACTGCATCCTTCAGAGTGCATTAACCATTCAGCCTGTTACAGCAAGTTTGGTCATCCCCTCTGTGAATACTATCCAGGGAAATGTAACTGATAAGAGATAAGAACGAACACAGAGCTGAGGGCAGAAGGGTATACAGGTGCATCAAGGAAACCAGATCTGTGAGACAAAAAACCACTTAAGACCCTACTGTGACTTGGGAAAGGAAAAAGGAAAGAAAACCAGGTTAGAGGTAGACTAGTAAAATACAGAGATGAGTTAAAAGAAAATTAAAAAATGGAATGGCAATAAAAATTATCATGCATAGAAAGAAGATGATAGAGACAAGAACAGCAAAAGTAAATGAGACGCAAGAAATGACGCAGGCAACATGAATGTAAACGAAGGCTATTTTTACTTCAGCAAAAGATGCTTTGCATGTCAGTAGTACTTTTTCACTGGGAGAAATAAGACTGCCAACAATAACAGCTTTGGTCGTTTAGGAAGAGATGCTGTCCACAAGTTATTCCTTGCTTTCAAATACACCCCAAAGCCTTCTCTCACAAACCATTAAACCCTTAACAGAAGATGCTACTAAAGACCCATTCCCAGCTGTATTTTCCCCTAATGTCCTGCTATGGTCAACAGCTACACTATGCCTCAGGAACAGACAGGTTGGACACACAGGCAGAGGACGCACTATAACTATACCCACCCCAAGGAAAACATTCTGTCTTGGGAGTTTAAATACTAAAACCAACTTAGTGTAACTAGACTCAAAACCAGTATTTTGCTATTCCATTTGTCTGAGATCATGACCTCCCTACCTTGTGGATTTGGGGAAAGTAAAAGTATGAAGAAAAGATCAACTTTCCCCAATGCAAGCCATTATTATAATGCAAATTTTCTGTCACATAGTTACCCCTGCCAAAGGACAGGGACATTTGCTCTTGCTTTCACAATGCAGTGGTGACATGAGTGAATTACACAGCTCCTGTTAATTGCAGAGCATGCTGCATGAACACCAAGATTTGCTAATAGCTGGCAGCAAAAACCCTTCAAAAAAACCCACCAGTCCCCTCCCCCCAAAACCCCCCAAACCAACAAAACTCCCACAGCATTTCCATTTGAAGAAAACAAGGGAGAAACCACTTCCTGGGCCCTTGTAGTCCTTAGCTATCAGGGACTGAACTACTGTGCATTTCTTTATGAGCATCACGGTGTCCTAATGCTAAAAGCAGACTCATGATATTAATAATGTACAAGTGGAAAGGAAAGACTGGGTCAAATAAGAATGACGCATCAAGTATGAGCAACGACATGTTGAGTAGAGATATTAATACCTGAATTTTTAGAGATGTGGATGTGTAAAATCATGTTGTTGTGTGGTTGTCAGTCAAATTCTCTTGCAACACTTTCAACTTTAATTCTTCTAAAATCAGATAGCTTGCAAATTGATTTGAAACATTGTCATTATACACATTTCCCCTACAGATTTTAGTTTTAAGAATCATATGAGTCCTTGTCTTAATTTTTACTTCAGCGTTGCACTGCATGAGGAGGTGCTTTCTCAGATTTGTGGTGGATGTCTGTAGGCAGAACCAGTCCAGATACTGGAGAGAGAACCTTCACAGTTAGGTTGTGGTTTCCTTTTCTAATCACACACATATCAGCATGTGTATCACCAAATTCCCCAACATAAAAGCAAAAGAAATCCTGATATGATGCAACAGCCAAATGAGGATGGATTCTGCAGTGGTCTCTGAGGTGACTGCAGAGTATCACCATGCATAGACATCTTCTACCTTCTCTTAGGTACACATTTGTAAGAGAAAGCAGGAGTAGAGCAAGAGTATGGCTGTTGCACAGTTTATCAGGTAGATGTTTTAAAGTCTTTTAGGTCTTCAATTTAATGTCCACAGCAATTGGGCTCTACTGAAAATCAATAGTAATGTATTTCATTGCAAAAATGTACCTAAACACAGCAACAAAATACCTTATTTTCCACTCTGCACCCCAAAGTGTTCAAAAAAATCCCTATTTCAAAATTACTCTTAACTTCAACTAACCATTCATGTAACTGAACTGACAGATCTTTATCCAGTTTGACAGGCACTCTTTGAAGTTAAACGTACCTGTTACCTTAACTGCTGAGTATTCTGAGGCATTACCCATATTTATTTGGTTTAGCCTTTCAAAGCTGTATTAAAACAAAAGCCAATTACTAAACCTAATTATCTAGAGTCATTTAAGAAAATTAAAGGCTTTTGTTCCAAGTACCAGATCAGTACAGCTCTCTCAATGGAATGGGTATGTTCTGCCCTCTTCTTTCATGCAACACTCAGGGAGGTATCTGCACCATTAAATCTTTTTGATGTTGCTTCATTAGCTGTGTAAAGAATACCCTAAACTAAAAGTTTGCCACAGTGATTAATTCCAGTGCCATAGATAACAAAAGCTAATCTACTCTAGAGAGACAAATAATGCAAAGAGTTTTCACCAGCATTCCACAAAAGAGAAAACATCCCATGGGTTCCAATTATGCAAGAACCTCTCTCAGAGGAGCTAATTCCCATGCTAAGACAAAAGAGACACATGAACAAAGCACCCTCAGCTGCCCTGCAGCCTCCTTTTGTGCCTCCTTTTGTTCCAGGCAGGATTTGATATGAGCACTAAACCAACAGATATGAGCGGTGCTACGCTTTTCATCCTTGCTTCCGTGTTGCATTCCCAGGCATACAAAGATGAGGAGCACTATGATTTGTGCATCAAACAAAATTATCTCAGCAATGAAAAGAAAATCAGAAAATTGGGCTGACATTTGTATATTGACTAAACCTTTTTTAAAAAACTATTTTTTAAAATTCTGGAGAAATACTCTATTCCAGACATTTCTGTCCTAACCTTGGCAGCCTAACTCTATATAGTATATCTATTTTGAGAGTCTCTAAGATGCTGATCTCTTTGCATACAAGAAATTGCAAGATGCTTCTTGGAATAGAGGTGACTAGAAAACACTTTCATAATTAGAGCCAGCAACGTCATGAAAATTCCCTGAATATCTACAATACCTGGTATCATTATCCTGTCATTGAAAACTCATCTACTTACAAAATCAATAAGGTGTTCGTGCCTTTTTTCTCCCATAAGAAATTTCACCCTATGATAAATGTCTTTATGAGGCAGGGATTTATATTTTTTTCCAGTAATTGATGGACTGGGTAATGTGGCACAAAAAGAAGAGGAACATTATTTTTCCATCAAGTGATTCATTATTGCTATGTATCTAATAATCAACTTTTCCCTTCAAAATATTCTTAATACTGTGTGACTCACATAGTAATTGTACCAAAAGATAAAGAAGACAAGGCAAGTAGAAAACTTCTACCTCTCTGCCTCCATTTTGGGGTATTTCAAAGAAAGCACAGCAGCAGGTTTGACAAGAGCTGTATAATTTCCATTGTCTACCAGTCTCTTGGGATACCCAACACTTATCAAAATGGAAAAGGCTCTGCAGTAACTCTGCAGACAGAACTGCAATCTGCATTCAGGACCTGACTGATGAGGAGACAAACTTCCCGGGGGGAAGGGGGGGAGTTTTGCATAATAAAGATTTTCAGTAGAATGAGCTCCAGAGAAAAGAATTTCCAACCAAATGCACAGCAAATGACACAGTGGAGTCTGTGGGAGCACCCCTCTCACACAACCTTACAGACATATAGCATTAAGTTAGACTTCTAAAAAATGATGTGGCTGGGGTGGTATTCCTGTCCCCCCACAGGCAGCGAATCCCTCTCCAGTGCCATTTCCTCTAAAGGTTCTGTGTGTCCGCTGGACAAAACCAGACTGTCCATAGTTTTAAAGTTTGCTTTGTTTCATGAGAAGACAAATTAAATGCCACTTAGTCTACCTCATTAGCATTAACAATAATGATGTTATTTGGTTTAGCCTTTGATGAAATCCCATGAGAAAAGGCAGTGCAAGACACTCACTATTTTTCTTATTGAACATTTGATGGTTTTAATTCCAAACATAACCGTGGCTGACTTGGCTGAAAATAACTGAAAGAGCATTCTGTCCGAAAGTGTCTTCTTTAATTTTCCTTTATTCTGTTTAAAATTACTGAGTCTTTTCAGAGGTGATTCTCCTCATGCAGGTAGGAGGGATCACAGGAGGAGTGGGGCAGGACTTGCAGACAGGACTCGATGAACTGGTACTCTACCTGTGGCAGCAGTCGGGCTGTTCAGAAACACCACACAAACACATTAACCCCAGCACTGTGAGTTACCTGCCAGCTACTGTCAGATTTCTTTCCCTCTAAAGCCAACCACCATGGAGGGACAAGTGAAAAATGCATGACTAAATCAGCCAAATGTAGCACCCTTGGTAGATGTGAAACTCACATGAGAAGTAACACCTGCACAGGACTTAGTGTAACCTGTGTTCTCATCCCTGTTCTTGCCCCACTCATATACAGTATCATCTCTAACTTGAAAATTCAAAGCTGCATTTGGAAGCTCCCACGTGTAGATCCAGCTGGGAATGTGTGAAAGTAAATGCTCATTTACCTGTCTGCATTCTCCAGGTGGACATCAAGGAGCTGAACAGCACACCCCCACATTTTAGAAAATAACTCTAGGGAAATACTCTGCATGTCACACTGTATCAAACTGTAGTTCTAGAAATGATGATACAGAAAGCAACTTAAAAAAACTCCAAAAGTATTTCTCTTAGTGATTATGTCTGTGTCTTGGGTTTTGCAGAGTTTTTTGCACACTGGCTTGTGAGAAAGATGCTGAACTAAAGGGAGGGCTTGCCAGAAGCACAGCTGGTCATCAACTCTGCCCTTCCATTCCACTGCATCACGCAGATCTGGGCCTGAAAACAGGCAGGTAATGGCTGAAGATCCTCTTTGCAAGTTCCCTCCCTGACACTAACTCGAGTGAGTTCCTCAAAAATCAGGCCAAGATGGCTCACACCGATGTGAGCTCATCTACACTGATGAGCTCACGCTGATGGCTCATCTACAATTAGAAAGTGGTTTTCAAAGTCTGGTCAGGCAGGCAATGTCACCGAGGTGAGACAAACCTCAGGAGCTCAGGTTTCCATTCTCTAGGGCCGATAAGACCTGAGCACATATAGTGGTCGTTGCTTCTACTGATTTCCAAACATGACTGAGTGCTACTTCACCATTGCACCTGGTGACCAGAGAAGGCCATGCTGCAAAACAGCTCATCAAAATGCTGTGGGCTTTTTGTATCTACTTGTTCCTCTTCTGCTCACGTTAGCGTATCTAGGACTAGTGACCACGGCTATGTTAATCCTCAGAGGCTGGTGGTTAATTATGATAATCACTGCATTGGAATTTTTTCTGCTGTCCGTTAATTTGACCTATTTAGATCACCCTGGAAAAATTGTCTATAAAGCTAAAACTTGCCATGTTTTCTCTTAATGAAGTACCAAGAGTTTCTAGGGTTTTTTTGGGTAGGGGAATGCCAATGCAAAAGCATTCAACAGCTGGGGGAACTCCCATCCACTCCCAGTTTTCCCTACACCTGTGGTCAGGAACTAGCTTTCTAGCTGGCCTTTGAGGGAGAGTGGGAGGAAAGTGACCTCCAAGTGTGTGGCACGTGGAGCCAATTCCCCTCTGAACACACATCTGAATGAGCAACTGCTTCAACAGAAAAATCCAGAACAAAACTTTGAGAGTGGCAGAATACCAAAATCAATACAGCAATACATTCAAAGTGGGCTCTGGTACAGAAAGCTCAAACAGGGAATGCAAAATTATTGTAGGAGGCTACTTAACTTAATGCTTTTCAAAATGCCACTTGGCTCAGAAACAGAGAAATTCAGAACCTGCTAAGTGTGTTTAAGCACTTGGAACTGTAGCATTTAAATGACCAACAAAACCCTTATTGCTCATTATTCAAAGCACGAAATACCACCGAGAGGGCAGCTGACTTTCTGGCTAGAAGTGCCCATTAGAGAGATGTGCTTAGGGATATATAACACTGGAGCAACATGAAACTTGCAATAGATCTTGGTTTCTGCTCCCAGCTTCATGGCTGGCTTGCCTGCAGTCTTTCAATGCAGCGCTTTGAGGCCTTGGATCTCTGACTGTGCTTTGGGAAGAGCTCTAAGTAACCTTTTGTGTGCAAACACACCAGAGATCTTTGCACTAATTTCTGGCCCCCCTACTGGGCTCCTCACTTACATGTAGCACCTTCCCAAACCCCAGCAAAGTGAACTGCTCTGGCCTTTTCCAAGGACTGATTCTGGTAGTGTCACCCTCCTAAACAGCTAACTGTATCCAAAGGAAGTAATTACATCCAGTACTTCCCAGCAGACCTGATCTACATCCAGTCTGTCCCAGGACAGCATGGTAGTCTACACCATGGTGGTCTGTGAAGGAGTCTTGCTTGTTTTTCACTATCTATAAAGGGGTTGGGAGAGAAACTACAGCATGAGTGGGTATGTAGAGGTGATTAGAACAAAAAACTAATACAGCTTTGCAGACTAAAAAGCTCATTTTTAGCAGAAAAAGTGAAGACTACACATACACTGTGTTGTGTTTGGGTCTCCGTGTATTTGACTACGATCTCCCTCTTTTCTTTGTTACTTTATAAAAACAGCTCCCCAAAGGAGGTTTCTGTGAGCTCCAGCAACATTTGCACTATTAAAGAATGGGTCCCTTGAAGAGCTTTTTCATATTATGCAATTAATCCTTCACATAGTGAAGAGCTGCCACTGAGCAAGAAGATCCAAAACTTTGAAAATAGGAAACATCATCATTTAGGGGAATTAAGGAAAACCATCTGGCCTTGTTAAGGTTTTGCTGCCTGAAGGAAACAGGACACTGCAGCTTGCCAGCAAAGCCAAGCTCAGACTCAATACTGGTAGCAGAAGCCAAAGGCAGCAGATACCATAGGTCTGTGAGCTTGAAATGGTATCAAGAGATGTTACCATCTTGTGGCTGTATTAAAAAATGTATTTGTCTGACATGCAGTGAGGCAAGATTTGTTTACTGTTGCATGAATACTTCAAGAAAGAAATTAACCCTTTCCCAAAAACATTCACAATTTTCTCAGTGAAGCATAACACTAAAAAAAAATACTTAACTGTTTTTCAAAACCTGTATTTTTTTTCCATGAACAAGTTCTTTGCCCTGAGGACACTTAATTTTTAGATTAAATAAATAAATCCAGTCTTTTTTTACCTTATGAGTTATGAACATGGCTTTTTGGGAAAAATGCGCCTCTTGAAATGGAAATGTTATAATAGGCTTTTAGACTTCTCCAAAATGGTGGTTGCCTTTTTCTGAGAAGTAAAACTCCTGAGTAAACTACTCCAGGTTTGTTGCTCATGAAGTACACTCAATTTTTTTGATAATTAACCAAATAACAAGAATCATTATCTTTTCCCTAAAGCTGGTTTTTTTCTTGTAGGAGTTTTCACAATTTAATTTAATATTGCCAGTTTTCCAAGTTAAATTAATACCACAAAATAGGTAAATCCTTCAGAGATTAGTTATTCTCAAACCAGAGCTGGGCAGACAACTTGCAGTTGTTTTTGCTGCAATTTTAAGTATGTTGCTCTTACTGGTTTTCAAAAACAAGGAAACATTTTTAATCCTATGCTTGATTGTTCCTATGAGGTAAAGCAAAAAAAAAAGGCAAGAGGACATTGTTCAGAAAACTAAAGCTCTCTTTGCCTCATCTCCCAGTCGCACTGCTGTCAACGCTGCTTGGCTGCGAGAAAACGCTGACCACATGGATATGTATCAGGAGAACTGAAGTGCCCCAAAAGGCCACTGACATTCTGCCCCTACTCAAGTTTTGAGAAATTCTGGCAAATTAGGCAAGCTGAGCATCACTGAGGAAAAATTACAAGTAAACACGTAGCACGGATATTCAAATGAGTAATTAAAGCAATTCATCCTGAGTTACAGCTTGCTGCCTGGGTGTTTGAAAACAAGCTTCTGAGGAGTGGTTACAAAAGACCTCTTCAGTGAAGTGGACAAGGATGTTCTCCTTGCATGCAGAGTACACTGGTACCAAGCAGCACAGCTTGCCTTTTATCCTGCAGTTTCACACTTATTTCATATGGAGCCAAGCAATTTCTGCCAAATCCTCACTGGTAAGATTGAATAAGCAGAAAAAAGGAAAGCAAAATTGACAAATAAAATGAAACGTCTGGATTCTCTATTAACAGTCTTGAAATGCATAATTTTATTTCTGAGTAGACCACTACTGATTTTTCTGTTTTGCTCTGAGCAGACAGAAATTTTTTCACCACAGTTATACTCCCTTCCTTTAGAATTCTTTATCAGCGGGAGCCCTGCATAGAGCTGACAGGGAAAGCAGAGCCTCTGCTAGCAGATGGGCTCATTAAGATCTTTTGCTTGAGGCCAGCATGAGTGGAACCAAAGTGCTGTCCATACGTCAGATTACCTGCAGTGGTCACATGGGCTGAAAGTAGTGAATTATTTGTTCTTCCATCTCTTCATGGCACACCTGCACTTTGTAAGTTAATTTCCCCAGCACACCAGAGTCCAGTTCACAAGGCTATTTTTACTTTCTTCCATGCTGCAGTAGTTTTAAAGCCTCTTCTTGCCTCCACTTCTGTGATGTGCATCCACTTCCTTGCCTCCACTGCAGTTCCTTTCTCTTTGACTTGTAAATTATTCATTCTGTCATTTAGCTCA
This sequence comes from Aleadryas rufinucha, assembly GCA_013397815.1. Classification (NCBI taxonomy): domain Eukaryota; kingdom Metazoa; phylum Chordata; class Aves; order Passeriformes; genus Aleadryas; species Aleadryas rufinucha. The sequence goes on along the minus strand of VZTH01015648.1, from coordinate 110,363 downwards.
ATTTAGTTTCAATTTGCAATGTCATTCAAACATAGCACAGTAGATTTATCCTCTCCTCTACTCTCCTCTCCCACCCCATCCACATGCATTGGAAATGGTCTCAAAAGGAGAAAGAGCCAGAGTACAAAACTTCTGTTTGTGTCTTTCTGACAGGAATCGATAACAGCATCAATTTCTAAAGAGTTCAGCAGCAGTTGCAACTTCTATAATCTAATCGTATGGTAAACAATGATGGGCTAAATATATAATGGATGCAGATGGGCAAAACTCGAGTCAAAGTTCCCAGTGACACAGAACAATTTCTCAGTGAATTATTTTGCAAAGCTTTCCCTGAAATTAGATATTCCCATAGAGTTCAGCTAAAAAGGCAGGGAAGAAACTACAAGGAAGTGGTTGATGAACAAACAGAATTGAAGGGCAAAGGGATATAATTAGGAAATACAGATGTTTATTCTATTGAAAGGAAGAATAAAAAGTTCCTTTAACCTTGAAGGAAAATAACCCTGTTGAAGGAAAGGAAACCATCATGGCCAAGGCTCTATTGCAAGAATAAAGTCTGTAATCAATTTTTGTATCACATGGTGGGGTGAAGGCAGTGGGATTGCTGGAGGGGTGCTAATTCATGGGGATAACCTGGGGATGCAGCAGCAGCTGCCTCTTTTGATTTGAGGCAGTGCATCCTCTATACAACTGAACCTTGCTTTGAAAGGGAGCCCCAAGAAGCTGAAACCAGCAACTGAAGGAGTTGCCACACACTACCTGCCAAGTCCAGGTGAGGGACAATGCAGACCTTCCTGGACAAGGTCCTGTAGCAAGAGTGATGCTGTCTGGGCAGCAGAGCGGCAGGAGGAGCAGTATAGAGGGATCCAACTCTGTCTCATAGCAATGGGCTAATAAACCCCCAGCTCTGGCCCCTAAACCTGATGGATAGTGAAATCTGAGTTTGCCTTCTGTTTGCCCTCACTTCTGTCTATCTGTTAGAAAATCTACGTGCCTTATTTTTGCCTACTCTTCCTAGATTTTGTGTTAAAATCCCCCAGATACTGCCATTTCCTACACCATCCCAACAGACTCAGCTACTCAGCTGCACTACCAGGGAATCAGAAAGCCGCAGCACTCCTCCTTCCTTTAGAAAGAACTTAGAAAGAGGTTAAAACCATTCAGTGCCAAAGGGCTTGAGGTCTAACTCTGCTCTTTTATCACAGACCACATAGTATCTTGCCTGGGCACAGCACCTTTTGTGGGAGGGCTGCCTGGGCCAGAGATGTAGCTGCAGGTGTCAGTATGCACTACTCAGGGCAAACACAACTGCACAGCCAGAGTTCATGTCATCAATAACACGTGCTGCACCTTATGTAACTTCATTTCTGACTCACAATTCAAAGACTGACTGATTATAACCCACCTTCTAATACCAAAAGAGTACTTGTTAAAATATACCTTAGAAAAGCCAAAATTCACTTCTATTTTTTTTTTCTTTCTTCAGCTTTCCTTCCTCCTCCTCCACTTTCATGTGATGCTAAGCCACAGATTCTCCAGGCAGTTTCCCAAATAATTTATGCTTAAGATGGACTCCAAGGAGCAGACTTCCAGCCCAGGGTTTTAGCTTTCCATCTCTAACTAAAGAGTACCAGCAGGTCAGCAGCTAAACCTTTGTGCGTAGCACCAAGCATTTGCCTGTAATATTATTTAAACTGAGGGGTTTAATGAGATTTTGGTTGACTTAATTCAAGAACTACTCCAAAGCTGTTTGCTCCAGTAGCAAAAGCTTCAGGACAGCTCTGTACCCAGTAATACATACAAGTCATTGAGTGCAGCCACTCAGTGGTTTTTAGGTTCATGGCCTTGAGCAGTATTTTCACATCTCTTTTTCTGAACCACAAAAAATGGGATAATTTACTGTCTTGTTTCAAGGTTAAAGGACATCAGCCTAAAATAAGGCCTTAACAGGCATGTTTTTCTTCCCAGTGAACAGAAAAAAACTGTGTTGAAAACTCCTCATATTAAATGGAAAAGAGAACCTGTCTTACTGATGGGATTTTTTTTTCCCAATCTGTTTGTCTTATCTCTTCTGGAGCACAGTTTTCAGTAATGTATTTGCTATATTTTGGCCTTTCATACAACAATAAAGGAAAAAATCATCCAACAAACTAGACTTGTATTATCTATTTTGATAGTGATATTACTTTCAATTTATAAGTTACAACATTGTGAAAGCCTGTAAAAATGAGGATAGTAATAATTTTGATGAGGATTTAATAAAAGGTTAATAAACACCATCTTTTGCACTTGCTTCTTTTGCCTCAATGCTCAGAGCACCTAACAAACAGAAATTAAAACTCTTTCTAATCCTGCACAAATAGCCTAATATTATGTCAGTTTTCATACTGACACAACCAGAGTTAAAGGGACAGAAGTGCACCCCAAAACTCTGGGTCTCCTTTTCTTTATGCTCATCCTGGTGTTCTACTTTTAGATTTCTAGTCTGGTCTGAAGTCACTTTCTAAAGCAGGATTAAGTGCAGCTGCTAGATTGCAGCATAATAATGGTGCTTTCTAATATAAAACTAATAGAAGAGTAACTTCTGGCTGTCTAATAAAGGGGGCTTTATTAATGAAGTCACATGTGCACATTGCAAGGAAAACTGGGACTCCGGTGAACGGCCAGAGCATCCCAGTTGCTGATTTGTTGGGTTTGGGTTTTTTTAGTCAAATCACCATAGAACATGAAATATTGATGAAAAAACAGCATGTAGAGTATGTTGCCTATATCTGCAGTACATGGATTAGTGCTTGCCTATTATGAGACAGGACTAAAAGCAAGTATACAAAGAAATTAATAGAACTCAACAGCTCTTGCCAACCAAAATCTCCCAGTCTTTGCCTAAATACTAATTTTGCTCATTCTAAGCATGTTTACAACTCTTCGCAATTTGCCTTCATATTTCAATATTTGGTACGTTATTTTTCCCAAATAAAAAGGGCAAATCCAGGAAAATCTAAATAAATCCCAGTATATGAATGGACGGAACGACATCTGGCAAAGAATTAGTGAAGTGATGGCAATCTCTTTCTCAATCTCATTTCTGTCTTCAGGCCATCACAATCATAAAAGCTCTGCAGCCACAAAATGAAACATACCAAAACTTCATGTCCAAAGGAAAGGCTCTATGACTCAGAGGGAACAGGAGCCAATGACATGACTTCTGTTTCAGAAAGGCTTGCAGGTTGGAAACATACTTGTTTTTTTCCAACTGTACTAAGTGGTCTGAGGAGATTATCTTTTCTAATAAACTTTGCTTAACACTTCAGCATCCTTTCCATTGTAGATCTCAAAATGCATTGCTAAACAGTGGGCAATCAAATTCACATTTTTGAAGGGAAAACTTATATAGAGAGAATCACTAATGAACACTGAGTCTGTGTTTGATCTCAGACAGGAATCACAGGGGAAACCCACCTGCTCATCTTGAAGCCAGGGAAGTTTTGCAACTGATGTTAGCAGAACTAGGGTTCCACCCTAGCAGTCTGATATCTCTGCCATTTCCCTGGTAGGGTTAACAATTCCAAAAAACTCCCATATCCAGGTAAAGCAATTTTGCTAATTTTGCCTCCAGAAGGCTGACACCATAATAGCAGTAAGCTATGCAGGGAGGATCATTAAGTGGTTGCAGCAGAATGAACAGTTCTTGGATACCTTTTCCCTTGTATGTTGGCTATGGTTAACAGTCATATACATCAAACAGAAGAAAGCATCATCTAGGCCCTATTTCCAGGCAAAGAGAGGCCTGATAGACAAAACCCATCTGTTTCGGAGCCAATTTCTTTATTTTGTACATCTGCTCAGTTAATTTCATTTGGTGTTAATACACCCTGCTTCACAAGAATCTTTACTAATGAAATAGTTGTTAAAGAATAATAATTTGCTTGATTGACTACTGTTCTCTGTATTTCTGCCCTTCCTGGATCTCTCACAGTACAGATGCTGGGAATAAGCCAGTCACTCTGATGCCTAAGGATTTTTAGCTTTTTATATATATTGTAGATTTTTAATACATAGCTGTGTAGTTTCTAACATGTTTTTACACTTTAGAATAATATATTACCCTTTCTCACACATTATGCCACCTTCTTGAAATTCTGTTCTGTTAACTATTTTCAAGAAAAGAATTTCTAACAAGAACACCCTGTTTTGCACCAGCATCCTGGAGACATAAAATATAAGGCTAAGAACCTTTGGAGAGAAATACATTTAAATTCATGCTATAAAAATATAAACTGATATGGAAACTGATGTATTTTCCTGACAGCAGCTAGTTCAATTTTTCCCCACCAGGGAAGGACTTAGAATTACTATTTAGTCAATACAGGCTTGAGAGAGAAGAATTTTTTTCTGGTCCAAGGGAAATAAATGATGAAGGTATCTAGATGTATCGTTGTATTAATACTTGGCAATCATTAATACATGAAAATCTACAGGGAAGGAACAGGCAGTTGCTTCGCTCAGTGTCTCCCCTTCTCCCAGTGCCAAGTGTAATTACAGATAGCAGCAACATGTTGACAATAAGCTTAGAAGAAAAAAGGGAAGTGGTGGGAATAGAAAGGCAGTGTCATACAGAAAAAAAACCAACAGGAGCAACACCTGAAAATGCAGCGAGCTTCTTTCTGCAAAGACAGGCGCGTGGCAGCAGTACGTTATCCCCACTGCAGTTAAACAGATGGCTGCAAAGGCTGTAACGGTACAAAGATCACAGAATATCCTGCAAAGCCATAGAAGGAAGGAAACCAGTAGCATTGCTTAATAGTCTGCTTATTTTGCAGTCAAGTGGATTGCCAAGCAACTAAGCTGTAACAAGCTCCATATTTAGGGGAAGAAATGTTTGTCTTCTGTCTGTCCCTGCTTGCAAATGGCAAGTGGACGGCATTTCTAAGCCAGATAATTCAAGTACAGCATGTTCCACAAGCCCTGAGCCTGTGCTGCTGAGCAGCCGGTGTTAATCATGGCAACAGTTGACAAGCACGCCTTGCCAGAGTCCAAGTTTGTCACCGTCACTGTGACTTTCACTCTCTGCTGTTCAAAACAAAACACAAACAGAAGACCCCCAAAAACCTGCAGTTACTCAGGAATCTGAGATTCCCACGTTACTTAACACGGTATCTTGACTGGATCTCTTTAGAATTCAAAAATGACAACCCCTGATGACAAAAAGAGCTCAATTTGGTTGTCTGAGCAGGTGCATCCAAAGCTGTTTGAAATGCATAGGGTAGCTGATACACTGGCACAAAGTGTCTGTGCTTGAATACCCCAGGGACCAACAGCTGGCGCCCAGGTGAAATATGTTCCAGGGCATCTGAAATGGCTTTAGTTGCCTCATTTAGGGAACTGATCTGAGCCCCAAAAGACCCTTTTATGTCTTGTATCCTTCATCCATGTCACCACCCACAAATAAAAATGAATTACCATTGCTATTTAAAAGCGCCTATATAAAAGTACAAATGCATAAAGTATGTACATTTGGGAGCACATCTGAATTAATTTCTGAAGACTAAAAACGTAGTATTCCTTCTGACATGCACATACTGAAGACATTTACCCAGGGGAATCATCTTGTAAACACAATGCTCAAGTCTGAAGAAAGATGTGATTAGGCCAAATGGCAGAAAACTCAAAATGGTAACACTTCAAGACCAGTCCCTTTCCCAGGGCATCCTGCTGCTGGACAAGGACAGTGCAGGAACAGAACAAGCCTAGGTCATTCACGTACGTGGAACAAAATGACCCCAGCCTGGGTGACTGACACCCACAATATTATTTCAAGGATAAATGTAGTTGGTTAAACTCAGCACTCCCAGCCCACAGGAGAAGGCCATCATCTGATTGGTGGCTTTTCAGGAAGCACCTGACTACCTTTATTCAGAAGACGTATCTTTTTCCCTGACTCAGCTCTCTGACATCCAGGATCCTGCCTATTGGTGACAAAATAACATTTAAGGTGTGATGAAAAACTATAAACTAAGTGTACAAATAGTACCTCAACCAAGGTATTTTACACGGTTTTTACCAAAGTATATTACATTAATGCCCAGCTAAAATATTAAGGAATGAAAAAGAATTGCTAAAAACCAACAATTTAAAACAATCAGCCAATTTTGAAACTGATTCTTCTTGTAATTCGCTGTTTTACTTCAAATAATTGGATCAAATTAATGACAAAATCACTGCTTTCCCGCAATCTAAAATTATACTAAGAATCAAAGTAGGATTCAGCAATGAAAACACCCACTGGCTGATCAGAACTAAATTTGATTGGAATATGACTAAAATGTCTTTGCTTGGGAAATTACTGCATTTAAAGTCACTGTTTTCAGTTCCAGATTTATGCTTCACAGCCTTGACTCAGTTCCTCTCTTTATACATGAACAACGAAAACTGACAATAGAAACCCACAAACCCACAACTGAGAACAAGCCTTTTCCCTGAAAGAGGATGTAATGTAAAAGCTTCTTTATTACATACTAGCAATAAAAAAACCCCATTGTATGCATGTGTAAAATGTTTACAACCTACAATATTAGCACATACATGTGCTTCTATTCTTTTAGCCAGTAATTGCCACAGTAACAAGCAGAGAACACAAAACTAGGGGTATAAATAACTACAGCATAAAACTGTGCCACTGCTTTAAGCAAGTGCTGCTTTGCAGGCATGGCAGGTACCTTCCACTCACCACAGGCACTTGCTGCTAACCAACTTTCAAATCTTGTTCGAAGCAGATGAAATTAGTGACTGGAACTGGAAGCAACTTTGTGCTGTGCAGAAATGTATTAGGTTGAAAGTGCTTCCAGCTGTGAAGCTGCAGCTGAAGAACCAAATTCTCTTCCTTACCCATTAAAGATGGCTGTTGCCAGTCCACTCGGAGATCAGAAAATCCCACTTAGCAGAAAACTTAACTACCTAACAGGACTTGATGAAAAGTCTCCTCTCAAAATGAGGTTCTTAACAAAGTAACTCACCAATTTCCTAGAAAAATGTCATGAACTCTTAAGTGCACAAACCAAAGTGGCCATAGCATGGAGCTTGAAGACCAGTCAGATGTGTTTGTAGTAGACAAAATGCGTAACTCTGATGTCTAAGATACATTGTGCATCAGATTGAGCCTGATCAGTCCAATCACATGCAGTGCTGGGAGTCAGTCATGAGCAACAAATAAATAAGAGACAGGTATGAGACAAAAATATGATAGACTGCTCCATGCCAAATAACTGAAGGCCATGTCATAGATAACAGTAACTTTTTTCTCTCCATGTCTGTTTGCTTCCCATTACTGAGAGGATAGGCTTGTTTTGGTCTAACTTACCTTTCTTACCATTTTGTGGATTCAAAAAATCAAAAAAGATTTAAGCCTTTTAGCTTCAGAAGAGATTTATATCTACTTTCAAAATACTCAATGCCTATCTGTTAATCAAAAATACATACTATCTTCTGGCTATCTATACTTTGGACACTTTGACTCATTCATGCCAGACACCTAGCTAAGCCCTCTCTAGCAAATTATGCTCTTTAAACCAGATCTGTCCACCAGAAACCAATAAAGGTATTTTTATAGATTTACTGAATTAATTTAGTGCACCCTTTTATGCTCAGGCAACCTCTCTGGCATGCTACATGGGCTGTAATACAAAGGAGAGCATTGTGTCTTGTACAGCTGAGGACTGTAAAGACTAAATGCCTAGGAAGAACCTGAAACACCAACTGTTGGAAGTGATCATAGAGCACATGAAACATGGCGTTTGGTCATTTTCTCCACTGTCATCTTTAGAGTTCTGAAAAATAGGGAGGAAAATTGTGGCAGCCCCAGCAAGTTTGTAATACACATTCTGAAAATAAAAGATTTTTCAGAGTAAATATTTTCTACGCAGTAGGAAAATCTCTGTGGGGCCATACTGGTGATGCTGAATGGGTGAATAAGCCTATGCTCAGAAATCCAACTTCTGAATAAAAATCCCAGTGCTGCAGCTGGAAGCTGCAGGAGATCTTGTCAATGAGCAGAGACTTTCAGCTATTTTCCCTGAACTACAAGGTGCTAGATCTAAAGGAAGAAATGGACTGAAAGGCATCTTATCGCAGATGGAGCTAAAAGGAGGGGAGGCATCACTACATAGGGCATAAATGCATCTCATTTGTTCATTAGAGAAAGGAAAAAAATGGAAATACCTCATTTTCACAGGAGGTGAAAATAGCATGGCAGCCCATGGGAAGGGACAGCTGGTACTCAGGCTTATGGCTACCATCAAGGCTGAACAGCCAGCAGGATTAGGAGCAAGCCAGGCTCACACAAAACAGCATCAGGTGGTTTCTCCTGTCTGGCTCCCACCTGGCCCCAGTCCTGCTCCTTCCTGCTCACTACGCTGTTAATGCACATCCCACTACTAACGCAGCTTCCAAGGGCAGGCTGAGCAACATGGGAGCAAGATCACAGCCTGGGCTCCTGCCCATTTTCCTACAGCACAGATTACTTCCCGTATTGAAGAGGGAACCATCTGGGAAGAAGAGTAAATGCTCAGCCACTTAATTGGTACTTTCAGTAAAACAGACCACAGTCAGGATTGACAGACCTAGAGAAAAGAAGCCATCATTATGGAAGGAAAACAGAGCCTGCTTCCACTCCAAACTCTGAAAGATTTGAAAATAAAGTAGGAGCTGTGTCAACCCCTCCAACCCTGCATCATCTCAGTCACCGCAGATTCTAGCACCACCCCAGTCCTAGAGACCCTGCCCCATCTTCCCACCCCAAGCAGGAGCAGGGCTCTATGGATATGATGAATTCTTGTTCCTATGGCAGTCAAGAAGAGTGTGATACCATTTAGTAAGGCAAATTATCTGCCACCCACCTTCTCATCTAGATACTGGAATAAAGGGAGACTGATGTCTTGTTTTTCATTTCTAAAATGGCCTCATTTACTAGAATCACTTAAACAGCATTTCCAGCATTTTCAACCATGTCCATTTTACATTTTAAGGATGTCTCTTGGTTTCTTCATGGGAATGCCAGCACTCTTTAAAGAAGGATGGGCAGGATTAAGAAATCCACTATCAAACCTGTTCATATCTGCCCCCCTCACCTCCTTTCTCCCATCCTCCTCCTTCTCTTATACATATACAGTACACGTATCTATTTGGCATATGAGATTTTAGCTCTTACACTTGCCAAATCACCCACAATTTGAGAATTTACTATTCCAGGATCTTCCATGTTGCAGGCCTTCTTCCCTCTTTTAGCTCATCACACCTCAATTTTCTTCTTGTTCAAGAAGGAAGTCTCTCATGGTTCAAACCCACCTTAATACGCTGTCCCCAAAGAAAAGGTGACCAGCTGCAAATGACCAACATGTAAAACTCAACTGCAGTGCAACAACTGCTGTTCTTGATTTTTTTGCACATTAGCATCCTACTATAGCTGGTGTGAAACCACTTGCAAAGATAAAACTTGAGTCCATGAAAGTTGTGTTTTACCTTGGATTCATTTATGAGGCCCTGGAAAACACAACTTAATGAAGAACAAAGGCAGTTACTTCTACTTTTGCTCATAGCCAGCTCTCTATTCTTCTTGCAAAGAATGAAAGCAAATTAAATGTTGGAAAATAACGTGACTTTTATAATGTTTAAAGTATTTCTCCACAGAATCACAGAATCATTTAGGTTGGAAAAGACCTCCAAAATCATTGAGTCCAACCTTTGACCGATCTCCACCTTGGCAACAAAACCATGGCACTGAGTCCCATGTCCAGTTATTTCTTGAACCCCTCCAGGCATGGTGACTCCACCATCTTCATGGGCAGCCCATTCCAATGCTTTCCATGAAGAAATTCTTCTTGATGTCGAGTCTGAACCTCCCCTGGCGCAGCTCAAGACCATTTTCCTCTTATCCTGTCACTGGCTGTGCGGGAGAAGAGGCCGACCCCAAGCTGGCTACAGCCTCCTTTCAGGGAGGTGTAGAGAGTGATAAGGTCTCCCCCACCTCCAGCTCCCTCAGCTGTTCCTCATATGACTTTTGCTCTCAACCTTCCACCAGCTTCGTTGTCCTTCTCTGGACAAACTCCAGCACCTCAATGTCTTTTTTGGAGTCAATCAGAAGTGGACACAGGACACAAGGTGCAGCCTCACCAGTGCTGAGTACAGAGGGAAAAAGAATGCACCTGTCATGTTCTTGTCCTATGATTCTCATTCACCAATCTTTTATAGATTAATGTCTTAGATTACTGTTTAGAAATTTATTTTGATTAGATTTCATTCTGGCTATAACCACTAATAACTTGTTGGGGTTTTAGAAGTTCTCTTTTTATTTTCTTGTTATCTTAAAAGAATTTTTCCCCATACACCTTGCTGAGGGGGAGCCATTGCCAAGGTACTTAAGAGAGACAAAAGACTTGGCCATGGGGAGGAGCCCCCGCTGGCTGGCCCTTTTTACCTGGGAAAAGGAGGTTGGGCAGGGCCCCTGGGCCACTTGTGCTCTGGCATTCAGAGGGGAAGGAAGCTGCGATCGATTGCTGTGGAGAGAATCCACCATCACTNTATATATATATATATATATATACTAGTAAAGAACTGTTATTCCTATTCCTCATACCTTTGCCTGAAAGCCCTTAATTTCAAAGTTACAATAATCCGGAGGGAAGGGGGTTGCATTTTCCATTCCAAGGGAGGTTCCTGCCTTCCTTACAGACACCTGTATTTAAAACCAAGACATTACTTTAGCTATTATTTGACTGGCTGTCCCCACTGTCTTCTTCAAAATTATTTAATCAGATCAATTCTGTGAGTTTGGATGCTAGAAAGCAAAAGGACAGCCAGACAACTGTGTTTCAGTTTTAGAATTTAACTGTTGAAATAGCCATGCATCTCTTCCTTTGAAAGGTGTTTTCAGACTGAACTTCAGAAATAAAGACAGGACTAATGGTCAGATTTTAGCCAATTAAAAAAAAAACCCAACCAACCAACAAAAAATCCCTAGAAAGCAACTGGCTACATCCAGCAGATGATTTTCAGAGATGAAATTCCAGTTTCTGAAAGCCAACTTGGCAGCATGATCTTCCCTGACCTGTACATAAGGCAGCAAGCACCTAAGTCAGCCACAATGCAGGCTTCCCCATGGCGCCTCTGATACACGTCCACCCCTGTTGTGTCAGTATGTCTGAAATGCTTCTGAAGATGAAAGGATAGTCCACTTTTCCCATTTATGTAGACTTTAGGCATACCTATACACAAGAATAACAAGACTTACTGCCTGCCACGGTACTGAACTCCCTGGTGAGAAGCAGGAAGACCACAGCTTCTCATCAGCAATGATATGCTATATAGTGAGACAGCTTCAGGCTTGCCTTCACTGGGAGAAAAATGCTTTAATTTCACTCAACTAGTCTGTTAAAAACAAGGCAGTTGTAGTTTTAACTAACAACAACTGTCAACATTAAATAAATAGATAAATATATATACACACATAGTACATATATAAACAAAAACTGGCAGATTTTTTTCTAACTCCTTTGTCCATAGTTAGATTGTTCAATGACATGAAGACACTTCTTTCTTCCTTGTGTAAACCAAACCAAATCAGGAGTACACACAAAGCAGTGACCTAGGGGAGAATAACTGAAAATGCAGACACCCATATTTGCTGCCAGCCTGCAGACAGCAGCTGCTTCCCGCAGCGCCTCATTCGACAGTGACGGCGGCTGCACTGACGTTCCACATTAGAGAGTCATATCGCTTTGTTCCCTCAGGGAAGCCTCTCTGTTTAAGGGGATACTATTAAGGATGGCAAGTCCAAACATGAACCCTTTTTTTTCGTCTTTTTGTATAATTCTGTGTGAGTATTTATCTGTATTTTATGGAAGAATTAATTGAATGTCACTATAGATGCACAAACAAGACATAACCTAACTAAATGCCAGGCACGTAGTTCACCAAACTGCTGCAGTACAGAGCACTGGTTTGAAATCTACAGCTTCATTAAATCTACAGCATCATTCCTCTCTGACAGGCAGCCAAGCCCCACAGAGACTCTAAGTCATTAGCATACATGCAATGCCCCAGAGCAACCAAACAAATGTCTCTCTGCATCCAGATGGTCACTGTGATGCACAATGCCCACAGCAGTGCCACCTTCACGGCGCGGAGGAGTACCCTAACACAGCAAGAACCCCAGTTGTGAAAATATTCATACCTATGAAGGTAAGTTTAGAAAAGGACCTGTGTAAAGGCCTTTGAATGCCCATTCTCTGCGTGACTCCCCTGCTGTGACAGACCACTAGCGCTTTATCCTGAGCACTGTATTAATCTCTTTGTTATCGTAGCTGTTGTATCCCTATGGGCTGGGGCAACACCCCTGGGGCAACACCCTTGCACCTACCACTATGATGTGGTAAGTGCAAATGATACTAAAGATGATGTAGTATGTCTTATTTAACACACCTGAGAAATCCTTCATCCCACTGCTATCTCCTTGTGCTATCAGAACACTCCAAAGTCTCAGAAAGACATCTCTAGCGAGTCAGCAGCTGTAGAGGAATCTGCTCCTGTTTATACTGGCACAGAACTGCTCTTCTGTCCTGTGAGCAAGGACACTGTATCCTCCCGTGCGATGTTCATGCGTCAGGCCTCTCATACTTGGGTGGATTCCTGGAGGAACTTTCACTCTTGATTGTGACGCTTACAGTTCAGATCTTGCTGCTTTTTATCTGGCTGCTCACTTTCAACATTTGGAGCTTTTCTCCATCCAATCACACAGGCAGCCTGATTATTACTCTCTTCACTCTGTACAGCTTATCTGGAGTTATCACTGCAGACCATGCAAGCAGCAGAGGATGCAGAGAATAGCCAGGTTGATACATGTTCCAGAGTCAGAGGAATGCTTTCCCCAGCTCATTTAACCCTTAGCAGACCCTTGCCTCCACCCACTGCCTATAAAACAGCTGGACTGCTTGGGCTCAAGTCCTTGCGGATGACAAAGCACATGGGATCTTCACACAAAATTTGCCATGTTTATTTCCCAGCTAATTTGACATTTCTCAGCTACTGTACTCTCTTTGATAACCTAAACAGTCTGAGAGTATTTTATTAGCAGATGGTTTGAATGACTCATGATTACCTACTCTGATGAAAATACAGCGGCACAATTCACTGTTGCCACTGCAACAGTCCTAGATATCTTACTAATGACAGTAATGAATGCAGATGACAGGAAAAAAGGTTAGTGGTACCAATATTTTTCACATTCAGCTCTTTTAGTAAATGTTAAATGTATCTTTTTAGCATCTTTCAGTATTCCTTATCAGGATGCTTTTCTTTTCTTTTGTGACCAGCACTATTTTCATTGTGCTAAGTCAGTTCAGAATCGGTGTGACTCTTGCTAGGTATCTGTAAGCCAGTGATTTATGCAGTCGAGGTTCTGCCTGGGATGGTGTCTTCTTACAGCAGTTTTTCCTTTTCTTGTAGCAGAAGTCTTACAACTGGACTCTGCTGCCATTTTCTGAACTCCCTGGAGTCGTAATAGATGCCCTTCCCCTCAGAATTTGCTTTCTAGTGGTGTCCTCATCATACAATCCCTTACTTCATTGTAAAAAAAATGCAGCTAACACATGAAATAAAAAAATATCTAGTCTCCTTTTTCTACTCCCATCCAGGAACTTTCAAAATATGTAATTGAGTACATTTTCCTTTTGCTGCACTTGCACAACCGCAACTCATCAACATCAAGACTATATCCTCTTAAAACTTCTTCATGTACTATGATATGGGTACTTCCACACTCAGGAGAGTGCAGCAGGAAATCCAAATACACAACAGCTTTTCAAGACTAGTTCCTAGTGGTAAATGAAAGCTGGCATTTGCTGGAGTGATGACATATATGAAATCCTATCATCACTGCAAATTGCAAAATCACTGGGCTAATGAGTGGCACGGTAAACAGGAGAGGTTAAGGGAGACAGATAATCTTTCCACTGGCATCTTCAAAACCTCCTCATGGCTTTTTAGGCTACAGACCTTTGGAGCACAAGGCACTTTCATTCCTACCCTCTCTCATCCTTCTTCCCTGTTCAGTCATACCTTTAAAAAAGCTACCTAAGGGCTATACAAATAGGGAAAGCCCCCAGTATAGCTCTATATTTTCTCTAACAAGCTCACTGACTGTGTGTCATCTTCACCTTAGGCTCCTGCTCTAGGCTGAAACATGATCCAGCATGTTTTGAGGGTCTGCTCAGCATCTCTGAAAGCAAGAATGGAAGAAGACCTTCCCAGCCACTCTATTTCTCAAAGGAGGTCAAAAATATCATACTTTAATTCTGTATCACTGCCATGTAGTTTCACAAGAATTTCCCTTCTCCTGTGCTGATCAAAACACTTCAAGATATCATTTCCAAATGAAATTTATAGAGAGCCCTAAGAAGTTCTAAAATACCTTTTCCATCTAATTCTGGGAAGCAATGGCACATTTCTTGGTCTAGGCAGAATATGGGTTCTTTTCACTCCTAGTTTCTAAGCATCTTAAGTTCATCTCTCAGTGTAAGTTTCACCTTGATCAAACACACCAAAGTCAGCCAATTTTTCACTGAGCTCCGCCAGATTCTGGGTAGCAAGTGTTTCTCTCTGTAGCTGTCCAGCTTATTTGCTTAATATAGCATCTTGTCCTTTTCAAAAGGGAACATATTGTCATTTAAAAGATCCTTTAATTTCATATTATACACAGAGACCTTCATATGAAAGGGTCTAAACAGTGATGTCACATCAAAGTGATTTTCAGAAAAAGGAGAAGAAATCCATTAATCTAGAAAATCTGGAATACTCTGTCTCTCTCTATTCCACATGCTTTTCTCATAGCACTTTACAGACCTTTTCCTGGTGCTTCAGAGATCAAGCATGGTATTTTAGCTCAGATGAAAAGAGATGACTTAGGTTCTTCTGTGAATAAATTCTTTTGCTAGGCATACCCATTAATTATCCCCAAATTATATGGAACACTACTGCTTCTACCCCAGCTCAAATAATATGGCAGAGTCCTCGCTGCATGTACTGCACTTCCTATCTGGGTCACACAGCCCAAAGGGACTCTAATAATCTTTCAGGCGTCCTTGGTCATAAAGATTTATCCTATTTCTGGTTCTGTAAATTAAACTGGTCAAAGCTGAAGCTTGTTTTGATCTCATACCATTTTGCAAACATGCAGATTGATTGAGCTCCTATCTATCACTATGTCGAACTTGGAGATTGGTCCTGCTTTGAGGGAGGTGCTGGTCCCTTCAAATCTAAACTATTCTATGATTTTTGCCTTAAATCTGAAAGAACTTTGTCATCTCTGATCAGTCACAGACCCCTCCACTAATTACAGATCATCCTTTTAGCTATGGCAAGGACCAAACAATTTGACAAGCTGAAGAAAAGGTTACCTATTCCCTTCATGTACCTTCAGATTTTTTCCCCATTCCAGAAGCTGTAGAGATACAGCCACCTGGGAAACTGTCACTGTATTCAGTAACTTTACATCAGACCTTGCAACTTCTAAACCAGTAAGATAGGAAGAGTGATCCAGTGCTGCAAGAGGCAAACCACCACAGACTGTCAAATTCATGAGTCATATCCAGCCTGTGAGATGTCTCAGTTCACTTTTTGTTTTTGATGGAAGAAAGGGTAAGGTGCACTTAAACTCTCCCAACAGCTGCCTGCTTGTGAACAGCTCAACACAGTGAGTTCAAACGGCCATTGGTGCTGCCTGAGTAGAAGGGCTGAGCTTCAAGCCCCCATCCTCCTGAGCATGCAGTCAAGCCTTTGGAGACCATATCTCAGGCACCTAACAAAGTGTTACAGCCAAAGGAGTTTAGAGAACATGCAGAACCTCTCTTATCTCAGGTTTGTATTTTTAAAAAATACATGCATTTAGAAAGTAACAATACTAGCACTCAGTAAATCCTCAAAATCTACTCTAAGTGGGATGTGAGACTACATTTTCTCTCCAAATATCTTGAAGTTTCACTGATGAATTTGTCAAGTTATTACAGCTCCTGTAATCACAACCCATTTCATAACCTAGGTGTATTCTGCCATTTGACAATGGTGTAGCTAAGCCTCTCTTCGACCTGGTTCTGCAATATTTTCAACAGCCCTGACTCCACAGGGAACAACAGGAACCTCAGCAGCTAAATATATTGGTTTAAAGTTACAACTTCTGGTACTTTCTGTAACCTCTCTTTGACATCCTGTTGCCTGAGAAACCAGTGTAACATCATTGAGGAATTGTGGCTGTACTTACTGCTCTCGGCCTTTTAACATGGCAGTGGGCTATTTATGCTCAAAAAAGGAGTGTTTTGGTCATCTGCTGGTTCTGTGGAGCCCAGTCTCACCAAGGCTGCTATCCCATCAGAATTTCAACAGTCACGTCCCACCCTTTCTTGTGCTGCTGCTCATCTAACCACCCCATGAACCAGCCTGGAGAGCCAACATGCCCAAAACCAACTACCTGCAGAAGTGGTCAGGTTTTGGTTGGTTCTCCCACAGCTGGGATGAATACCAGTGCTGGGAACAGAGGAGGCAGGCACATCACCCAGGATAGCAGTAACCATGCCAATCAGATCGTCCTTCATCTCCGTATTTGATGCTAACATCTCCCATTTCTCTACTGCTGGCTGCTGCTGTTTTGCAGAGGTTTATAAGACTACTTCTCTGATGCCATAAAATCAATTATCTTGGTGTAACCTTTCCCATTTGTTGCATTTTGGCTGGAAGAAAGTTTGGGAAAAAAGTGCCTAGGAACAAAAGAACTTCCTGAACAGACACAGCAGAAGACAGTACAGCGAGCCTGGGACAAGCACAAAAGCTTTTCCTGGCACACTTAGGTGGGCAAGGTTTCCCATTCCCCACAGCAGTCCTCAGCCTCCCCACAGAGAGCAGCCTTCCAGCACTAACCTTGCAGCAGAGGAAAGCTCTCCTTGCCCTTTGGTTTTGTATTTCTCTGGCCCTTTGGTCAGCTCTCCCTTGTTTCAGAGTCCTTCTGCTTCCCCGAGTGCAGCTGCTGATCTAGCAGGCAGGGACCACTATGAGTGTCTCCCAGACAGCCCACGCTCGAAGAGCATTTCCCAGACAACCTCCCCTCACAGTTTAGTACTGCTGCTAGGTTAAAATGCCCCAGCATGAAGAAATGCAGCAGTTCTGAGAACATCACCTGGGGCTTTCACAGCACACATCTGGGTCCTTGCAACAGCACTGGGGCAAGCACCATGGACAGATGTGTGTGGTTCCCTCCCTCACAACTTCCATCTGAGTTTCTCTCGGTAGCTGGAGCACACATGATGCATATCCTCAGACACGCATGAAATGGCTGTCTGAGACTCTTTAGTCACTTTACAGGCTCTAAACTGCATCCTGTCCCATTCCTTACCAATACACAGTCAGATGTGATGGAGCTGCATTCCCCTGACCTCTCCCAGCACTGGTAAGCCCCACCAACTGTGGCTGCTCTCACAGTTCAGTTTAATTTGTGCCTCTACTGTCTCTCCTATAGGCCTGCAACTGCCAGTATTCCTAGTCAGACAAGGGATGCTTGCTGGTTATTTCTGCTAGGGTCTTCTCCCTGAGATGAGGGTGTTCTACTTGTGGGGACCACCACTTCTCTGCTTTGTTCAGAGGTCCACCACTTCTCTGCTTTGGTGCAACACTGTAACACTATTACACCTTCAAAAACTCTCAATTTTTATCAAACCAGACTACCTCCTACAGAATGTAAAACGATTATGGAGAGTCAACAAATCTCTCAGGTCAGCAGGAGTGGTGGTGGTGGATGGAAAGCTGCCCCCCTTGCACACAGCCCCCCAGCACTGCCCCGGCAGTGCGTCTGACAGTGGATCAGCACAAAAGCACTGAAGATGAAGTGTCTCTGGCACCTCTTTTTCCTGTGGGGATTATAAAATGGACATGTGACCAATGGAAAATACTGACCGTGACCCTATGGCAACTACCCTACCCTCCCACAGGGCCCTTGCACAGACACTTCTCAGGGTTTTTGCTTTGCACACTCTACCCTTGTTCATCATGCACTGGGAGTGTCAGCAGCTGTTTGTGCATCGCCTGCTGCCTTATCCCCCTTTATGAGCTATTGTCACTGGCTGTTTGTCTTTCCCTGCATCCAGGTGGTGATAAGCAGATGCCTGTCCTACAAAGGCCCTCAGACTATCTTTTACTGCCCTTTTGCTGCTAAAAGCAAAAAGAAAAAAACAGGATTGCCGAATGAGAGTTGTTTTGACATTTAAAATATTTTGATACTGAGTGAGACTGAGGATTCTGAACCAGTATTTGCTTCTGACCATTTTTCTTGGCTTTTTAATCAGAGAAAAGAGAAATAAAATCCTAAATACTAAATGTAAACAGCAGGATTAAAAAAAACCTGTAATCTGCTCGTTTCATGCTTTTTGGACAGCAGCAATGGCTTCTGTCATATTTCCAGTATCCAAATAATGCTGAGTATTTTTTTAATTTTATTTTGTCTTATTTGATGTTCTAGTCAGGCAGAAACATTAACAATTAGTAGCACTGTTATAATTTGACAGCTTGGAAATATTAAGAAGAGAGGGAAGACCAAAAACCTCTTAGCATTTTGACTGAAGTAATTCTGATACTATCTTCTTTCTTTGAAAGCCAAGGCACTGTTCCTCCAGCAGTGGTGTGGGCAGGGCTGGTTATGCAAGCACTGACCTGCACAGGCAGGTGAGCGGGGCAGCACCAGTGACCCTGCTCTCCTCCCGCCTGCCAGCACCTGGCAGCAGCAGGCAGTGGGACAGCCTGTCCAACCTGAAGAGGAACTCTTGGGCTGGAGGTTCAGGCCTGAGTAGAGGCACAGCAGAGCTGGCCACCACACTCCCTTCCTCTGCATCTGGCCAGAGAGTTCAGGCAGAGACTGACCATAGCCTCTGCTCGAATTGATGGCAACGAGACATGTTCTGTTTAATTCCATTTTTAAAAGCAAGAAATGTTTCTAGACCCTTCTGGGAAACAGGCAGTGGCTGTTATGGAAGCTCCCATTGCCCTTTCCTAAATTGTGGGAACCATGGAAACAAGAAAGGACCATGAAAATGAACAAGACTGAACAATCTGACTCTGAGTGTGCACTATGGCTTTCTGCAAGAGGGCAGGTAGGGCACTGATTTTCTCTCAGAGCCTGTTCAGTGCATTTTGCAGAAGCAGAGCCCATGGATGCAGAGGCTGGGGGTCACAGATCTGGCAGGGCAGAAATAGATGCAGCTACATTTGGCATCTCTGTTCATGCTTTGATGACCCAGAGCTGCAGACATATTTACAACCGTGCATGAAAAATGCATCCCTAAACAAAAGAAATATAAAAGCAAATTTTGTTTTTATGCTGCCTGACCTTGACTGGGTGCTGTGGCAGAGGAGAGGGGGAGCTGCCAGAGCCAGGCGACAGGACCAATTAACCCTTTGGGAGGTCTGACAGCCAGGAAGGCGTAACTATGAGGTATCTCAGTGCTCTTACCACTTCCTAGGAAGAGATGAGCTGCAGAACAGGTCCCAGCCAGTGTGGAGACATTACACCATGCTGGATGTGACAATGTTCTACAAAAGCCATCACTTCATATTCAAATGAGACATGTTTTCAACAGGCAGTATTGTTTTGTGCACAAAATACACCATGAACCAACTGGTTTCTGTTTTTCAGTCACCCGATAATCACTGGATCAGACTGGTCTCCACACAGCCACACTGTCACCAGCAACATTATTTATACATCAACCCCCAGCCTTCCTCTGCGGCCAGATTTGCCAGGTAGGTAATTGCTGTTCCCATTGAAGCAAAACTGGCTTGCTTTCAATGACATGCATCTGCACTGCTATTATACAGCAGACTGCCTCAGTTAAGAATTTCCAGGACAAAGATCAGGAAGCAAAAAATAAATGATCCTTTTATTTTGCATTTTTCACCCCATATTTAGAATTCCACCTAATTTAACTGCAGATTCTGCAGTCATAGGGGGGGTTGCACAGAAGCCTCCTTTTTCCCAGAAACAAAAATTAAGTAAATGAGATAGACATGAGATAGCAGTCTTTTCCTGCTGGTTAAATCACTTTCCCCCTACTCTCACCCATCTAATACTGCAGCACCCTCAGTCCCCAAATGTAACATCCGAGCGGTGCATTCATTAGAGTATTTGCAACTCCTGATCACTGACAGATGCGATCTTATCATCTGACACATTCATGCAAATCTGCCTTTCCCCCCCAATCTTCCAGTGGCCTGAATTCAGCAGCGCTGACAGCCCTACGCTGCCTTACTGCTTGCATCGAGGATGCACCCACAGTTAGGAGGTAGATGCTTCCCCTCCAGCATCTTTCATCCCTTCATAAACAGGCAAGGACCACAGCTTTTAACCAAAGACCTACAGCAAAGAGAATGCAAGTGTGGCAGGTACAGCAAGGATAAAACAAGCCCCGTTCTCAATAGAAAAAGGATGTAAATGGGATGCATTTACTTACATGACGATTCAGTGCCAAACATGGCTTGCCCCAGATGCTGCTATTTTAAAAAGGAAAGAAGAAAAAAAGAGTGGAAGACAGAGGGAGTGTATGCGAGAAGGGATGAGACTGCTACACAGCAGGGGTCATGAAGCCAGACAATGCAGTCCAGGCTATCCAAGCTGCCAGATTCTCCTCTCTCCTCCTTTCCTCTGCTCAACGCCGCAGACAGCTTTTCCTTGCAACCGCAGTGAAGATCCTTCTTCAGGAAGCAAAAAGCAGGAGCTTCTATTTTAAATCCGAGTGATAAGGGCAGGCCGGCGTCCTTTCTGTGATACCGGCAGGCAGAAAGAGGTATCAGCCACCAGATACTGCAATCCCCAGCCCCTGCTCGCCGTAAGACAATAGCGGAGCTTATGCACACACGGGATGACGTCAGGACACTGCAAAGACTGACTGCTGCTAACCCAGAGGCTCGGAGGGGGCCTGGACAGAGCAGAGCGATTCAGATGGGAATTCCTTTGTCACAAAAAGCAGAGGACAAAGAGCCAGACATATATTTCCCTCTGTGATGCTAAAGCTCCCACCCGGGTCTGTAATGCTAGCAGGAAAATATCTGCCTTGAATTCATGCTCCTTTTCTCAGCTGCAGAAGATGCAAAGTGTCTCCGTTCAAACAGAATAAATTTCAGCGACAAATATCCTACTAAATGCCACTTATAGCATTTTCAGTAAAGAATAACCCCAAATTGCTATCACTAACTCTCTTCACTATTTTTCCTTCAAAGAAATACTGAACTCCTGGGCCAGTCTACACTCCAGACCTAATTTTCACATCAAAATGTTAGCCAACTGTCTCATTTACTTAAATGTATTGTCAGAATACACCGTAACAATGCTCTAACCACAATAAGTCACACATCTAAATATAAATAAAAACCCCAAAGCACACGGGATTCAATGATAAAAAGGCATCCTAGCAACCAAAGAAATATTTTCCCTAATTTTCCTTTATTCTTCAAAACCACCTAGATCTAGTGTGTATCTGCAAGTGCATTTTTTAGAGCACTGAGCTTATTTTTTTTCTGACATTCAGTAACTGAAAAATGCTCAAACAGAGACAAAGCCCTAAGCTTGCTCCTTCAGTCCTCTCACAGACAAAAGGAATTGCCTGGCTCGTGCTGGTGAGAGCAGCCAAGCAGGAAGCTGATGGCTGGAAGCTACCAGACATTGGGGGCCATCCATAGAATGGCTGTCCAGAGGGGGCAAAACCAAGAACGTTTCTGCAAAGTCTCACTGAACATGTACATGCAGTTCCCAAGATGTCAGACACTGAAAAGTACTGCTAGTGGATGAGGAAAAAGGACATAGATGCAGGTCCATTAAGTGAAGCACTTAAAGGCAAGCAACCATTCCTCCCATTTCTCAGCTTCTGTGGGTTAACCATTCCCAAACACTCCTGCTGCTCTGCAGGCCAAGGGGGTTTGTGATGTTTGCAGAACACACAATGCCACCATGAGCAGCAGGCTGGAAAAACAAGTACTACTGAAGGCTGGCAGCACCTGCCACCTGAGCAGCTCAGTGTGCTGAAATCAGGGAACTGAGGAGTTGTTGGCTGGGACTACTGCTGCCTGAAGGACAGACTGGAAAGCAACATATGGGGTTCAGAGCCACAGCAGTTTACTGCCAGGCCAGTCCCTTTGGTCCTGGGGATGGGGAACATGGTCCCAAGCTCACAGAGTGTGTATGCCCACAAACATCCTTATGGACCCTCAACAGCCCTGTGTTGTGAGACAGGAAAGAGCGCAAGAGGCTGTACGGAGTCTGATCTTGTCCTTCCCGCAGTGGTGGGGGGCACCTACGAGGCACACCAAGCTACTCTCCCGGTAACATCTGTTGGCACAAAATGCTCTTCAGTTTTTTCCCTGCTTTCCCTTCCACACACTGAACAGCCCCTTTGTGTTCTGCACACACCATAAGAATACTTAGGGCCACCAAGTTCATGACAACATTTAGCTGTATTTCATTTCTGCAAGAAAGTCATGAGAGAGGCCATATCCTGTGGTGAGACATCTCACAACACACGTTCTAACAGGCAGCTTTCAGTCTCTGGCAGCAGACAGGACATCAGTGCTCACAGTGACTCAAATCAACCCACAGATGTCTTAAATTAACCAGATGTCCACAAATCTGTACTTAAGCACCTGAATTAATAGCCTGACTGTTCAATCGTCATGATTATTTGCACTCATGTGCATGGATGCTCAACACCAAGAAGCTATGTCCAAAGTGGTTTTGACCACGACAGTGGCACAAATCCTGACAAGGACTGTAGCTTTGCTGTTCCCAGAAGTGAATTAGTTATTTTGACTATTCGGAGCAGTTAACAACACATCTTTCAGTCAAAACAGATTGATAAGAAGCTTCGGTGCATCAAATAAACAAATAAAGTGTTCTGGCTCAACCTTCCAGCAACTGAGGCAAGTCCACAAAAGAAATGCATCTATTATGTATCAGTAAGCCTCCAGGCATCTTTAAACACAGGTCTCTGGAACAAAATCCCAAGTGCACTCGTGCAATGGCTGAAGAATGAGTTCTGCTCTGATGAGCAGATCTGACCTTCCCACAGCATTGTTTCCAAGGAAGAGACAAAACCTCAGGGCTTTTCCAACTACATCCTTGAAGGTGTCACAGAGTCCAGGCCCTCTGCCAAGTTCTCATTACACTGATGCATATAGGTAGTTGAAAAGCCGAAACAACCCATGCAGTATCTCTGGAAGGATTTAATAATAAACTATTTCATTAGTCTTAGGCTTGGCAGGTCAGTACGCTGCCTTGTGGGAAAGGTGACCCGCTACAAGCCACTGAAGGACTTTCTCTGAAATTCTTTCAAATTTACCTAAAACATTTTGTCAAATGAGAAAGTGTTAAAATCTGTTTCTGACCTACTACTCTTTTAAAACCATAACCTTTCAGTTTGCTAGCAGAATTACGGATTTCTGTTTCCTATGATGAGTGTTACTGATGGTTTATTCTACAAAGAAGGGTCAACAAATGTTTCTTCTCTCTTATACAGCAGTGAAGATAATGTAATTAGTGTACAGAAAACATCAAAGGAAATCTCCTGCCAGCATTTGTATTGCTGTGATTTGCTTACAATGTGCACACGACATTGTTCAAGTATTACATTAATTTACAATGTACCTTCCATACTTTCCTCTACAAACCAGCATGAAATATTTAAATCAGAAACAATATATGCTATGCAAAGCTGTCTCCTGTACATCCACATTTTCCAGAGAAAGGGATGTGCTTCTCAACCACTGCCACTCTTGGAGCAGATCTTTATTCCTCTTTATCACAGCAGAAAAATAATACACATATTTTACTTTGTTTTGTAAGGACACGTCTCCAAGCCCTAAAGCACAGTTTGAGTTTTAATAATGA
Source organism: Aleadryas rufinucha (assembly GCA_013397815.1). Classification (NCBI taxonomy): domain Eukaryota; kingdom Metazoa; phylum Chordata; class Aves; order Passeriformes; genus Aleadryas; species Aleadryas rufinucha. The sequence continues at coordinate 86,407 of VZTH01015648.1, read as the reverse complement.
AACAATGGCAATTTAAATGTTTTATACAGATGTAAATTTCTGCTTTAGAGTGATTTCTTTCTATAAAAACAATGCAAGCAGGAAATCTGAGCTACCAACAGAGATAGATTTGTACACCTTATAGATTTGATGCCTTATGCTGATCCACTAAAGCATAAACCATTATTCTCTCTTCTCACTAAAAAACCATTTCATTTTGCATCTAACCTCCTTTTTCACAGGAGAAACTCTGGAAGCAGGAAATGAGTCCATCCCACCTGTGAGATTTTCCTGTCCTACTGCCCTGAGCAGCTCACCTCTACAGGGGAATTCTCACCTGTGTCCTCCCTGGGGCAAGGGAACAGGTCCCACACCTTCAAGTCTCTAGAGAGGAAGTACAGGATAATCTCAATAAGCCTCAGAGGTGGGTAAGGATTTTTATTACATTAGTTAAACTTGCCTTTCCTTTCCTTTCCAAGTCTCCTTGTTGTGTAAGTTTTTTAATGCCTGAAAACTGATTTTTTTCTAAGACATTGAAAAATTTAATCCATTTAATGTGCTATTGGAAACCTCTGAGTGACTCTGCAATGAGTCCACACCATTCAGCAACCTCCAGAAGGAATTTATTTTGTCTGTAGTAATGTTAGTTAGCTCTCTCCTAAAAATGCAGTGAAACCCCCAGCCACCCATACTGTGACAATCTCCAGCTTCGGTAGGTATTGTCAGTTCTGGCAATAGCTGCCACACTGATTACTGATTAACATGGTACCCACAAAATATGGCAAGGTGTTTTTTCATGCTCCAGAAAAACATGAAACCAAATAGCAGCATGTATCACAGAACTACAGCTCTTTGGCTTTGCGCTTTGCTCAACTTTGCTGACCCTTAATTATCTTTAACAAACATCTTTGGTGAAAAATTTGACATCATGATTACACCAATTTAATCCATTGTGGTGCAACAACTTCAGCATCTCATCTCACAGGGGCATGTATGTAAGGTATAAACAAACCCCCAAGCAACCAAAATGAATACCCTGCACTGATGCTATACCATTGAGTCCCCAGTGCAGAGGTGTTTTCCAACATCTCCATCACTGAATGAAGCCAGTGTCCCAGAAATGGCAATTTTGGAGCGGTGGCAACAGGGAGAAGGAGCATGGCCAGCTGGGATAGAGGACAGCCCTGACAGGCCCTTCCCGGCAGGAAAGTTGGCAGCGGGGCACACGTCCAGTGGGGCCTGCCAGCTTGGACTACAGAGTATTCAGAGCCAAGTAGAGCCAAGAAAGGCATGTTCCATTGGAATGAAATGTCTCAAGTGCTTCACTTGTGCAAATGCCAGCAAGTTCCCACGGGGAGCCAGGCTGGACAACCAGGAGCAGCTCAGGGAGTAAGGAAGGCTGACACAGGACCACACCAGGCAGCTGAGACAGAGAGACAGAGGGACTGGCTAGCCAGACAGTTGAAAATATCTTTGAACATTTGAGCTGTCTGAAGTCCTTGGTGTTCTCCTCATAGCCTGGTCTTATCACTTTTTGTTTGAGGTTTTCCACCCACATTCCCTCCTTGCAACATACCGCTCCCTTGCTATGTTGGCAGAGAAAGGAAGGAGACTGCTGGGAGAAAAAAAGTTAAGATCTCTGTCCTGTTCAACATAGATAAAGGATTTTATACCAGACCGATTTGCAGACTGCAGGGATGTTTTTCTCTGTTATTATTTGCTCTTGTGCTGATTTTTAAAATATTTCTGTGCAGTCCATATTGCATTTATGCAATCCCATTTCATGTAAAAATTCTTTTTCTTCACCATTTTTAGGCAATTAATGCCTAGAAAAATTAAGCTATTTGAGTAAACAAATATGCATATGCATACAAACACAAATAACAAGACAGACTGAAGATCAAGTACTTTTTGCCACCAAGAAAGTATTTTTATGTCTGCATTGGTCCTTACCTGAAAGATGAAGTTCAAGAGACAGATTGCTTTTCAAAGAAGACATACAATAAACCATAATAATCAATTATTACATTACTGTAATGCCTTTCAGCATCTTTTTTAGCAAAGATCTTAGCTTCACCACAGCTCTGTACATTATTACTGCAATCCATTCACCACAGGCAGCACAAGAGGCACCTCTGAGTAGATGCTCAGCAATTAAAAGAGGAAGTTCTGTGTGTTTTGCCTCTCCCAGGTCACTCGGCCATCTAAGGCACATCTAATGGACATGAAGCTCCAGCAGTTATGAAATGGTAGAGTATTACACAGAGAAAACTGTATGTAAAGAATACTGCATATAAGAAAGAAAAAAAGAAAATATATCAGCCCAGTTTAACCGCCTAATTCTAGGGTACAACTGAGATTGTGGATCATGGGCAGGTGTCTAACTAGATCTCTTTAGGGGGCTTGGCATCTGCTCCTTGTTAGACTCAAGATATTGAAGAGATGCCAAATCTTGGGCTTTCTCCTTCTCATGGGAACCACGAACTTCCGTAGGCCAGAGAGCTCTGAGATACTATGCAACACAGTATCTTTTTCTTCCCTGGTAGTACCCCAGGACTCTACTTGCATATCTGGCATCTAGTATCAGGGAGTAACAGAACAGAATGGTATTCCCATTCCCTACAGCAGAGAATACAGAACAAATCGTCAAATTTCATCAACAAGTTCCCTTACATCATTCAGTGTGAGACTGGTAAAAAAGGCAATATTATTGTGTAAGTGCCAGAATACAGCTCACCTTTTATGTAATACTAAAGTCAAAAGATCAGGATGGTGATTCATCTCTTTTTTGTTTTGGTTTTGTTGGTTTGGTTTTCAGTTTGGTTGGTTTCCTTTTAAACACAGAACTGTTTACCCACAAATATCTAAGACAGTTACCAACACAGTGTGACAATCTACTCCCAGTGTGCAAATGACATATCAAACCCAAATGAAATATGTTATTTTTTCAGTAACATCAAGCCCCATGGTTCATCAGAGCATGTGCAATGCCTTTGTTAAATTCTGAGAGCAGTTTTTTGTCCCAAATGCATGCAACTGTGTGATGAAATGGGGCCACTACTGTATCTGAAAAATGTTCCAGCAGAACACACTACCTTTCAATATGATCCAAAGAGAACTTAGAAACAAAGGAAGCAACCAAATCTTCAGTGTTATTTGTTAAATTAATTCAAATCACCAGCTCTTTAGATAGTGTTCTAAAAGAATAAAATGTTAGAAGAAAAATAAGGTATTTATTTTCTGCACTGAGGGAAATACTTGAAATATTTTGGTGGTGGTTTTTGTTGTTGTTGTTGTTGTTGTTTTTTTGGTATCCTAATTTCAGGTCATTTCCAAGTATCTATGCCACAGGCCCACACATGAGGTAGACATGAACGTTTCTAATTTCAGAGTGAACAGAGATGGATAACAAATTAAAAAAAGGGATTATAAACAAACTGTCATGATTTTTATGTGACTCTGAGGGATCAAAAACTAGGATTAAGGCCAATTCGTAATAAACCACATGTACACTTTGATGCAAACTGGCATCAGAGAGAACATGTGTGCCCCACATAAACACAAATATCCAATTTATATGCATAAAAATGAGTCAGAGAGACTTAGAGGAGTAGCAAGTATTGCCAACATTGCATTAAAATCTGCATTAATAATGTCTGATCTCATGTCAAAACTTCATGATTAGCAGAAAGTTTGATTGTTGAGAGAGGAAGACCAAATTCAGATGACTTCTCAGCCTGAGTAAACACAGTATGAACATTCAATCCGACATTACAAATAGCCATGATTTAATCATAAATACAGGAAAAATGAAGGACTTCTAAGCCTACAAGGGAATACCCACAAAACAAGGTAATCATGTCCCTGCTGGATGGGTGAGTGCTGTGTTAAGCATACTCCCTAGCATATATGAAGGAATCCATAACATAAACATGGGAAAAAATTCAATTGTGAGTTTTATTTCTGTTTTCCTATATGCATACTCCTGTGCATAACAGTGAATAAGCTGATACTGCAGCCACAAATATAACACAATTGTGGAGTCAGTGGGGAAACCAAGTCCACTGGAAGCTGTTTCACTAGTTGTACTGCATATTTAAGGATTTCAGTTTTCTCAAGATGCAGCATCTTGGTGGTCGTGTCCCAGCTCCTATTCCAGGGGTTCCACTCTACTTCCATTCAGTGCCAGCCCCAGACTGGAGACCTAAAATTCTTTTCTCAGAATAAAAAAGATTAACCACAAAAGCAAGTAAATGCTTGGATAGCTTGATTATTATAGCTTTTCTTGACAAAGAATTGCTTCTATGAGTCACTGTGAACCAACCAAAGCAAGAGGCCCTCCCGATCCTGCACTGTGATCAGTGTTAGGTTGCAGCAGCACTGACGTCCATCCATCAGGCTCCGACTGCAGGCTCCAGGCACAAAGCCTGGACACAGCACCCTCATTTGCTGAACACTCTACACCAGAATAAAAACCCTCTGGAAAAAGCAACATTCTACAAGTTATAAAAAGACTTACGTGGATAAGTGCTAGCCTGAGGAGCAAATGTAGGATGAAGAGGAAGCCCCCAGCAATGCACTTAAGCATTTTACTACTGTCTTTTAGGAGAAAAAGGCTCTTATACTTGACAGACACCTTGGAAAAGCTCTTCTGAACAAAGCACTAGACAAAATGTTAGGATTTTAGTCATGGTAATAGAAACTTGATGTAGACAATTAGAAGAAAACAGGATTGAAAAGGGTGGTGGCATCTGCCCTCCTCATGACTTGTGAACTGTACCAGCAGCCTTCTCACCTGGTAGCAGGCACAAAGGAAAAAGCAGAGACTCCTGAGTCTAATTCCAGGTGGAAACTAATCTTAAGACATAGAGCAGACCTTTACTAGGAGCTCATGGCACTTACTGGTTCACAGGGTTCCTCTCACAGCAAATCACGGTGCTGCCAAAGCAGAATGAAGCATCAGTAACCACAGCTTATGCCTTCTGCCTGGTGATGGTCAATGAATGAACACCATGGAGAACTATGACTCAAGACAGGCAAGACAGTAAGTGGCACTGGCAATTTAATGACAACTGAATGATCACGCATTACAGTATTCAAGTTTCTCAGAATTTTGGTACTAATGGTGGGCCTCCCTCTGAGCAGACCACACTGCCAGAGTGCTGGTATCACCCTTCCTGGCCTCTCCCCTGGACTGGTGGTACCCCCAGAGCTGCTCTATTTCACAGCATAAGGGGAGAGACGAGATATGGAGGTACAACTCCCAGTCTCCACAATGTTCATCCCAAGAAAGTCCTGGTCAGCACAGTTAGACAGCACTGATTTTCTAAATTAGTTTTGTTCTCAGTCCAGCAGTTGTCAACTTCAGCAGTGCCCATTTCTCTCACTGACTACAGAGAGAGCACACACAAAGATTTGAGCAGCTCAGGTGCAGATGTCTACACAGAAGAAGTGCCTCCTGTACATCTGGGAGTTTTAGGGGAACCACTGGAAAAGGAGATGGCTATGCTAATGTCAGGGACCCCATAAATTCAAGGAAGCAAATGTAGATCCCTGCACCCCAAATCTACTTTAAACTGTGGCCTCTTCTATGGGTGTTCCCCCTGAACAGGTCCCAGAATGATCAGGTCATCTAAAGAGCAGCTGTTCAGCTGAGAGAGACACCCTTTTGCCCCCTGCAGCTGCAGAGATCTCCATTACACCAGTGATCCCCTGACACTTCAAAGCACTGTGACACTTCTCTTCCTTCAAATGCCATGAAAGATTCAAGGGCTTGTGTCCAGTACCAGGTGGCAAACTGAGTTTATCAACTTCATCAGCCCAGGCATGAAGGTCATGCTGAGCACAGTTTGCAGATACAAGAAGTTTATAAAATCAGCAGACATCACTTGAGCCTCTGGCTCTGTTTACACTATAGGCAAGTACTGTTTGATACCACTTATCCTTCGCAGAAGATGGTTTGGTGATTGGCCAAAGCACAACCTCAAGCACAAGGATGGACTTGCCTCCTGTATTCAGTTGGTCAAGGCTGCCCCCACTGTAGGCACCCTGAGGGCAGAGGCTTGTGAGTCCCTTAAACTTCAGTCAAACAGCAAGAGAATCACATCTTGTGAAAATCTTTTTTTTTTTTTAAATTCTCAAGAAAATATATTCCAAAATAAAACACAGATTACTGTGTATTTACCTCACACCAAACATCTCTGGAAACTGTGCACTGGATGAATGCAGTCCAGCATGGCACCTTTTCTGACCTCAACCTTCACATCTCTTTATAAGTGAAAAGCAAAGGGTTAGTTACTTGAAACAAGAAAAGGGTATTGCCAAGTGTCCAATCAGAAACAGACTCCCCTGGCATGCAGTCCCAGGGAAAAGACCTCAGTGGGGAAGTACCACTGTGTCTTAATCATGTGTTTAACATGCCCCTTATTCCAACTACCTTCCTCACATCTGTGCAGAGAGAATTAAGACTCTGCTGGAACACTGGGGTTTTTTTGTATGAAATAATTGCTTCTTATTAGAGCAATTATTTTTATATAGTATAGTCTATGAAAAAAAATAGTTCACGTGGTTCTACTTTACCCATGCATTACAGATGGAACTGAAAGCAACACATATGTGAATTTGTATTTTACCAGGAAACTAATCCTTCATGGACTTTTCAATGTCATTTACTATCTTGAATTAACATCAATTTAAATGCAGTTAGTTAGATAACCATCACTCGAAGAAATGCCAAAACCTTTTATTTTCCTGTGACATTACACTGAATATTTTGAAAACCTCCTTGTTGAAACGTCCCTTAGGTGTCTTTTGGCAAGGGCCCACCCTGGCGCAGGCAGTGGGCAGACACACACACTGCATGTTCACTGGGGAAGCCAGAAAGAAACTGGAATGTCTTACTGCAATAGCCAGTCACAGTTCAGCTCTGCTGCAAAGTGCACCAGAATTACATGTACGGTTACAGAGCCAGATGTCTGCAGTGCAGGAGCTTTCTAAAGGGGTAATTTCTGGCTAGCAAGCTGCAGATAAAGCATTTTGTTTCTTAAAATCTTTTTAATTTTTCTTGTTTTGTATTGCTATTAAAACTTAAAACAGAGTGCTTCACTAGTTTAAACAGACAAGGACTACTATGTTTTCAGCAGTAAACACAAAGCAAAACGAGTTCAAGCAAAAGCCTACAGGGCCAGGTGATAGATAGTGTGGACAGCCCCCTGCAAAAAGCCATGGTGAAGCGACCCTCTGAGGGTGGTTCAAACAAAGCGATACAGTCACGTTCAACTTTATTCAAGCCAAAATCCAGGTTGGATGAAATGGGTATAGCAAGGTCGCTACTTGTTCCACCTACCTGGCCACAGACAAACTCAGATCCCAGTCCTCTATGCAGACCTGCCCCTCACCTGCTCCATGCTTCCTAACCCGGAGCTCCGCGGCATGAGCGTCCACCCCTCCCCTTGGAGAACGCCCAGCCTTTCCCAACATGCAGCCAACTCCCTCCTCAAGCCCACAGAAAAATCTCCCCTCTCGTCTGCCTTGCTCCATATCCTGTGTGTTGAGCCTCTAAGAAATCGCCCTCCAAGAGCACAGATTGCAAGAGAGTCCAAGTCCTTGCCCCGTCGGGGCCAGCTGGGGTGGGTTACGCATGGTCACATCCACCTGGGTTTTGAATGTCTCCAAGGATGGAGATTCCACAGCCCCTCTGGGCAACCTGCTCTGGGGTCTGATCACCCTCAGTGTAAAAAAATGCTTTCTCATGTTTGGACAGAATTTCTTGTGTTTGAGCATCTGCCTGTTGCCTCTTGTTCTTCCACTGGGCCCCACTGGGAATCCAATCTGTGTATCCAAGTCTATCTCAAAGACTGCAGAGCCTCCTGGCCGAGAATATACCATTCCTTCCAATCGCTCCATCAAAATACTCTTCTGTCTCAACCAGAGGTCCCTTGGATGAAAACAAGGATACTACAATGTGCATAATTTATTTAAATAAAGGTACTTAAAGCAGATGGATATATAACTTGACTATTTTTGTCTTCCTTTTTCCTAAAATCTGAATATCAAGTTTTCTGCATGTCTTTGGAATAAACCTCAAACTGAAACTCAGCCTTAAGAGCTGAGTATTTTTCAGGCTTCTATAATTTGTCCAAGACTATTCATGTCAGAAAAGTACTCTGTCCATCACCGCATTTGAGGCAAAAGGACGTATAATAAAGTCAGCAAGTTTATATAATAATAATAATAATAATAATAATAATAATAATAATAATAATAATAATAATAATGTAATACATAATATATATATTACATATATATAAAATATATAATAAAGGAGCAGGAAGCCTCGATCTAAAGGCACAACATTGTGTCTTCTCCTACTGCAGAGCTACTGAAGCAAAAATACACATCTCTGTGAGGAACATTCTATAGTGAAAACTTTAACCAACAATTCTCGAATTTGCCAAATTAAGATGGGAATAATGCTTAGACTGAACTAGTTTCAAGAGTGCATAATAGTAGATTTTAATACATTAATAAATACTAGCTGTAAGCCACAGGAAGTGTCTTTGCTTTCCCCCTTTTAGTATCTTCTAGAAAAATAGAAATTGCAACAGTAACAGGACACTTTTGCAGACCTCATAGTAAAGAAGTAACCCTTTCAACTGCAGTCCAAGGAAAAAAACCCATGCAGTGACAGCATGAGTAAGTATTTCCATGTCATCAAGCCCAATGAAACAGATTGTATCAGGGAGTTCTGAAGTTTCTGAAGATAAAGAAAGATCATTAGAACCTTTGATTTTCCACACCAAGGACTTTTCCATAATGTACTTTGGGGTATTGTACAGTTAACAGGATAGATAATAGGTCAGAACCAAATAATGGTTTATATATATATTTTTTAAATTACAATACTTTTTATTGTTTCTTGAAAATAATCAGATGACTGTTTAAACTGGTTATTTACCTTTACTGTGAAACAACTGAGAGTTTCTGAATTTCCTTGATTGAAGACATCATTGACCTCAGAGAAAATATGATCTTAATCACACTCTTGGTTTTTTTCTTCCAACTGACAGATGAATTTATATGCTGCTGGCAATGAACAAAACTTTTAATCCTCTTAAGATGCAGCATTTTAGCTCAGGGTGAATATTAAAACCTCACCTGTTTTAATTTTCTTTCAAAATCAGACAGATCTATACTTCTAACAATACTGTGACATCATTTTGTTGCTTCTGCAGCAACAAAACATATTTTTGTATATCTCACCATCAAAAATCCACTAAACCATGCCTTTAGAAGCTCTACAGAGCTGTTTTATGATCCCCTTCAGTTGCATGCACTGCTACCTAGCCCTCAGCTGCCGTGTGCTCCCTGAACCTGGCCATGTGAGCCCGTGCTCCTCAAACCCACCTTTTGGCACTCGCTCTCCTGAGCAGCCTGTGGGCAATCAGATCTTGGAATGGACTTGGCTGAGCAGAACATGGGGAAGAGTACACAGCAAGACAGGCTGCCCCCACATAGCAAACTGCTCAAGTCACCACTGACCCATAGCCATCTCTGCCACCTTCACCCATCTGTGGGATCAGAGGGTTCCCACCACCTGGGATGTTATTACTGCAGCAAATGTTGTGGTCATGCGCAAATACAGCCTTGGGTCACCTTTGTACTCCTACATACCAGACCATTAGAGCAAACACACTGTTCTCCAAACAGGCAGAATCCAGCCTTTGGATAAAAGTCTTTAGACACCAACAGACTAAGCTATTGTATAAGCTATTCCTTCAAAGAGAGTACAGTTCTCATGGGAAATATAAACCATCCTTTTTAATTTCAGTGATGGTTGAAGTAATTTCTGAATGAAGCTTGAAAAACAAAATCTTGATTTAAAGGTGCTGCTTAAATGTAAACCTGAATGCTGCATCTGAAATGACAGCTGCTAGTCTCAATGTACAATGGTAGTTCAGGGAAATGAAGCACAGTCCCACAAAGGTGGACGTGGTGCAGCCTCTGAATTTCCACTGCTGACGGAGAGCTCAATAGGCATCTTTCACACATTCTATTTTGTCCTTTTATTTGTTTGTTTGTTTTTTTGTTGCATAGCATTTACTGTCTTCAAGATGCCAGCAGGACCTTAGGAAGTCTTCTCTGCCCTTTTGAAGTTTCACTACTTCCTCCTACACTCAAAGAGAAACCATTTCTCTCTCCACTTCCATCCCACAACTCTTAAGCCCTGTTTCTACAACTTGCACAACTAATTAGGAAGTGCTGACAGCAGAGTGCAGTGAGCCTCCCCATGCATCCCCCATCTCCAGACCTTTCCCCTAGGGAACAGCTTCCCAAGAGTTCCAGCACAGTTTCTATTTAAAAGCTTCAGACTCTGCCAGAAGGAGCTGGGTTGTCAAACTTCAAATCTGTGTTCTCTACACAGTACTCAGATGTGTTTCCGCAGTAGTAAATCTCCCTTGCAGCATGCACTTGCCTTTTACACAGCCATGACTGAAGCCTTACACAAGTCTTCCTCTCTATGCTCCTATTCCTCACTTCTAGTCCAGACACAGTCTTCTTCCAAGACAAGGAAAGAGTGACCACTTGAGGAATGGGTGGACAGGCATCCACCCAGCCAGGGTCCAGAGATCAGTCACCATCACTCACTCTACCCTCAAAAAATGCTCACATCGTGAGCCTCCTTGCATGCCTTGGAGCTCACCTTCACCATCCCAGAATGGACTGGGCTATCCCAGTTTTTTCAAATCCCTGATTTTTCTTTGACAGGGAGCTAAACTCTCCATATGTTACTCTTATCAAAACCCACAGGGGGTCTTCACAGGACCCAATGGACAGCAAAGATCTTGTCTGAGAAAAGACAGGCTAATGAAAAAGTACTACGCAAGAGAGTGTCTAGTGCCATTACAGCAGTGCAACACAGAGCCCTTTCCAGCAAATACTGAAGAACCCAAATTAAACACTGCTGTATTGCTGTGTGGCAGCAATCCACACAGCAGACTGGGTTCATTTCCCAGGTCAGCAAAGGTTTTCCCTCCTACGGGGATGTACTCAAATTTGCAACACCATTTTATCTAAAATCTTCATGAGACTGCAGTGGAGAGCTTCAGGGACCAGGCTCTGCTGAAAAGCCAGAGACCTGGCAATCAAAGTGCACTGCAGGGAAGAGACAGACAGAGTCAGGGCAGACTGAGGTGTGAGCACAAAAGAATGTCAAGAGATGGCAGAAGGTTAACGGAGTAATATGGCAGGGAGCATCAGGCACCCCTCTGTGTGCAGACACAGCTGCCTGAGCCACATCCTGTGACCGAGGAGAGCATCAACAACAAACCTCCTCTGAACCAGCACGGCTGTCAGAGGAATTTTCCCACAGTAAAGATCCCATTCATCGCTCTGTGTCAGGAACAATATTGCATTGCAATGTCCCTGGGATTCCAGCAGATGGAAGAACAAACACTCAACCTCAGCCATGAACAAATTCTGAGAAGCCGTTAAAATGGTGAGGAGCAATGCTCCTTTGGCTGCACTACAGCATGGCAGATTTTATACGTGTTAACCACATGGCCAAGCACAGTGACATAACTCAAATGAAGAATGGAGACTAGATCTCAATAAACCTGAAAAAGGACAGAAACACCCAAGCATCAGATAAAAACAACTGTCTGAACCTTATGGATGTATATGACCAAAGCAAAATTTAAAAAAAAGAAAATAAATAAAGGAGTAAGAAAAAGAAGAAAAAAGAAACAGAAACACTGAATAAGAATTTGAAGTGCTTTCTTTACCTCTACAGTCTCACAGATCTGTCCGTGGGAAGGGAACATGGTGATGGCCATGCAGACAACACTGCAAACTTCACTGTTTTTTTAAAAAAATAAACAAACATTTTCAAATATTTTTTCAGAGTTCTTTTCTTTTTTTCTAAGTTTCCCTAACATGTGGCAAAACTTACATCCTCTTAAGAACTAGACTTTTCTTCTTATGTGTGTTAGTCACTGTTATTTTTCTTCCTACATATTTTTCAAGTCATCTTTCTCAGCATTTGTATGAGTACACGATTTCACAGCCACTCCTGCTTTTTTTCAGTCCAGGACCACTCTCTGTGTTCTCACAATCTTTACAGCAGGAAAGCTGTAGCCTGCACAGAGAGGAAAGCATAAATTACACTATGACAGGTTTATAAGACTAATTCTAATAAATATCTCTCAGTAGCCTCCTATTCACTGTCTCCCTAGAAGAGCAAGGAGGGATTTTTCTGCTGGCAGCATTTTCAGCTGCATCAACATATTTCATGAAAGTGCATGAACTTTGACAACACTTTGCCAAGGAAGCCCACACAGGCTTGCAAACCAGGAGGCAGGAGGAGAACCCCTCAGAGTCCCTGGTAGGGCAATAGCATGGGCACAGACAGACCAGAGACTGGATCCTACTTCATGACCAGGTGCATTCAATCTACCATTTTTAAACTCAAATCGCTGCAGGTCAGCCTTTGATCAAAGCTTCTTCCCCTACAAGACTCTGCTCTGGCCAATTCAACTGACCAGGAGCCAGGCAAGGCAGAGATCACGGATGTGAAGCAGGTGTCCGTGTCCCAGGATGCAGCCACCAGCACCTACAAACCAGCTGAGCCTGACTCACTTCCCAAAGGCACCTTGTGTTTTCTTGCATTGTTTCATGCTGTTTTGTTTGGGTATTCAGAAAATCCAAAACACTGCTTGATGATCTGTTCATTTCAGCAGGACCTTTATATATATCTTTGTTTCATTCTATCTACTGCCACTAGATTTTTATTGACAAAAAAAAAATGTACTGCAGACAGACAGAAATTACAGCCTGGAAAGGAGCAATATCCAATACTATCAAAACCAGCTATGCCATGTGCTCTGCATGGGTTACGTGTGTTTTTCTTTCAGTCATCCTTTCATGATTGTTAATTGCCCTGTTCTTACTGTTTCAAAAAACATTCCATGCCTTATGTACATGTATTTATTTGAATACTGTTTCAGCTGTGTCACTGAAATGCTTAGAAACCCAAGCACATTTTTCAAAAGTTATTTAGGAACTTCTTTATTCAAGTACCATTGGCTTTTCTCGAAAGTCACACCACCTCTGAAAATAGGATTTAGATGCATGATGATACAAAAGGAAATTGAGAATATCTTCATTTTGGAGACATTAACCAGTCCAACACTGACCCATATGCACATCATTTGTTACCCATGTCTTTTATTGCTGATATTCAAGAGAATGCTGTGGAGACCATAGAGGTCCTGCATTCATGCCTGTTTAAATCAAACAAACCGTGAAAGTCTGAGATTAAAACCAGAGGTTGAAGGATGATGTCCAAAGGCTAGAAGCATTAAGTACTAAAGCATCTTCTGCAACACTTACAAGACTTTCTCCCTGTGACATGGAACATACCAAATTGTGGTCTTTTATCCTTAGACAAACTCAATTCTCTGTATCACAACCTCAGTACACAAAATAAATAAGACTCAAATGAGCAACATTAACAAAAAAAAGTTAAATGAAAATGAGAATTGATCTGGTGATGGAGTTCTTGCCACTCCATCTGTTGACTGTCCTTTTCTGATTATATTGAGAGTTGCATGGACTTTCAGAAATACTGAGAAAGTCTTTTAAGCTTTTCCCGTAGGCAAGACACGTAGCTGGACTTCTTTGGTCTCCATGAAATGCCTGTCCCCAACATCTCTGCTCTTTTCCTTTTCAGCACAAGTACAGAGTATCTAACCCCACCCCTGCTTTTTGCTGTGAAATTGGAACATGCCCAACATTTTTTCCTCAGTAGACAATTTATTTTTAAATCCATGGCTAAGAATGCAGCATAATATATTTTAAAACAAATGTTAGTCATCATTTCCATAATATTTCAACTCCTTTACAAGAAATGTTATTCACAACACCAACAGAATAAAAAACAATGGGTTTCTATTAGCAAGTGTCCACAGGTCTTCATTTCAAATCTCAGCAATAGTAAAAAACTGCTGTAATAAAAACTTAGATAAAGACTGACTCTTTGTATTAGCGTCAGTCAACAGCTGGAGATCTGTCTGGAAGGTACACCCTATTTCAGGGTGACATAGTTTATCAGCTACTGAAATGAATGGTTAAATTATGCTGTCCAAGTTAGGTGCATGATAGACCTAGGTCTTCAAATAAGTCAAGTTTAATATTTATTAGGAGGTAATATAGGTCTAAAACTAAATTGCCTTCCTGAAACAAATTCTCATTCATGGCAACTGGCTTGTTACCGTAAAGAAAGTTTTTTTATCTCAGATGAGGAGTGATAAGGTCTCTTATACCATCATTTCCTTTTCTTAAAAGCACATCAAACATGCACAGAAAATGAGGTTAGATGCCTGGTACTTCTAACAGACTAGTTTGTTCTCCTCCTTTTTCCACATAGCACTGATAAGTCATGATATATTTTGTGTCAGTGGGAAGGGAGAACATGTCAGGTCTGCAGCATCAGGTTCCAATTTTAAGGTTTTGCACATTAAGTTTTAAAAATGCCAAGGCTATGGACCTACACCATGGATCTAGGCAGGCAGTTTCGGTGATCAACAGGAAATATTCCTTGGTTCCTTGACTACTGCATTACAATCTGGTACAAAAGTGCTCCTGCCATATAATATAAAAGCAGATGAATCTCTTCATTGCACTTACGGATTTTGTAGGAAATGAGATACTGTATTGACTAAACGTATTTTACTATGCACAGCTTGGGAAAAAATAAGTTGCAAATTACTGCAAATAAAGTTTCATTTAATTGCTGCATTTCTTTCCTTTAGTTGAATTATTACTTTGACTTTGCTTACTGTCATGACTTTTTATTTTTAGGTTCTTTTTACTAAACCAAGTAGGAGTAGGTTATATGTGAAACATTGCTATTTTTCCCACAAAATTATTCCAAAACACAGACAACTTAGGCAGAGACCACAAATTCATGACCAAACATGAGCACATATTTTTAATTCATGTTGCCATCAATTTTAAGCTATAGAAGCCAGTGAGAAATCAGCTGTTGTCATCACTGTGAGCAGGTCAGACCATTCAGACAAAAAGGTAACAGGATAATGCCCTATGGAATTTAAAAACGAAATGGCAGTCAAAACATAAAATGGTCTGACCTGTAATAAGCACTTTCTCTCAACTCCATCAAGAAGTAAAAGGCAGTAATAAGCACATTGTTCTCTAAAATTTGCTTAACAGAGGCAACATGGGCAGAATCATGGAACATGTCTTCATCATGGCATAGTGTAGCGGGTTTGGTTCTAAACCAGGCAGAAACACCATTTTTGTAGCGGTTTAATTCGCCTCTCTTATCATCTATGAGATAGGAGATTTGGAGGAATGCAAAGCAGGCTCAAAACTTCAAGAATATGAAGAAGTTCATTAACAGAACTAAAAAGGGAAAAGAAAAAAAAGAAATCAAAGCAAACCCCCCCTTTGCTCCAGCAACCCCCCTCCCTTTTCTCCTTCCCAAACCAGCACAAAGGATAACAAAACATGATTCTTGGTCAGCATTCACAGTTCTTAAAGATCTCTCCACTATTTAAGGAAACAGAGGTCTCTTTTGCTGTCCATGGTCTCCCAAACTGCATCAGCCAACAGTCCGACAGCCCCCACCCGAGAAAAAACCGNAAGCCTCCCTGGGTGGTCTCGGCTTTTCCAGCGATTATGGCTGTTCCTCAGCTGCCCGGGGCTCTGAGGGGTTCTCCCACCAGTGCCCCAGCCGTGCCCCAGCACAGGGGGGGTGGGGGTGGGAGGCCCGAAGCTGCTCTGAGAAGCGAAACCTCAGCACCCATCTTCCCCCCCTCCAGCAAGAGCTGCAAAACCGAAAGAGAGGCACTTCCTGTGTCCTCCAGGCTTTAAATATGGAAATTATGAAAAGCGCTACTGGTCAAAAGAGCTGTCTATCAGCTCAGGTTCAACCTACCACACTTAGCAATGGTATTCTCCAATTTAGTACTCCTGCTAAAACCATGTTGCCACTCACTTCCCCCACCTTCAACTGGAAGAACAAAACGCAAAGATCATGGGTTGAGATAAAAACATTTTACTGGAAACAGCAATGAGATAAGTAAACAACAGTAACAGCAACAAAATTAGTAACAAAAGGTGTAAGACAAAGAAACAATTTACATCTCTGCACCTTTTCTCAACAGAAAGTAACCCCTTCTCTCCTAAAGAGCAACAGAGTCCCTTTCTCCTGCCCTCGCCAATCTCATGAGGTGGTGCTGAATAATATTTGGGCCTGGCCACACCCCATCCCAACTAATGCAAAAAATTAATCCTGTTCCTGGCCAGAACCAGGACAGCCTGATGTTCAAAAGCTACAGCTTTTTTTGTCCTGCTAACACTGTGGCTTGCTGAGTGGAAAGAAAAGGATTAGAAAATACAGCCCACATGACAGTGTTTGCAATAAATAGGATCCGTGCCTTTGTGCAGATCTTATACATCCAGACACCAAAGCCTGTTTGAGTACCCTACTGAGAGAAGGACATTCATTTCCATGGCCACAGAGCTCCCAAGGACACCTACATTCCATGGCAGTATTAAAAAGACATTAAATAAGAAAAACAATTCTACCTCCACAGTTACTTTCGCAATTAGATTCCCTCAGAAAACATATCTGTAATCACTGAAGAACAAGCTCTCATCTCATATTCCTGCCAGAGCCCAGTGGTTTCAGATCCAGAGCCAAAAAACGAGTCTGCTGCAGCCCACTGTATTTAAGGCAGATGTCCCCCAAGAAGGGGTATGGAGGTGCCACTGACCTACTTGCACTTACATGGGGCAATCTATCCAAAGGAACTGGCTAAACAAAACAATGTGTCTAGTCACAAATGCCTTGCCTTGAAAAACAACGTAAATCTAACACACCCTAGAAATAGGACCTCATCCCAACCTAGAGCCTTGGGTTTACCCAAAACCCCAAATCCCAACAGTCCTCTTGCCTCTTGTCATTTTTGTCTGTTAGGATAAAAGACCTAATTCATCTGGGATCTCCTATTTCTGTTACTGTTCATACAGTTCATAGAGCAGAAATCCATCTTGGCTCATAAGCATGGCTGGTTTCCACCTAACCACCCAAGGAGACGTTCTAAAGTCATGGGTCTCACTGGCAGAAAAAAAATGCTGGCTTGCTGTGCCAGAAAATCTCTGGCCCTGGCTGTCCATGAAGTAACATATCTGTGCTGAGACAGAAATGTTGTGAACCAGAACACTAGTTACAACTACCAATGGTTTTCATACAGCAGATGGAATTCATAACTTCATAGGGGGCTATATCACACACAGTTATGAATACGCCTAAAAGCTCCTGAGATCCTCACTTGTTTGCAAATAACAAAAGTTACAGTGATTCCTTAGGTTTCTGCTTCTGTTTAATGCTGAAGATTAAAAACTGTAAGATCAAGCACAGAAAGAAGACAAATATCTGGTAAAAACCTGTTAACCTAAAATAATGCCTTATGTACTAACCTGAAATAGAGAAGCAGGATTTTTCAAACACACCTACTGTTTGAAATCTCTTCCAAGGAGATGGACTTTTCTGAGTCCATAAAAGAAGTAGCAAGCATTGCATACTTCTTTTATGGCTTTAGAGAAAATGACTAATGGAAAAATTCATCAAATGTCTACATCATACAAATTAGTCAAACCGCAACATACAGTCAAGATATTGTTGTGGGTGAAACATTCCTGTGTATGACTATACAACATTGAACTTTAAACATCCACAATTATTTATAATTTCCAAAACTGTAAAACACTTTGGTACCTTGTTTGTGAAGATTTTTCAAGGAGTCCACCACCTTGCCATAGGCAGGGACCCCTTCCACTAGACCATGCTGCTCAAAAGCCCATCCAACATGGCCTTGAACACTTATGGGGATGGGGAATCCACAGCTTCTCTGGGCACCCTGCTCCAGGTACCTCACCACACTCACAGTAAAAAATGTCATCCTTATATTCAATCTAAACTTACCATCTTTCAATTTAAAACCACTGCTCCTTCTCCTGTTATTACAGGCCCTGGTAAAAAAAAAAAAAAAAAAAGCCTGTCCCCATCTTTCTTATAAGGCCCTTCATAAGGTCCCCCTGGAGACTTCTCTTCTCCAGGTTGAACAACCTCAGCCTTTTCAGCCTTTCCTCGCAGGACAGGTGTTCCGGCCCCAGAATGAGACATCAGAAGTGACACCCAAATACATCAATTGGTCAGACACTGGAAGGAGTTTCATTTCCATCTCACAGGTGTTAAAACTCATGTAACATGCACACAAAGAGAGATGACACATGGTACACAGAGGAAAGCTGTCAGTCTGTCTCTTGGAAGGCACAGATACACCCTAGAGCATCAAACCACTGGTTCACTCATGTTCAGCTACATCAGTTAACTTCAGCTCAATGACCTTCCTGTCTGCCACACGCTATCTCCTAAATTCATAAGTCTTGACAAAACTACATAAAAAGAAGCAAGATTCTCATGCAATTTAAGTAACCTGTACAGATAGTTGAGTCCATGGAAGTAAACAGATTCTAAGAGATATAGAAGCAACGACCAGATTTAGGGTTTTTTTGCCTGTTAATCTCTCCTTCTTAGTTCAAATAACCACCTAGCTACTCATCAAACTTTTCAGCCTTTGGCTAGGAGTTTGAGCAAGGAAGACATTGAATTCCTCAGACTTTGCTTTCAATGACTTGAAATCATAGAATCATAGAATATCTTTGGTTGGACAGGATGCCCAAGGATCATCAAAGTCCAGTTCCTAAACTCCTCAAATTGTCTTTGCAACAGCCCATGGTTATCCTCAAGTGTCTGCCAGCTTGGCCTTGGTCTCCCAGTGAAAATGATGTTGGATTACCTCCTTTGCTTGTCGAAGAGGACACCAACACCTACTGATATACAGCTTTTAGTGTGCCCCAGGTTGCCAAAGGAGCTTCAGACGGAAGGGCTTGCCACCTTCCACTACCTACACACCTCCAAGAGGACGTCCAAACCTCCATGACAAACTAAATCTGACAGGATTTTTAGTATATAATGTTCTACATTAGCTAGAGGAGCTATAGAATTAAAGCTTCTGGTCAGTCAATGCCCTTCTGTTTCTATTTATGGTTAAGAATGCAAAAACTTGACGGTAATTTCTTTCCCAAACTCTCCTCAGCCTGTTCCAATTTTGAGACATAATTCAGTCTAGTCAAAAATATTTTAAACAATGTGGTTTATTTATAATCGGAAAAGGCATCTTAGTAATCATCAAAATTACTAGAAGTTACTAAATTTAAAACACAAAGACTGCCTTTTCTTCTCTCCTCATACAGAGCAACAGACTGAGCACAAAATCTAAGCACTGCTGTACACAGCTCAACAGAATTCTCTCCCTCCATGAACAGCTGCAGCCAGAGCCAGAAAAAGAAACCTTTTTAGGTTCCCTAACCAACCAAAATGTGATATTAGGAATGGCAAGGAATATGAAATAAGTAATCTATTTTATGTATTTTAGTTCTCTTATACTTTATGACTACTATCACCTATCCAAAAACATGACTGTGGAGGGAGATGTAGCCATGTTAATAAAAATTATAAGATTACAAAAATCAGTATTTCTTATGCCACATAAGTTAAAGGAGAAAGGATACTGCAAGTGTCTGTAGAATAAAGCAGCACAATTACAAAAAAGCAGCCATTCAATAAAAAAAGGGACAAACTGAGAACTGTACAAGAAGACACATTCACTACACACATCATTTACTTGCAGCAGTCAGTATGATAAGACACTGCTGAAGTCAGAAACTATGAAAACTCAAAACTGGAATAACAGTAAGACATAAGAAAATAAAGAGTATAAAGAGGCAAGCCAAGTAGCAAACTCACATGAGAAAGTAAACTAGAAATGAAGGAGGGGCAGATCACAATTGTCTGCTCACTGAAAGTTATTTTCCATCATTTGCTGAATCTGCATCTGGTATTACCTATTCTCAAGAAAAAAATACACAGCCAAAAAAAAACCCAATAGAAATCTGTCCACACCTCCCACAGAGCAACAGTAGAAATGCTGAGTGACTTCACCACAGAGGTTTCTATGTTCTGTGTAGTTTCTGGAGCACAGTCTGGCTGCACACACAAAACTCTCTACACTGCCCAGAAATATCAAGAACATATAAAAACCCTTGGTTTACAATGTGGTGGTTTGACCCTGCCTAGATGCTAGGCACCCACTAAAGCTGCTATATCACTCCCCTCCACAGGAGAGAAAATAAAATGAAGGGTTCATGAGTTAAGGACTGGGGGAGATCACTCACCGAATACCATCACAGACAAACAAGACTCAACTTGGGGATATTAACTGAATTTATTACTACCAAAATCAGAGCAAGATAATAAAAAGTAAAATAAATCTTAAAAACACCTTCCCCCATCCCTCCCTCCTTCCTAGCTCTACCTCCTCCCCAGAATGGTGCAGGCAGACAGGGAATGCGGGTTATGGTCAGCTCATCACATTTTGTTTCTGCCACCACTCAGGGAGGAGTTCTTCCCCTGCTCCAGTGTGGGAGCCCCCCCAAGGGCAACAGTTCCCCAAGAACTGCTGCACTGTGGTTCACTCTTCCACAGGGTGCAATCCTTCAGGCAGAGCCTACTCCAGTATGGCTCCCCTACAAGGTCACAAGCCCTACCAGGAAATCGGCTGCAGTGTGGGTTCCTCTCTCCGTGGGTCTGCAAGTCCCTGCCAGGAGCCTGGTCCAGCACAGATTTCCCACAGGTTCACAGCCTCCCCTCAGGCATGCACCTGCTCCAGTGTGGGTCTCCTCCACGGGCTGCAGGTGGATCTTTGCATCCCCATGAATCTCCAAGGGCTGCAGGGGCACAGCTGCCTCACCATGGGATGCACCAGGGGCTGCAGAGAAATCTCAGCTCCAGCACCCGAGGCAGCTCCTCCCCCTCCTTCTGCACTGACCTTGGTGTCTGTAGAGTTGTTCCACTCACATATTCTCACCTCTCTGTTCTCTGGCCACAATTACTTCTGTGCAGTAACTTTTTTTTTTCTTCTCTTCTTAAATCTGTTACCACAGAAGCATCAGCACCATTTCTGATTGTCTTGGCCTTGGCCAGTGGTGGGTCCACCCTGGTGACAGCTGGCATTGGCTCTGTCAAGACACACAGGAATCTTCTGGCAGCTTCTCACAGAAGCCACCCCTGTAGCCCTCCTGCTACCAAAACCTGGCCATGCAAACCTAATACATACAGAGAAATACTTAAGAAGTTTATCAATAAATCAGGCATTTGCCTTTTCCTTTCATAAGAATAGTTTTTAATAAAAAAATACACAGTAAGCCCCGCTCATATTTCATGTTCACTTACTTGTTCTCAGCTACAGTTGTTACAATACAGTTGGGCAAATTTAGCTATTAAAAGTATTTCCACAGCAAACTACTTCACATTCAAACTTCTTTTAATTCTTTTGACCTAGCCATTGTTGTTCAGCATTAGAAGATGTAGTAAGTTAAGGAAGGGCCACGGGCTTGTCTACCAAAGCAGCTATTCTTGAAAAGTCACTGCACTCCCAAATATTTATACTATGTTAAGTGCAAGAAGGGACAAGGCTGAAAGATGCGTTATGAAAAGAGATGTAGGAGATGACTCATCAGA
This sequence comes from Aleadryas rufinucha, assembly GCA_013397815.1. Taxonomy (NCBI): domain Eukaryota; kingdom Metazoa; phylum Chordata; class Aves; order Passeriformes; genus Aleadryas; species Aleadryas rufinucha. The sequence continues at coordinate 64,758 of VZTH01015648.1, read as the reverse complement.
ACAGAACACCTATCCCTATGCCCATGATATTCAATGTGAGTTGCTGGTAACCATACAAATTTGTTTTCTTGTATTTTGTCTTTAAAATCTCTCTAAAGTTAAGGTGCTGCCTTGATAGACACTAGCAAATATTTTTGTCCCATTTATGAATATCTGTCATAAAAGCATGTCACAGCTGAGACTACTCTCACTAGAACACTTTACAGACAAAAATTTTAAGCACTTAAATTGCTTCTACCTAGTATGCCTCATTAGAAGTCTCTTTACCTTAAGTCGTGGTTCGTTTACAACAAGCCATACACACAAAAAATCAATCCAATAAGCACAGAACAGGTGGGGAGCTGGCATTACAAACCACTGAGACCTGTTCAGCACTTGGCAACCTACTCTGAACCATACCTGCAATGCTGTTTTTCATCTTTTATCACTTAAAATTTATCTTTGGTCTGTCTGGATGGATGACATAAAGGTGGGAGCTAGCATTTAACACACAGCCATGTAAAGACCAGACACCTGAGCACCAACCTAGCTGAAACTTCCCAAATAAGCTCATGGACAAAATCCCAATGAAGTAGATACATGCTATTCCAGAGGCCCCTGATGTTGAAGAATCTGTTTGAACTGTCTGATCAGTTTCAAACACCTTCATTTTTAAGTGATGCTGTTGTGTACACACAGAATATCAATGGCAGTCCGGAGGAAGAATATAAAGCAGCTCGAGAATAACCTGAATGAGCAGAACTAGAACTCGATTGATTTGATTTATAAAAGAACAACCTAGTATACGATTTTTTTAGCAAGGCATACATAAATATCAGAGGAAGGCAGTGACTTCTTTCCTGAAAAATCCGTGATAAAAGACATTAAAATGAGCAATACACATATTCTTTTTTGTAAGATTTATATTGAAACAAAAGGGACATTTTTAAAAACTTGTATCAGTGTCCATGGTTACCGATGCCTGAATAGATCAGCTGTACTGGGGGGCAAGGGATACGCAAAAAACAACAAACACCTTTAATTTACAGAAGCCATGTCTGTATGTGTGCACAAATGCTCGGACAGATTAGACATGAGATCTATCTAATAACAGCTGGGGAGGAGACAAACCTTCAGGAAATAAAGACAATTTTGCTCTTTGTACAGAATAAGTCAGCCAGAGTCAGACACACGTTAAACCACAACAATTAGCACAAATTTTCCAGAGCCTTAGAAACTACTTTATGTCTGTAAAAACACTTTGTGGCCTTAAGAGCTGAGGCAGTGGGTGGAGTAAGGGCAGGCAGGCTGGTACTAGTCACCTCCTCAGCACCTGTATGCAAACTGTCCTCACTGACTTAAAGCCTGCAGTCTGCAGGAGCATGGGCACCCAGATGCAGCACCTATCACCACAACTGGTTCTAACTCGTTGTTTAGCTTATTTCGTGGTAATCACTTCAGGAAAACAAGTATGAGACACCTTCAGTCAACAATCAGTCCTGCATTTTCCATTTTTTGTCCTACTTAAAATAATCTGGCCTTATGACAGTCACCATAGTTCCTTCAGTCTTCTGTAGCCAGAGACCTGCATGTCATGAAGCTCATCTTTCATCTGACCTTGTAAAAGCCATCTACAGGACACCCTCCCAAGCAGACTTCCGAAGCTCAAGGGTGGGACTTAACTTTGCCATACAACTAAATCAGCTGTCGGATGGCCCTACAGCTTTATTTCTTACCTATCATGTGACTGTGTTCAACTTAATACTTCCCCTGTGAGGGTAACATGGTGCAATACAGGGACAGTTCAGGGTCCCCACTGGCAGCCGGAGGGGCACCCCACACTCAAGCTTGCGGCATGGGGCTGTGTCCGTGTGTGCATGTGCCTGCCTGTGGAAACGTGGCCCTTTGCTAGGTCTGACACGCAGGCACACCGAGGTGTGTGTCAGGCTTCATTTCCCACAGGCCGCAGCTGCCTCTCCTTGTCCCGGCACGACTCCCGAGTCTTTCAAAGGATGCCCTCTAGCGCGAGAACTATACAAGGCCTTTTCTACTTCTGCCACATTTCTGAGTATCGAATGCAACATCTACTTACAGCAGCTGAGGCAAGACACGGTGCAGGGCTAGCTCAGGCACTAAGGGAAGGACTGGAAGGCAACCACCAAAGACAAGGGGAAAAAAACTCCTACAAACCAATAGCATAGAACGAAAGTCTAATCTCACTGTTCCCATCTGAATAGCAACCTCTAGGAAATGAAAATGACTCAAATGCCAGTGCATTGGCTTCTAGTTAGTTTCTGCATTATAAACATCCTGTGAATCAAAACTACAATTTCAAATTCAATGAATCCTTTCTACTAAACTTAAAACTGCAACATGCCAAACAGTAATGTTAACTGTCTCTGTAAATAAATACGCCATTTATTTTGTTCACTATAAATTAAGAACAGTATTCAAACCTCAGACATTTCCCCTCTACTGCCACGCAGTGCTGGCGATCATCAGACCAGAGGGACCTGTATTTTAAGAACAACACTGAGGACCCAAGCCAGTTAATGCTGTTCTTGCTGAACTACAGCATTCACAGAAAGCACACACTATAACCATATTTGTTTGAACTGGCACGTATTTTAGGTTTATTATTATTTTACAGTATTCTCACATCTCTCATTAATATTAACTTTTATTTCAAACTGACAGCATAACTTCCTGCAAAGGCAACGACTGTGATGTACAGAATTACACTAGTATATGAGCAAAAGAATACTGTGCCATTACAGATGCACCTAATACACTGTGTATCAGATATTAAATGCTTTTCTTTCAGTTAGCAAAGCATTGTTTGGTTTATTACTATGCTTATTATAAAGAGTATATGAATAAGTACATGTTAATAAATAAACTAATGGCTGACTAAAGCATAGGTAATTTAATACCCTGAGTGCTTCTGAAAACATTGCCTTGCAGATATAATTCCAGTCTCTGTGTTTAAAATACATATCCCAAACAAACTAATGTTGCAAACTGGAACAGAAAAGATACTTTTAACATGACTTTATCTTCACTTTAAAGACCAAAGGCAGATAAAATCTGCCTTCTGTATACAAATAAAAACACATCCTGAGAACTGTGGAGCCCACCCTGCACCAGACATGTCCCTACCTACTGCATCAATGCCATGAGTTTTTGATGCTTACAGGAGAGGGTTTCTGAGGAACTAAGCCCAGGAGCCCACGGCAGCAGCCTGCAGTGTAAGGCTTTGCAAGGGAATGTCGGCCACTGTGGATAGCACCAAGCTCCCTTGCTCCTAAAACAAGGGCATTTTAGAGAAAAGGCTTCATAAAATTTCATCCAGCATCCTTTTCCCTTAAATGCTTCTCTGTCACATTAGGTTAGAAAGAGAAAGAAACACAAAGGCAAACAAGAGATTTTGGTTGGCAGGCTTCTCGTTATTCATTTACTGTTTATTATTGATTTTTGTGCCCGTGCAGAAGGATCACGTGCGCACTGGAAAGAGGAAGATGGTAAAGTACAGAGGGCTCTGTATGCCAGCGAGCTCATGGCCTGAGCAGCTGTCTGTGGCTCTCTGAGACTGGTTTTTGGACTGTTGGTTGTTTATTCTAGACTAAGAAAGTCTCCAGTGTTCAGCCTGGACTAAACCACAAACTCCAGCTCTAAGGGTCCACTGCCAAGATGCAAAGGGGTCACAACCCAGAGCGGAAGAGCTGAGATCCTGGGTGATCCCCAGGATGGGAGCTGCCCTCCCAGCGACCCAAGCTGGGTCGGCATTCACAGCCACGGAGCCACCTTACAACAGCCGAGGGGCGGCTGCTCTCGCTCATACCCATAGACATCACGGGCCACCACAGCCCTGCAGCAGAGCGAAGAGCAGCAGCCAGACCCACACACTGCTGCCCTCTGGCAACAGGAACTCCACTGCACCTAGGGAAGAACACATTTGTAAGGAAGATAATTGTAGGATATTTATTTCAAGCCTGTATTACTAGCTCACCTAAGGAAAGTAGCAAACAACGCCAATTAGTCCTGCACATCACTGACTCTGTACCCCGATAGAGCTGTAGCCTCAAACACAAGGGGGACAGCACTGTATTTTATTACATACACATTACTAACATAAATATTATATATCATGTAACATATATCAATATATTTTTTATATTTCATATAACCTATTTTATATATTACTGTATATATTACTCAGAAACAAAAATAAAAATAATTGCCCAATAACAATATTGCTCCATAATCAGTCATTACCAGTTCGAATGTGGCCTGAAGAAAAATTGGGATTTTTAGATCTACCTGACTTACAGAAGAGTAGAATAGTACTTGAAGTACCCAAAGTTTTCAGCTGAGTGATTTATTAATTACTGGGTTTGGCTGATGTCATGTAAAATTCATCACACTGTCAGAAAGCTTACGATACCTTGTAAAACTGAAAATTTATATTGCAACTTCAAGAGTTATAAAAATGTGTGGAAAGATAACTAATTAAAAAGTTTTAAACATAAAAGCAGCTGAGAAACTTCGTAGATTAGATCTAGACAGGTCAACTTCTTTTAATGCTAAGTATCTTCATTTAACCTGCATTGCCATCAGTTCTCAGTGTCTTGACACCTGTCATGTCTCAAATCGAGGAAGGCAGTAAATGTGCAAGCTTATTTCAGATTGCTGGGAGGTGTATGAGAATCATTCACGCTATATACCCTCTTCTACCAAGACTAATGTAAAAAAAACTCTTGGGGCAACATTGTCATTTCCTTAGCTCAGCAGGAGCTTTACCAACTGCTTCAAGGAGACCAGAACTGAACACAGACTTTCTCAAAATAATAATGGTAAGTTAATTTCCATTTCTACCTCACAACATCAATCTATCAGCTAAGGCCTTCAAATAAAGCAGTACCAGCCCTGTACAAGTACCACCCACAAGACCTGGGATGTTCAAAGATTTCCCTCTCTTTGGTGAGAACAAAAGGCACAGAAATAAAATTGTATCTGAAAAAGTCAGACTACATTATAACTTAAGATCTGTATAAAAACATTTAATATATATCACAACAAATCCAACAAACCAAGACTATTTCAACAAAATAAATATGGACACAGCAAGGTAAAAAGCAGGATATGGTAGTTTCCAAAGTGAATACTAATTTCATTTTTGAATGGGAAAAAAATAATGAAAGAGAAAGGGAAGAGACACTGAGACAGGAGAAGGAGAGATATAATTCAAAGGATTCAACATGTTCAAGACATGGCTGAGTGTAAGATTAAGAGAATGTACAGAACGCAACTTGCTGAAAGAAATTAACATTTGTAAAAGCAAGCCCCATATTGAGATAGTTTTAATAAACTGTTCAAACCCCCCAAATTATGCCAGAGAATTTCATATTTCTGTTTTTATATCCATACCGAAGCTACTGCACTATGAGGCAGTAATAGGTGGAACTTGAGAATTTTTAGGATAACAACAAATTAAGCAATGGAGGTACATGAAAAATAGGATAAAACACAAAATAAATAAATCATACGAGACCAATCAGACGTGCCCCTTCAAAAAAAATATTCAGTTCTCCTACTGAGAAAAATTAGTAGCTCTAAACTGTCTGGATTTCAGTAAGGTATTGCCAGTTCACTTACCAAGAAAAATGTGTAGCTCTAAACTGTCTGGATTTCAACAAAGTACTGACAGTGCTGTAGAAAGCTAGTTAAAATAGGAGACAGAGAAACCTGCAGCCAGCCTGGGAGCACTGGACAGTGTGGAGAGCACATGGAGCTTCCAACTGAGCCTTAACAGAGTATTTTCATTACCAAAACGAGGAGGTGCAGAAGGCACCTGGCATGAGCTGCCAGAGACACTATATCAAAGTTAATGGGGCAAAAGGCAAGGAACCAGCAAAGAAGACTATTTCCAGTGAAAGGTGAGAAAGATTAATTACATTATATAAGGCAGTTAGTGAAGCCACACCTTGGCACATGCAGAGTGTACAAAACCAATCACGAAATGGCCGGAAAACTGAAAGAATAAAGTACTACCAGCAGAATGAAGGACATCCAGCTGTTCTAGGAGAACATGCGAGGACAGACCAACTCACTCAATCTTGTAAGGGAAGGACAGGCAGGAAAAACCCCACATGAGTGCACTGGGAACCAGTCTTCACGGTGATGCTGCTGCCTCTGCAGGTAAAGGGGAGAGCTGTCACGAGTACAAACATGTGCAAGCCAGCCACAAATACATCTAAGCCAGAGTGAGAGCCAAGTTTCTATCCATGAGAATTATCAAGTTCTGGAAAAAAAATCTTTCAGTGCAGCAGTTTATGGGAAGATAATGTAAAATATGACTGAAGGTTGGAGTCAGGGACCCAGAGAGGCCTGTACACCTCTCCTGTGCCGCAGAGCACAGCCCCTACATACTCCTCACAGGAGGTCATCAAGGGTGGAAACGCCGCCTTCTGCGGAGCCGCTGACAAAACACTCCCAGCTGTAACACCGGCCAAACCCTCCTGGCCAGGTCTGAGGAAATCCTGCGGCTCGAACACTTTCAGAAACCCTGGATCTAATCAGAGCTCCTTGAGACTTGTGTTCTCCACAAGACTATGTGGCCTTTGGGGTGACTGCTAACATAGCTATCATCAGCACTTTTAAACCGTAAACTCTTGACAAGAATTTCTGGGAATATGTAGGACTATTAACTGCTAAAGCCATCTCTTGTGCTTGTATCAAGCCTCCTTTGTCCCGACCCGATGAGCTGGACACTCAGACATAGGGACCAGAAGGCACTTTTATAACAACACAGCACAATACAGGAGCCTACTCTGAGCAGGCAGATAAATCCATCAAGTCAAGCACTACAGAGAAGACACTTCTGGCTTCTAAGATCAGTAGTTATGCATCACTGCAGCCCCGCACAAGACCGCCTCAGGTCCTTCTCTTCACAGGGAGAACTCATCGGCTCAACTGCAGCATCCAGCTGCTGCACAAAGTTGGCTTCTGCTCAAGAAGTATCTTGAGTCTCACCTGGGGACTCTCTGTCCCCTTGTCCCCTGCACAGGGTAAGGAAGGCCAGCTGCAAGCCTTGTCTGACGGGGTCTGGTTTAACCTTCTCTCAGAAAACTGAGGAAATGACTAGCCTGGGACTCCAAGCTGAGACTTGTGTAAAACATACCAGATGGGTACACTGCTATCAAGTTAACTTCAGTATTAAAAATAGCAAAAGAAATTTCACATGGAAGATTAAGTGTATGAGTGGATCATATAACCTTGCTTCAGACCAAGCCACACTGTAAACAATTTTCAGTCCTCAGCATAAACATACAGGACGTGTCATGAAAACATTTAGTTACGTGAAGTTCAACATCTATGACACTCTCAGGTTACAAGCATATTTTCTTGAGAAATAAATGGCCGCCTTACAAAATAAGATGACGATGACGATAAGAACATTTCTTGTGCTTTAAATTTGATCTCTGAGTGTCTTGCTACTGAGCACAAGACCCTACATTTCAACCTAAGAGCCCTGACATTTAAGAAGTCAAGTTTATTTGTAGAAAGTGAGCTGGAAATTACATCTCATGGTTGCAGTTGGCACACTATACAGAATAGGAATCTTAACAATGACTGCAGTTCATTTTTGCCCTACAGCTTTCATCTTCTAATTGGTATATTTAAGTGCACTTAATCACTTAAGCAATGAGTCTACCACAGTGACAAATCTCTAGTTTAGACTCTACAATAATAAATCTTTGTCTTCTCTCAGCAGCTGGCGAGGCTTGATTTGGACTTTGAATTTAGGCCCTTTCCTCAGGCTTAACAGTTACAACTTGTTTGTTCTGTCTGCTGAAAGCATGACATTAACTCTTGTCTTTAAACGCATTATCATTGCTTAAGCTTACTGTTCTTGGTGTTAAAATTGGTTGCCCTTCTGCAGTGCCTGACTACACAAAGACACACACAAAAAAAATCCAATTAGCCTGTGCCGGGATTTCACAAAGCAACTTTAACTCATTAGTATTTACACAGCATCACTGGTCCACATGACACCTCACAGACATGAGGAAGAGCTGGAGTTTATAATACAATCTTTCAATAGATGCCTCCAGTGCCACAAAGAGCTAATTTAAAAACAGGTGGAAGGAGCCTTCAGACAACCCCTTTAACAGACAACAGAGGAGTAACATCCCCACAAGCACCTCATAGTCTGACCATAGGACCAGGATAGGCATTATCCTAAATTCTATGACAGATGCCCTAAGTATGTTCCTGAAATAGCTCTGGTAAGAAAAGGCAAAACTTAGATGTGGTCATCAAATCACAAGAGGAAAAACTACCTTTGGACTGAAGCGACTGGGGACTCTGTCCCCCGTACTGCTATAAGCTCCCTGCAGTACCTTCCTTAACTATTTAGGCCCAAGTCTTTGAGAATTCATGCATATTAATTACCTGTGCAGTAAAGCCCCGGGCCTATGCTTGCAGAACAAACCAAACCACCGAAGATTTGCAGGATCAAGGTCTCATTTCCCTTTGCCTTAGTTATTCCTGTACAGTCCAACAGAACTCTCAGTTGTATTCAACATTCTGACAGGTAGCTGGAGCAGGACCTTATTTTGCTAAATATAAAATACCTTCTCAAATAACTAATCTTGGATAAAAAAAGGTGAATCCTGACTTGGTGCAACAGCCACACAAAAGACTTCATCAGCTTCTGAAAGCAGTGCTCATTCCTTCAATCCAGAAGAAACTGCTTGGCCCTCCAATCTAAGTCACCACTTAAGTGGTTTTATTTGCTTTACCATTTGCCAACAAGACAAATAACTCTCCCTTAAGCACAGAGCTTGCCAGCTGACTGAACAACGCACAGAAACCTTGGACTGCACAGAAACCTTGGACTCGGCGGGGATTGCTCTCTGGCATGCACACAGAAGTCCTGGCAGTCCTCTGGGACTATCAGAGCCTCTGTGCACAACATACCTGCACACCACCAGCAAGTGTTTTTAGCTGGATGTGGGGGTTTTTAAACCCCAGCATGATAGTGTTTTAACTAGTCAGATCTCCTGTTTATTATGGGCCATTCGATTTCACTCCTAGTTTCTCCACTGAAGAGCATGGCAATCCTCATCACACTGAGAGTCTTAATACTACAAGAGCCAAAGACGAAGAGCCATAATATCCCTTGCCATGTCCGTTAGGTCCCAAGACACATCTTTAAAAATCTCTTATAAAAAACACTTAGCATGTGCATTCCTCTGGGTTCAGTTTGCAGCCACCCCTTTTTTAAGATCTCTCTTCCCTATATTAAAGGTTACTTTAGTACCTGCTACTTTCTTCCCACCACAGAGTTTACAACATAAGCAACTACCTCCCTATTCATGTGAGAGCACTGCACTCAGCATGTCTCACAGCCAGGCTGCTTCTTCAGATCTGATGATTCGGGCTCCAATTCTGACAAGTTAACATGCATTTTAATTCCAAATATTTAGGAAGGTCACTATATGTTTGTCGGCTAGATTAAAGCTCTTACACCTCCTTAGCTACTGTCAAGTAGCTTCTCTGTGATTAGATCAACAGCTTGAGCTTCCTCAGGCTAACAGTGTGGTTTTACTAGACTCTCCATAGCTCCTGTCAGAGAATCCATTTTAAAACACAGGCAGGTCCTTCCCTCCAAAATCCCTGTTTTATCCAACGTCATCTTCCTAATTCCTGCCAGGTGCTGCTTTCAGGCAGGCATCATGACCTTCTGTTTTTCACTTAATGTACAGCCTTGGCCCAGAATTATGTACTTTTCTCTCTTATTTCAGTCCTTGAGGCACTGACACCAGTTAGCACTTCTGTCTTTCACAAATGCAAATTTATGATCTGGATTTTTGCATTTGCTTTGCAAAATAACCACCAAAAAAATCTATTTTAAGTTCTTTCTTTAATTTAGAATGGTGGTATTTTCACAGCCACTCAGACAATTAGGGCCTATGACCCCTGTGAATGATGGGGGACTTATGTTCTTTTGAGCTAAATTTGTCCAGCCACTCAGTGGATGCTTTGGGAAAATCCCACTACACATATGCAGTTTTAGGAGCATTTCCATAGATTTCCATCGGCATACAGAGGACATTAGACTTCAGTTAGAAGCTGGCAGTACAGCTCCATGGTTGCATATCAGTCAGTGTTACAGTAAGTTCACTCGAGATGTTATAAAATATTATTTTGAAGGCTCTGGCTTACACATAACCCCTGAAATACTGACTGCAAATCTTCTAGAGCTTTTGCAGTACGAAAGTAATTTTCTTCAAACAGTATTTTCTGAAAACCTTGCATGTCCTACAAACTTCACTCCATTCCCAGCACCTGATGTTGACTGAAAAATTAAGCTCAATCAAAAAGTCAAACTGGTGAAGAAATGTCAAAATCCATAGAAAACAAGTATCATTGTATACTGCGTGCATCGGGCATTGATCCAGCAAGTTTTGATACAGCTTTTCCCCCAAAAATCCCCAGTTTAATCTACAAAGATTTGTCTACTTTTTGTCAAAAGTAACATACTACTTTCATGCACATCGTAGTATCTTCCATGAAAAAATTAAAGGGAGAGTTTCCAAATGTACCATGATGAAAATGCACATGCTTAAAACAGTTAAAAACTGTTTTATAATAACCTCATGAATATTAGCCTACAGCAGTAAAAACTAATTTTTGCAAAACCCAGAAAGGCAGACCAAAGAAACCTCTAACATCCAAACCCTGTCTGGAGGCTCAGCAGCAACTATGAATGCTTTGTGGTGCTGTAAGTGATACAGCTGAAGAGAGGGGTTAACAGGTAAGAAAACACCGTTTACTTTAATTCCACTAAGCAGAAAATAAGATCAGTATTTAGTAAATATTTAATTTACGTTCTAAGAAATGCAAAAATTAATGCAAGTGATTTTGGGTCAGTGGGCAAACTATCTACCTGTAACTGATCCTGTGAATTTTATGGCAGGATTGATGCTGACCTTGACAGAAGTGGTCATGCATTTGAAACTTTACTTTCAACAGTCAAGTTTTTAAAAATACCCCAAACAAATCTACACGGCACTTGCAGGGCGTTAAGAATTCTTCCATCTCCTTTGGCAGCATGAGAGTTTTGCTCCAGGTTTTCTTTCGACTTGCCCACCACCACACTGACTTCTGTAGCTCACACAGCAGATGCTTACAGGGAGACCCATCACAATGATGGCAGGTTGCTTTGAAGAAAGGCCAAGCAATTACCAGCAAGTCTGCAAAACTAAAACTAACTGTCCTTCAGTTCTTCTCAAAAGAAAGAATCTGTTCACTGGTTTTCAAACCATTTGAAACTCCCTGGCCTTTGTCAGGTTAATGTTTTCCAACCCTCATGATTAACTGCCCTAGCTTAAATTTATGAAGGGGAACAATACCTCCTGATCATCTGTGAAGATGCTATCACAGTAAACACACCTGGACACGCACGGCGGCTTCAGGGGCCGAGCAGGCACTGGCAGCCCCAGCCCCAGCACCTGCAGCCGTGTCCCCCCAGCCCAGACAAGACAAACCCCCAGGCGTCCAGTCCCCAAAAAATCCTGCTGTCCTAAGGGTGATTTATCACCGCAGCTTGCACACACGCAGCTCCACATGGCCAAATTATTAGCAGCAGGAAAAAAGTGAAATTAGTTAAATTTTAGTAACAGGCAAATGTTTTCTCCTGCTACTTGAATTTGAGACCATGGGAATGAAAAGGTGGGGTTTTTTTCTCACATTGCAGCTTATTGCAAGATCTGCAATTGCACCAACATGCAGTATAGATCTGCAGGGTCAGGAAACCCAGAAAGGGAAGATCAGAAAGATGAAATGAGCTTCACTGAAAGCAGCCACCACACTAAGACAGCATAGCCCAAACCTGAGAGGCAGGCTCCATCTCTTCATCTCCTGCGCTACTTCTGCTAATGAAATCACACTCGGCTTTCTTGCATGGTTTAACACAAGATAGTTTCATAAGATGGGACTTTTCCAAGTGCTTTGCTTCCTGAAGTCAGTGCAATGCACACACTGGTGAACACATCTGAGGTGGGCCAGGCTGATTAAAAAAAAACTCTCAATTTTGTGTCTTCTGAGAGACTCTTGGACAAAGAGAAAGTGTAATTATCCTAATTTTACAGGACTCTGACCATGTCCACTTCACCCCCTGGCCACACACACACAAACCACAGGGCTAAGTGGGGACCTGGTGATGGCCAGTGCTGCCAGCCCTGCTCCACACCAGCCTCTTCCCTCTCCAAATGGCCGGCATCATGCACAGCATTTCAGGTGATGGGCTTTAAGAAAAGTCTAATACATGGTCACAAATCCCATATTAATTAAAAATTTAGCTATTTATTTCAGTAGGAATGTCATAATAATAATAATAATTTTTTAAAAATCATAATGAAGAAATATACCATGTTCCTCAGGTAACAACTCTGTCCTAGACATCACAAGGTGATGTAGTCTTCCTCTTCCAGCTGTGGTTATCCTGGGCCTACTGGCCTCAGGGGCTTGGCAGGACAACTTTACTTATTTTCTTTCATTCTGCAGGCTTCTAACGCTCCCCTGTCTAGCAGCTCAGCTGGTAACACCACAGGGCCTTGCTCCAGCACAGCTGAATAATAATACTCCACAGACACCAACAGAGCCAGACAGCCCAGAGCCCATACCCGTATATTTATTTTTCACACTTTTAGGAAATCAGTTCTTCTGATTTCTCCACCCTCGGCATGCCAAAGGTTTCCTCCTGTCTGCCTTGTCACAAGCTAGTCACGCTCATTGCTCTGGCCATTAAATCCGTCTTTCTGTTGCACTTTGAAAGGATAAATAAAATCACCAGAAACTGTTTAACTTCCGTGCCTCTTTCCTTCTTGGGATTTGACTAGAAATCCAAACTCTTATGTCAGGAAAAACAAACACATTTTTAGAAGAGGTGTGTCTTAGTTCAGATTAGTGTGGCATTCAGAAATCATGCAAGTGCCAACACAGGAAGAAAATACATCATGTTATATAAAATAGGCATGTTTCATTATTTTGGAATAAGATGATAACATCCGCTTCCTCAACTGCTTATTCCGTATTTCATATTTTTGCCTGGCATATTAAGTGTCCTCTCTTGCTTCTGGGCTAATGGAACAATAGTTCAATACAATAGTATTGTATTGAACTATTAATAATAGTACAATAGTTCAAACTCTCCTATTCATAATTTTATTATTTCACCTGGACATCAAACTCTAAAAAAATGAAAAAAAAATCCAAAAACACATGAAACACCACAATCAGATTTAACATTAATATTTTTATATGTCAGACTAGATTTCCATTTGGTTATATCACAGCGATGTACTCCACTGAAATTATGCATGGCCAAACTGAGGACCTTCAAGCCTGGGAGCTCACTGAAACACATGGGATGGCTAACACACACTAATGCTCGGGGTGTGCACATCTGTACAACATTGAAAGTGGGAAAAAAGACTCCACACTTCTTCTTAGTAAGACTTTCCAATACAAGTGACCAACCACCGGTCTATTTGGTGAAACCATCTGCAATGACTCTGACTGCCAGTGGTGCACAGCCTGCTGCCCTGTCCTTGCCAAAAAGCAATTTAAGGCTGCATGAACACTAGAGACTCCTATTTCACCATCGGATTTGAAGAATTTCAGACATGCGAATCCCAAAGGTTCCTTTATCAGCTGATCCAAGTTTGCTAAAAATTAATGCCTGATTATGACAAAATTGAGTTTTACCCTCTGCTTCTAGTCATCGTCAGAATTCTTTTCATGATTAAAAGGCCATTTCTTTCTCTCCATGATAATATCACTTTAATGTAATCTTATTCCGATGCTTCTCTCCAGCCCTGGAATAATTTTTCCACTATCTTCTCCAGCTTTTCCACTTCCTTTTAAAAATACTGACACTAGGCATGGAAAAACAAAATGATACAGCAGTAGCAAGCACCAGGTCCCTGTGGCAGGTGCCCTCCCATACATGCCACACTAGTCCTTCGTATCACAGCAGCCCAGGGTGGACTCTGTTTAAGGTGATTGATCTAAATCTCTAAAACCTTTCTAAATCACTATTTCATGAAGTGCAAATCATACTTGTGGGACTGCGTTTTTTAAGTGGCTGCCTAAGCCTGCCTCCTGTGGTACTGAAAACCAGTTTGTTTGACCTCAACTCACCAACAGATCCAGCTTGTTCTGGGAAAATGCCCAGTCATTGTTTTTAATCACCCTACTATTTCTTTATGTCATGCAGAAGTTGTAGTAGCAACATTTACAAATTTAGTTTCACATCACTGAAATAAATTTGATTGGTATCACCACCAGTTGCTGTGGTACTTTATGAGCAACCCTAAACTAATGTCAGTGAATCCGACTGTAATCAACTGGGGGCGGGGGGAACGACCCACAATAAATCAAATCCGTTTTAATTCATTCACACAAGCTTTGAAAAATACAAAACAAAACCCGATCATGTTATTACCAGTACTAATTTTTTAATAAATTCCATTTAGGAACAGATGATGCATAAAGACCATACTGTCCCTATTGCTCCCCCCGGTAACCCATTTTCATCGTGCACTTTGGGACGTTCTTCAGCCTTTTTACACTCCTCAAAGATTTCATACTGTGATTTTGCTTTCATTTTGAGACATTTCAGTAAACCCCGAGATGACTCAGCTGGAGTAACATTTCAAATGAGAAAGTGCATCAAGAATTAGTTTGTTCAAACTCAGGAAGAAATCAGAGGGGGTTGATTAGGTCTCAGATAGATGCCTGTGATTTTTTCCAATAGCGAAAATTATAACAGAAAGCATTCTGACATTTTTGCTTGACAACCATGGCCTGCAATGTTTACCTGGGGCGTACGCATTATATAAATTATTAAGAATCAAGCAACAAGAATTACATCCTGTTCTAATCAGTGTGCGGCAATGTCCAAAGAAACAGGATATTGTTCAAAGACATATTGTGAAAATGTGACCAAAATTGCATTTAAAATTTATAAACGCAATTCATAACTGCGTTTATGCTTAAAGTGAAAGCTGCCATATGCTGAATCTTCTTTTTTTTTTTTAATTCTCCTTTGATGCTGGAATTGCCAGAGGCTTATCAAATGAGAACAGGCCAGAAGGATGGGTGAAAAACGCTCAGATAACGTTTGACTTCCCAGCAGCAGGGATGCCGCATGGGTTACATCTGCCCCAAAACTAATTTGTCTTCTCCAGCATGNNNNTGGGAGGGTGGGGAGGCCAGAAATTAAATTATCGAAGTAGATGGGTAGGAAAAATAAGCAATTTCAAGATAAAGACATAACTGCCCAATCCAGACCGGCTAACAGTACGTAAGTTACTGCTGATTCAGTATAGCAGTGGCACACTGCCTTAGCGAGTCTGAACTGCCAAAGCAAAGTCCATCCCAACAGCGATAGTCTTACAGCAAACTTGCACTCTCATTATTTACTATCATTCAGAAAAAGTAGCTGAGATCTAATTTTTATCAGGAACACAATTAAAGTTTTAATCCTGGTTAAAAAAACTGCTTGAGTACACTATGAATAGTATAAATAGCGTAAGACAGTACTCGCACAGCCGAGGGGGCGGCGGCGGGCGCGCCCCCGCGGGCACCCCCGGCTGAGCCGCCCCCGGGGCAGGGCAAGGGGGCAGATGATCACAGCCTACCTGTGGTTAAATTGTCATTGATCTTCAGCGGCACCCTTAAGATGTAGACGAGGAAGAGCATGATGAAGAACCACAGCGTCCAGAGGTAAGTCCAGGACCAGACGATGCAAGACTTGAGCTGTTCCAAAAAGCCCGTCCCAGCTTCAGCCATGTTTTTTGGAGAGAAAAGAGGAAAAAAA
>VZTH01015648.1:0-48866 GCA_013397815.1 Aleadryas rufinucha | reverse complement strand
GGCTGGGGGGCACGGCGGCGGCCGGGGGGAGTAGAACCGGGGCAGAGGGGAGCAGAAAGGCCATGCAGCTTTTCCCCCCCACATCTTGACGATCTTGCACAATAATTTCTGGCGGCATTTTCACCGTGCAACAGGACTTTAAGCCTAAAATGGGCTCACGTAGGATGGTTTTTTTTGCAGTTGACTCGTGTGAGCTTCTTGTTGGGATAATGAAACAGGTATAGAAGTCCCTGCGTGCATGTGTTAGTGTGCACAGTGGCCAGCGGAGTCCCGAACTGCAAAACTCTCGATAAATGGGTGGGAAGGGACCCATATCTAGTTCCAGCCCCACTGCCAAGGGCAGGGAAGGCACCCACTAGATATGTGTTTCCTTAAAATAGTGTCAGTAAAGCATAAACTTCAAGTCATAGAATTGTACTTTTGAGAAACACATTTTGCTTCTTCCATGAATGAGGTATTTATTAATGAAACAAGATTTGACAGCAGAATGTGATAAAAATTCAGGTCGGTAAACACGGCTGATCCCTGCTTTTTTTTTTGGTGTCCCACAGCTTACAAACATTTAAGTAAATACGCACTACATATTTGCAATTTGTTTGGATCTCTCTCCTGTGTTTCCACAGTCTGTATCCAGTGGGATAACACTCTCCAGCATGGTAAGAAATAGGTACTATTTGTAAAGCATTACCAAAAGAACAAAAATCCTTGAAAATTTCTCCAACTGGTAGTAACCACTCTGACCTGAGATTTCCTAGTCTGCCAAAGAAATAGTCATCACAGAGAAAAGCATAGTAGCTTTCCTAGAATGTTTACAATACACAAAGGCATTAAACCAAAATAAATCTGTAGCTGTACAAACTGATACCTTTTCATGGTAGCAAAGGCACGAAATTTGTTCTTCCAGACTACTGTGGGACTTGAAGCTGGATGGAGAGGGAACACTGGCTGCATCTTCTGCATTTCATGGTGACAGGATCTTCTGATTAAGGGACCACGGTCTCCATATAAGAATATTGGTGCAGGACTGACAGAAGTTTTTCCTGCTAATAAATCACAAAACTTTTAAAATTAGAATATACAGATTAACTACGTAAAAGGTCATTTACAGTTTAATTACATACCGAAGAAAACCGCATTTCAAATTTTTTAGCTTCCCCTTCCAGCTTTAAAGGGAAGAAATACTTAACACATTAGGTCACATCTGAAAAACCTCAACCTTATTCAATCATGCAGTTATTTATAAATCAAAATAGTCCTCTCACATTTTCTCATGTATTAGTAAAAAGACCAAGGCACTAGGCAATTTTTCACTTTTATAAATTTTCCTCTACATATTTTAATTTTCAGAATATTCATGCTTATCTTAAAAACTGACTATGACCAATTTCTTTTATGTATGAAAGATAAGAGGTGGTGTATGGGGCTTTTCCAAAGTTTCTTGTTATAAACAACTTTTCATTCTATTGTCTTTTATTGAAAGACAGGAGTGAATTGTGTTGGTTCCTCCAGCTCTGCTTTGTTTATATCTCTTGTATTACTAGAAGATCAAAACACTATGAACTGTGCCCACTTAAAGCACAGTTATTAATTTTGTGCCTTCCTTCCTCTAAGCACCACTGCTTCTTCTTCCCCTGAAATTACAGAAGTTTTTAATACTTTGCAGTAATGTTATGCATTTCACTTCCAGATCTCCAACGTTTTTACAGTGAGCATAAAGTATTGTAAAAAATAAGGATTTCTCATTGAGTGCTGTAAAAAAAAAACCCCAACAAAACAAACAAGCAAACAAACAGAACAAAAAAACCCCAATGGTACAAACCAAACCAAAAAAACCAATCAAACAAAACAAACAAAATGACAGACCCACAAAAAAAAACCCCAAAACCCAAAAAACCCCAACCAAAAACCCAATTAAAATCCCCCAAAAACTCAGGAAATACAGAGCATGTGTCCAAACCCAAATGTTTGTGTGAGGTGACAAGCAATTAAGCGCTGGATGTCTTGACTCATGACTGGCTTTGTGCATTCATATGACAAATTACATTTCTGCTGTTCCTATTAAAGAAGCATCTAAGCTGACACTCAAGGCAAGTTCACTGTTCAGGCTCTATTTAACACAAATTATCTCTTGTCTTTCAGTTCGGTTTGAATGAAATTCCAAGCAAATACAAAGCCTTGAAACATGCATTTCAAAAGTCAGAAGCAAACTGTTCAGTACTATGAAAAGACACCATTTTGAGCATCATCTGGTTCCAGACACTCATTTGCTAAGTCAAGATACAACAGAATACAGCTGAAGTGAATCACTGGACAAAAATAATTTTGAAAATAGTGTTTTACCTTTCTGCTAAGATTTTCCACTCAATTACCTTACTTGTTTAGAGTTTTCTCACATAAGCCCTCAGTTCCTACCTCAAAATAATACCTGTAAGTGCAAACACTACTAATTTGTTTGCCATAAACCCAGTTCAGAGTTCCTAATTTCTCATATGACTGTTGATGACTTTGCTAAATGAAATCAGGAAGCAGAAGCAATGACAGTTACTAAGCATGAGGTACAGTGAAGTTTTGTTTCTTTTCAGAAGAAAGACATTTTCTTGAACTTGGGTCCTGGCAAATAAGAAAGAATAGATGAGACCACTGTGCAGCAAAAGTTCAGTTTGAAAATTTTGCCCACACAATCTTTTTATGGGTCCAAAGTAGTCCAAGATCCAAAGCAGTGGGGTTTTTAATGTTTGGGTGTTTTAGTAAACCTTAAAATATCTTCTGTCTGATAATTTCAGAGATCAGAATGAGAGACCTTTTCTAGGCCCCTAATGTATAACTTTCTTGGAACTTGGCTATAAAATAAGATTTCATTGGGGTCTTGGCAGCCAAAAGATGGCCAGGCACACTAGTCGAGGACATTCAGAAAGGGCAGAAATGAGACCCACATGAGCTCCATATATATATGTGAGCACTGGGAAACATTGTCAGCTTGGTTCAAAGGAGCCAGACATTGCCCTGACCTTCAGCTGATTCCTCACTAGCAACTGAATCCCGTTAAGCAGCGTTAGGCACAACACTTTGTAATCTAGATACCTGATAAACAACAACGTACATACGTATGCATGCCTATATGCAGATGTGTATTTACTTACATATAAATACATATGCATATAGTGCACCTATTACACGTATCAGCTGCATGTTAAACAATATCAGGGTGGAACTGCAGATGGCAGTCTAAGTTGGAATCAGCAATGGTTGAGAAGCAGTGTGCCAATGCGAGTGAAAGCACTGGAGTAGAGTTCATGGGAGCCCGTATACAGCGCTTTTCAGACATACCAAAGTCTGCATAAAATGCCTTAATCACATACCAAAAACCTGTTTTCAACTAAAGTACACACAATCCTTACTCACAATCCAGAAAATTGAAAATATGGTAAGAAACACTGAAATAAAAATTTGTGCTTAATTTACAATTTAATCGATGTATTTTTATTAAAGCAAAGATATTGCAAAAGTATGCAACTACAGACTTCTGAACAGTGTGCCTAGGCTGAAGTTTCTGTTCCCCATTCTAAAAGTGGGATATTACAGTATTACAGGAATAATCTTCAGCTTAAAGACAGTAATATTTAAAAACATGCCACCAGTACTAATGAGGAAAAGTCAAATATGCTTTGAGCACCACATGTCAAAAAGCTTAAAAAAATTGTCTCCATTATTAACAAAATGTTGTCCATAGCCACAGGTACTCTTCCAGAAAACATGCTGCTATAGAATGTGTCAGGGTAGTCGCATGGGAAGGAGGAAAGCCTGCCTGAAAGTTGTTTTAAGATCTTTAGTGACAAAAAATTCAACTAACAAGCTGCCCTAATTGCAAGACAAGTAACAAAACCCAGGTTAGAACAGGCTCAGTTAAGAATCAGATGTCAGTGCAAAGAGAGGGCAATGGAAGGTGTTGCTAAATAGCTAGCGCAACTCACAGCAGAGGTTCAGTATTTTTGGATAGTGTTCAAAATAATTAAATAACCAGAAAGAAAACCCCAATCAAATTAAAAAAAAAAAAAATCAAAACCTATTTTCTTCTGCTGCTTTTTTGCCTTATTACTTTTTTTCCCTAAAAATGAGATGGGAATTTCACCCTGACTGTCAGCATATTTAGGCATCAAGATGGGGCAGTGCCCCATCCCAAACACACATATTTGATAAAGCAGATTGCTTGGGGTTTTTTAAAATCCATGGAAATATCCCCCAGGAGCACTTATGTATTTTTGTGAAGTGGGCACACATTTGTTGAGGCATTTTATTAAGCTTCTTTATAAAAGGTGGTGGAGCAAGACGTCAGTATTTGTACAGGATGGTATGTGCTTAGGATTCATAAAGGAATCGTATGAGCTGCAAGGTTGGCCCCGGGTCAAAAAAGAGCTCTCCACAAGTCAGAATCTGGCATCTGCATCCACACATGTTCTGTACGTCACGGGAGGCTGTGGGAGAAATAGGGAGCCAGAGACAGATGGCGAAAAGCCCGGAGGGAACCAGCACTGGTTTCTCCCTCCCCAACTGAGGTTGAGGAAAAGGACAGAAGCTCTGCTCCCCACATCCATGCCTTGCACTGAAGCCAAACAGTAAATCTACTTTTCTTTTTTTTTTTAAGGAGATGCATTTGTGGGAAATGTAGAAGACATGGCCTTTTTTCACTGATTGGTATCTTGACTTTTTTTTTAAAGGAAAAATATGTTGAGCATGGTCTTCAATTTAGTGAATGTTGATACTATATTTAATGAAAAATATTTTAAAGAGAGAAAAAGGTCTCAACTCCTCCCATGTGAAATCTGCAATTAGCAGAATGTAGTTTATTTTTCCTCTAGCATTTGCAACATGACATCTTCACCTGCTACATATCGGTAGAAGCACAGAAATCCACTGGCAGTTACATTTTACCTAATCTCCAGACATTCAGAGGAAGGAAACCGAGCAGTCACTGTGCTGGATCATGTGCAGGTAATTATTGCTGCTTGAGGCTGGCAACGATTACAGAGGACAGCTCTGCCTGTAGGCAGGAAGGGATTGAGCAAGCCATTGAAGCAGGTAGCACCTAAATGGCATGTCATTTACCCATATCACAGCTAGATTTGGCTCCCAAGCCAAATCTTGTTAAATCTTTGCAAAATCAAGTACCAAAATATCCTTTTGCCTTGTCTGATGCAATTATTTTCTGCTTTGCTTGCTTGTCTTGCCTCTCCACACCCATCCAGTATGTCATTGCTGAGAAAACCTCCCTCACAGAGCCTCTTCTTCTTCCCCTCTCCGTGGATGAAGGTCTCCGTGAGCTCATCTTTAAATGTGGGCTACAGAACAATTGTCTGTCTTACACGCTGGCTTCATCAACTTTCTTCCCTCCTTTGCTCTTCAGTTTTGCTTGATCTGTTCTTGCTGGGTCACAGCCTTCTGTCTTCTGCACCCAGCAGTCATTCTTCAGATCCAAATACCTTTCTCACAGCATCCTTTAATTCAGTCCATCCCACCTCTCCTTTTAGTAGTGACGCTGCTGACTGAATCAGTTGTTCTGCATGGCAGCAGGGAAGAGGAACAAGATGAAAACCCTAGTGGGCAGGCAAGAAGGAGCTTCACCCATATACTTCTGTTCTGCTCTGCATTTCCTAACCTTGCAGGCAAGGCACAAATAGCTGTACTGAAGGGGCTTTTCCTTACATCAAAAAACTAGGAGAGATTCTGAGACAAGGATATAGTAATGGCTGCTGCTCACCTTGTGTGGTGATCACCACCACAGGACTGCCACATGATTGTAGCAAACCCATCAGCTGCATTAAAAACCCACTGTTATAGATACCCTTGGAACCTCTTTTACTGGGTATGTTACTTTGTTGGTAACTTTCATGATTCCTAGAACAATAATCCTTGATTGTGAGATTGCCCAGGTTGCATCTGCTACTGCCCTGTTTCTCAGTGTTGTCATCATCTGTGTTTTGACACCAGGCACTGGGTTACCACTCTCTGTCAGCAGCTACAATCTGGGTAGCAACTTTACTATGTCTGAAAGGATCTTACCCAGAGATAAATCCAGGTAGCTGGATTTATTCCTTGGGAAATTATATACTGGCACACTCCTCCCATTCTTCATTCACATTCAGGTGGAGTAACTCTGGCCACATCAACTGCTGGTGGGACTACAAGGCACACTCCTCCCATTCTTCATTCACATTCAGGTGGAGTAACTCTGGCCACATCAACTGCTGGTGGGACTACAAGGCACACTGTTTCCAGCTGAAAGAGCTAAGGAGAGGTAGACAAGTTCTTAAAGGGAAGATGATGGCTCACTAAGTTTAGTAACAAACTGGGAAAAGACATATACTAATTACTGATTTTAACAAATCCTATTGCACCCAGAGAATCAGTCATGCAGAAACCTTTGCCTTGTAGCAAAGCCTTGGAACAGGAGCAGCACTTCTTCGTGAGCATATGGCATTTACTTTCTTAGCAGCATCTCTCAGGTCTAGCCTTCTACAACTGAGCTGGCTCCTGGCACCAAGGACAGCTGAAGAACCCTTCATACTCAGTACACGCCTACAGGAACTTTAAACAGGCTCTTGAATGACTCACACTTTTCTGATACTCTAGAAGTAATTCTGGCTAGCTTGGTGGAGGAGACCTGTCCCTACACACATTGAGACATATGGAAAGTGCTTGCATGGATGTTACACCAGCTACCATCCAGTTTTCACCAGGTGAGATGCACCTCAGAGCTTGTCAGCTCTGACTGATCATTGATTCCTTTTCCTTTCTATAGAAAAAAAGGTAGGAAAGAAGCATATTATGTGCTTCCTAGCACAAGACAGGGTGGTGCATTTCAACTGCTCAGTTTTAACTGACATCATCAGTACCTACTGAAAAACAAACTACCTGTTGTTACAATATCCCAGATCACAAGGATTCAGTTCATCACCCTGGAAAAGTGCACAGCAGCCCCTGTCTTTTCATGCCAAGATGCTCTCAGTTCAGAATCCATGTGCTGGCTGGTCCACATCATTAGGATATAGATGGTCTCATTTTTTGTACACTCCCAGTGCCTGCTTTGTCAGTAGAGAAGGATAACATCAGGCACCCATACCTAGCAGTGGCTGGTTGGTTGGTTTTATCTCCTTAATTTAGCATGGGTTTTAAAATTCCTAATAGCTGATGAAGATAATACTAGAGAATATTATTGCAATCAAGACCAGATTCTAACAAAAGGAAATCCAAGTACAAGCTTAATATCATGATACCCTGCAGTATCATCAGGGCTGAAATAAACAATATACAGAGAAAAACAAGCATCTCAAAATGTGCAGAAACCAAAAAGCAGGATGTAAGGAAATTACTTAAGAGTATTGGATTTCATGTAGAAATTGGAGTTGCAGTATTCAATCTTTAATCTAAAAGCTACAGTCTGGAGATGCTCTTCAAATATATAAAACATGTTGCAAGGAGAATGGGAAAAAGCCCTTCTGTATGCCCACAGCTAAGATAAAAAAGGTCAAGATCTGGCAAGGTAGATTTGTCTTTTCCTACTATCTACCTTAATACTAATAATACCAAAACCTACAAGAACTTGGAGAGGAAGGATAATCTTTAATAATTTATTTCAGAGCAGACAAGTCTGTCCTGCCACACACAGTCGAGATGCAGGTGATGGTGCGACACTCTGGGAAAAAAAAACCAAGATAAGCTTTCGCATTCCATTCAAGGATTTTTAACACCACTCTTTTTCAGAAACCTTCCAACTGAATATTGAACTTCGGAATCTGTAACCAAAACTGCTTTTTGGCTAATCGTTTTTGCTACCTATTGTTCCTGTTGTTACAGTGAAGTTAAAGACTTGCAAAGTTTACCAGTTTTACAGCATCCAAAAGCTGGTTTGACAATCACATGTCACGTAAAAGGAAAGAACAGAGAAGATTTTTCTTCCTGCTACTTAGTTTAAAAGTGCTAATGGCTCCTGAAAGCTCAGAGTTCTACTCCAGTGCATTTGCAGATATTAACCTTAAGTGTCACAGCGAAGTTGAAAATGTTAATGTTTTAAAAATCTGTTTCTATTTTGAATATTGATTCATTTAGTAACTACCTTGCTCCTTTTCCAAGTCTGTTTCCCTAATTTCCAGATTATGCAGAAGTTATTACTGCATGGCTAGACCCAGGTCACTGTACAAATAGCAGGTTATTAACAGAAGGGCATTTGGTGCAGCAGCCTTAGTTGTGCCTGGGTTAAGACAGACTGTGACAGGACAGGGAGAACAGCTCAATCAATGCTTGCAGCACGTGTGCCCAGACAGGTGGGCAGCAGAGGCTGCAGCTCACGGGCACTGCACAGTGCAGACTTTGGCTGTGAGTGCTGTGCCAGCCTCCAGCAAATGCGTGCTCCTGGAGTGTAACTTTCATTGAACTAACCCTTTCCAGAGCTGCAGCATCAGGCTCCCTGTCACAGGCTGAACAGGAACTGTGGTTGAGTGGAAGCACTTGGCACCTTTCTTCCTCAAAGAAAATCATAATTGATTGCAGTCTTGTATTTTATCATCTTACTAACACATTTTGTATTACAACTTGATGTGCTGTCTCACCTGGGAAAAGGCAACATGACAGCATTCCAAATCCCAGGGCTAACCCTTGCTGCCTCACAGCACAGCAACAACTTGAATGTTTTGCCTTTGGGCATCTAATTTTTAGTACCCAGCCTCTGCAACAAATGCACCACCACCACCCACCACCCAAGAAAGCTGGCACACTGTGTAGGAAGGCTGCTTGAGCAGGCACAAAGAAACACTTTCCATCCACTGCAGCCCAAGAGAATGAAAGGTAAGTATTTTTCCTGCACTGAGGAGCTTGTGGCTGTAATTTTCAATTAGGTTCATAAACACTTTATCTGCAGAAGAGGAGATAGGCTCATTTCCTTTTAGCCAGTTATAAGAACATTTGCTCCAGGGAAGCTGAATCCCTTCTTTACCTCAGGGGACTAAAACTCACTTCTCTGTGTTTGAAGGAAGTAGCTTGGTTCCAGATACACCACAAGCACACTGCTGCACTGTAACTGGCAAGACCTCTGGGAGCATTTTTACTTCCTAAAAAAGAGACAGTGAGCATGTTTTTCTGAACCCCCCTTCACAACACTGCTTGTCTTGCATTCATTGTGGTGTGGCAAAGCTGCAGCTTAGCCTTCTATACTATTATTTTTAAGTAAATTCTGAAATAATCTTGAAGGGTAACTAAACTGAGTTGCATACTGGGAAGCAACTTATTAAAGGAAGTACTCTCAATTCTTTCACTGATGCCTAAAACAGCTGTACTCAGTATACACTTGAAATTGAAAATGATGGAACACAGTTAAAGGCAAAACTGAAATTACTACAAATCATTATGGGCATAGGGTGGTGTTTTCCCAAACCATCCAACCAACTACAATATACGTACTTTAGCAGGTATATTTACAACCCATAAGCTGGAAGTTGTTTCTGATTTGTCATCATTTCAAACTGCAGGTAGTCAGGCAAAAGTCCCTACACGCTCCTCTTGACTGAAGAGGAACAAACGTGACAGATTTGCCCCTGCACAACTTTATTGATTTGTAAAGAAAAGATGCACAGGAAAGTCTAAATGTATTTATAGCATTTATCCTTTAGAACAATGATTATCACTCTGATCCTTTTTTCCGATGAGCACATGGCTAACGTCATGCTGAGCAATACTTGTTACAGATAAGCAAGGCACAGTAGCAGAGGAAAATATTGCTAATAAGAGAACCTACCAAGTATTAAACATTCATTTTCACAGAAGGAATAAAGTGCATATTCACAGTTCCTTTCTTTTAGCTGTAAAAGAAAAAATTGACCTTTTTGGTTAAAATCTGATGCAAATTTTCCCCTTAAAAAAAAAAAAGTTCAGAGTTGACACTGTCACAAAGAAATTGACACCTCAAGGTTATGAACAAACTAAGTTTAATCTAAACCTAGTTTACAATTCCATCAGATGAAGAACAGTTTCAGTCTTTCCAGTCAACAAATGCAGCAGAAGCTGTCTGTGTCAGCAAGTAATTCAGTGTGATTGGAGTGAATCCACAGAATCGAACAGTTGATGAAACTTCTGTACCTACAGTATTTATAGTCTGGAAATGTGAAGGCCCAGTTTTGTCTGAAGCTCCAGACATCCCCAACACATAGGTAGGTGGTTTCAAGCTGCCTGAAAGAAACCACTGCTATGGACTCAGGTCACCATTCAGACCTGGAGGGCACCTGATGCACACTCAGAGCCCAGGTCCCAGTTCTGAGTTCTCCAAAAGGAAGTGAACTCAAGAGCACCAAACAGCTTTGACAGCCAAACCAACATGTGGAAAGTGGGTATAAGAGAGGGATTTCCAAACTGCACAAACTACATTGCTGCCATAGATGCAGCTGGAGCCATCCCCAAAGAGAACATATCTCTCAGGATGTTCAGGCTCACACAATGCTTTTAACCCTGGCTGAGTGACCATTTACTAATGAATTGCATTGCAGTGTTCCCAGTGGAACCAGATGGCAGAAGTGTTATCAGCATGTAGAGTGGTAAGCGGCAGTAGCCATGTAATCAAAATTACTATGATTTTAAAGTTTCATTCTACCCACAGTATGAATTTTAAGACAGACATACAAAAAGGGGCTGCTCAGGAGAACCTGAAAGCAGAATTGCCACTCCTGTCACAGATGTTCACAAAGAACAGCTGCTTACTTACAGAAGTTAAAAATTCCTTCATATAAAGGGGCACTAAGATGCATAAGATGTAATACACTTCAAAACCACAAGCATTTTACAAGTCCATTTTACAAGCCATAATGTCTATTACATCAAGATTGAACAATACAAAGCTTGTCTTTATATTCAAAAATAGAATATAAACAAATAGTAGTTCACATTAGGACAACTGCCACAGCAAAATTTCTCAGAGAAAGTGCTTTACCTACAGAAAATACCCTAAAGCCTACCAAGCAAGCTCTAAAATTCTCCAATTTAAAAGTGGTAGGGACAGAAACAAAAAAAAGTGCAAGTGACATCCAAAACTTTGCTAGAAATCAAGAACTCCAAATGTGCCACGCACCTCAGCTGACAGTCAGGTCAGCTTCATCCAGGGAGTCATTACCCCTAAATATGATAGAGCACACCATTTTGAAAAAGTAACAGAATAGTTGATTTACTTACAAATGGCTTTATTGAAGCTATAACTTAATAAATTTGATGTTCAAGGTGTAAAGTTGTCTCACAGACTAAAAATGAACACAAGAAAAAACATAAGTAATACAGATCTACTTATGTTATCCAACTGGTAGAATTGAACCTGAAAGAAGCAATTATTTCAATATAAGGAATTAAGACTATCACAGGACTGAATAAACAGAGAGGGAAATACAGTAATAGAGTACTTTACAGTAAAATACCTCTTTATTAGGAATATATTTAAAACTAGCTCTTTATTTCAGGTAAGAAAAATAGCATTCTGACTTTTAGTCAGTGCTGATTCTGGTCATATGCAACATTCTAAACAGCTAGAAAAGTTATTTGCACCGTTGTTGCCCATTAACAATTCTCCTAACCGTCCATTCACTGCCTTTTTTAACCTTGTTCTTAAATATATTAGAAGAAATTCTTTAAATAGGGTTTGTATTTAGATCTTAGTTAAGACTGACAGACTGACTTGACAGTGACTCAGCATTTGTTATTAGCTCACATGCAGCTTTTATGAGCTAATTTGAAAAGAACAACATGGTTCAGGAGCTGAACTACAAAGACAATTGAGAGGGCAGCTATCCAGGAAGACTGGTAGACCAAAACCCACTCTTCTACTATACAGTTTAGTACTGTAAAGTAGCAGCAGTTTCAAGAACTTCTATACCTCTGTATAAGAGAGCACTGAAGAACAGAATATTGGGGTATTGCTATTAAAATTCAAACAGCAAACTACTTCATATGTACATTTTTATACTCAGTAAAAGTCTAGACTTTTTCTCTTGCTATGCTGTAACTTAAGAGTTTAAGGTAATTCATTAGATCATGCTGTAAACAAAGACATAAAACCTTTGTGTAAGCTTTACTGGTTTAGGAGTGTGTATAAACATCTGCCTCCTAAAAAATAAAAAGCTGTTTAATTTTCCATCCTGAGCATATAAGTAGGTAGCATATTGTAAAACAAGTTTTTATCCAATTAAAAATTAAATCTATGCGTTTTATGGAAGTGTTATACAGCATTTGTAACTAAGTCTGTGTTTTTAGTTACCTGACATCCATTTTCAAAATGAGATATAACAGACAGGGAAAGTATTCTCCAAACAAATGTATTAATTTTTGGTCTTGGAATGTCTTCTGTCCTTTGTAGACAATATGAAGCCAAAACACACCTGTTTTAAGTAGACTTCCATATGCAGATATTTTTTAAATGCAGATAAAACCAATATTATACAATGATATTACAATCCCTAAGTACACAAGTTTGTGGTTGTTTTAAGCAGAATTTTGAAAATATTTAGAAACACCAAAAATAGGCTATATCAGGAAGCAATCTGATACTCAAATAAATAGAAAATTTGCATTTTAATGTCACATTGAATTTTAGTACATTTCAATCCAAGAAAAAAATAAACAGACATAGTAATGAGTACAGGATTATATATATTACAATATGCCTTGTTATGATACATTTGTAGCTTTACGATAAAAAAACCTGGAGGGCAGATGGAGTTTGAGCTCATTTGAGTAATTGTCAGAACAAAGCATTAAATGCATTTCTGGAATAAGTACTTTTATTTAATTTCAAAACCTCAAAACAGCATTAGACCTTGGCCTTTTCTTTTAAAAAAAAACCAACTTAGCTACCATGGGGCTAGCTAAGTATGTCTTTTGACAGGTTTAAATGATACAGAAAATGCTTTTCCCAATTTTACATACAATAAAAGGACAGATGATTTCAAAATCAGCACTTATGGCTAACTCCATATTGACCTTGACCTAGAAATGCATGTTACTGATCTCCACAAGGAATCCAGCAAATTTTGCAAGTTGTCCATTTCACATGAAAGCAAGAGGAAGGGTTATCATATGCAAAAATATTTTTTCCAACTGTTCTTAATGGGTAATTGAAAACTAAAGGCATGGTCTCTTCATTATAAAAAAATAAAGGTACAACGGAAACTCTAAAGGAAGATATTCAGCTATAGTGAAGTTGCAACCCTCTGAAAGGAAGGAAAAAGAAAAAAAGTCAATTAGCTAAGCTTTGTGCTCTAACCAAACTACTTACAGTGATTTTCAATGGCAAAAGCCCATGCTGACTGGGTGATTTGACAGTTCCAAATATTTTTTGTAATAATTTTTATTTGTATACAAGGACACTAAAATGATCCAGTCATGCAATGTTCACTTTAAGCATTTTGCATCTCTTTTCCAATCTTATAGCTAAGGATCTTGTTCCAGTCAATCTTGGTGCGGGTAACTGGCAATTGTCGACGTAAGGCCTTGAAAGTAGTGTCCGACATAGTCTGATAGTTCTCACTGATAGCAGTCTGTCAAACACAAAGTCACACAAAACAAAGACACGTGAAGAATACAACCAGGATGCCATATAAACATTCAATGACTCAGGGGCCTGCTACCTCTTAAACAGTCTTAATGAAAACACGCTAAATTGAAATAATATTTAATGAAGGAAAGCTGCTAGATATAGACTGAGACTATGTGAAGACAATTAGTGAGACATGTAATAAACCTGGCCATAGCCAAGGTGTTTCAGCAAACCACAGTGTGGTTAATCAGCAGCACGAATAAAATGCTGATCAGAGCTCATACATCATTAATTCCACACAGGAAAGTCTTCCACTGTTTTTCCTGTGGGGATGCTAAAGTCAGTCCACAACATTGTGTGAACTTGAATATAATGCATACTACAGATACTTCAAAAATTTTTATTAAAGAGTATTTCTTTCAAACTGACAGACCACTGTGTCTGAAATTTACCTTATGTTCAAGGCCTGAATGAACATGTATCCACTTCTGCAGAGGGTATCCAGAACAGTTACACTTTTCTAACTTTGAAATGACTAACTGGAATAGGTAATGCCTACAGTCATATTTAGCAAAACTATCTAACAGAGTAGCCTCTGAACAGAATCTGTACAAAAATTCCACTTAGGGAATGCACTAATGCTTTAAGACACCAGAATTGCTGATACTTAATCATGCAAGGAACTTTCCTGCTTTCAAAAAATTACTTCTGTTGTAATGTTAAGCAGGCGAGCACCATCACCAGAAGGTATGGAAAGGCAAGACAGAGTTAACAGCAGCACGTAATCTATTTATATGGAACTCCATTATCTTGCTCGTTATAGAATACTAGCTTTGGTTAAGTATATGGTAATGCTATAAATATGAGTAAGAATACAGTATTTTTTTCCAACATACCTGATACTCATTTTCTGCAGCCTCTACAATTTTTATAAATTCCTTTGCTGTCTGGGCTTCATTCTAGGAAAAAAGCATTTGAATTAGGTCTGATATACATCATAATTCTAGGACCAGTTGAATTATGTTTTTCCTATAGTTATGAGTGATGTCAGGTAGACAATGAGAACACTTAACCGTTCAGTGGCTAAACCAAAACTGAACATTCATCCAAAAGGCATATCCCATATGATGATGGTGATGTTAGAAAAATAAAATCCAACTGTAACAAGCATAAAGATTGCCATGAAGCTCATTAGCATATTTTGATAAAGAATTCTATAGTATGATAAAAAGACATATGGAACAGATCAGCATTTGGAAATATGACAATGCCCACCAAAGTCTCTAAAAACATGCAAAGTACGGATAACAACATTATCAATGCTACATTTCCAGTACAAATTCAAGAAAACCTCAAGAACATCACCTGACCCAGAAGTTACAGTAGAATATAACCACAAAACCAAAACAGATTTGTTCATCACTAAACATTCTGAATCTGGAGACTAAGCTGAGGAAAACACTAGACTTTATATACCTGGTATTCTAAAACCATCCCCAAATACCTCTTGCAAAACCGAAGGTGCAAATTTCATCTTGACTGATAAGGATAAGGTCAGAAAAGAAACTGTTTAAAGATGCAAGTGGGTATTTTTTAAAAAAATAAAATATGCCCCATCAGTCAGTCTGGAGGCAAATTTGCTGAAGTGCTCAAAAGAAGTCTCCAGAAGGAAGTGAGAGTTCTTGAATTTTCAAACTTCCAACTTAGCATTGGAGACATTCCTAAGTGTGCTTTTGCAGAAGCTGTTGAAAGTTTGGAGTGTTCTTGTCCCATGTAATCCCTCATTCTTCCAAAGGCAAAGCCTTGGAGAAAACTCCGACAGCTTCAACCATAACTGGTTCAAAGTTTCAGTGAAACTGCACCTAACAGCTGTGAAAGTGCTCCTGGACACTGCAAGACACATGAAGGAGAAGGCAGAGACAAAGTAGATGAACAAATGAAAAGGTTTCAACTTTTCAGTGAACTGAGGAAATACTTTCAAAGGCTCTGCCAATGAAAGGGAAAATTCAGAGGTATGTGGTCTTATTTGTCTCAGAGGAAAACAAGGGATAAGAAAATAACCTTCAGCAAGATTACTCACAGCTCTAGCAACAAGAGAACTCTAGTCATTTATTTCTGTTGTGCCTGTTAATGGTTTTAAAAGGGGTTCTCTGACGAACAACAAAAAAGAGGAGTCATTGAGGCTCCTTTTAATCTACCTACCATTTCTTCTGTGTGAAAGAAGAACTTGTACAGCCTCTGCCCACTACGAAGCTTAAAGCCAAGGTTAAAAATGGGTAACCAGCAGCATACTTGCTTTTGTTTTAGCTAAGTTATGTAAAAGATGTTTTCCTACTCATCACTCTGCTATTGCTTTACCGAATTGCAAAACAGGATTAAGTTTCTTCCCAATAGTAAGTGAAACAAAAGCTATTGAAAGGAGAACTGCATCCACATAACCTCCCCTGAAGCAACTCTTATTTCAATGAAAGACTAAATAGATCCCTTTGCTCCAGGGGGTCAGAAGTAATGTTATATCTGCAGCTCCAGAAGTGTTATCAGTTGGCACCACATTCCCCCATTTTTTATGGTGCTATTGCAACTGAAAAGCCAACAAGCCTTGCTTTATATTAACAAACAATGTTCTGTACTGATGAATTGAGCTATTGAGCCAGATTGGCCACTGCTAGTCGTTATCATTAAAATACTTCTACTGTTCACTTTTACAATTTCTCTTTGCCATTTTAACCTCACTGTCTTAAATTTTATTAAAAACACTCCAACAGTAAATACTGCTGTTTATAAACACAATTATAGACATTATTTCAAAAGTAGTAGCTGTTCATGCTGGAACATTATCAATCCTTGAAAGATACATCTGGTACTACTTCCAAACAATTTTTATTTCTATTGTTTGCTCCTCATTACTATTATAATCAATTTGGTAAGAAGTTGAAAAAAAAGAAGTTTTAAATATAAAGTGTGTTATAATTCCCAAGTTGAAGCATCTCTGACAGGGCTTTTTGTACAGAACACCAAGACACTGTCAGCACCAGTTACAGACGGAGAAAGTGAAGGGAGAATATCCCACTACTGCTTCTCAACTGGTACCATTTGTTTACTATTTTAGCATACTGGTCTTCTTCCAGCAAGCAAAGGAGGCAATCTCCTAGAGATTGTACTACTAAAGTCAGTTGTTTTAACTCAAACCTCCTTCATATTAAAAAATTAATTCTACAGGTCATTCTGCAGACCAAAGTTTAAATAAAGAAGTGCAGGAAGACTGACAACAAGCTAATTAAAGCTTTAAAATCAAAGTTAATGTAGCTTATATAAGCCACATGCAAGCATACATTAATATTTTTTAACTTTTTTTTTAAAACACTAGCTACATATTAGGTAGAAGTAGTAAATATTACATATAAAATATTTGTAAATTTGAACATTAATTCCCATACATGTAGAAGAACAAAATTCTCAAACTTCTGAGCTTTTTAAAGCTTGCTTCTATTTTTAAATTAAAAAGTCACTTCAATATACCCCCTAAGGTCTTTAAAGGTCACTTACAGACACCGTTAGAGAATCTTGTATGTCTTTATGGCTCACCAGCTGAACATTACCATCTTCATAGTAGTGAACCTAGAGAAAATTAAACAAAGAACCTCATATTAAGTTTTACAAATCAACAACATACAGGAAAATCAAAGTGTTGTGTTATTTATCATAGTAAGAAACCTATACAAATCAACCAAAACCACATACAAAATGTTACAGAACAAAAAGCAAATAGGAAAACCAAAATAATGTAGAATTTACTATTTTTGAGGGGGAATAGTGAAGAGGCTACTCTGGAAACATTTTTGTGTTGATGTGCCTTAAGTAGTATTTCAAGCAAAGAAGTTTAGGTTTTGACTAACATCATGAAGGCGACACCACCTTATTTATGTGACCTTACTAGAAACTCTTGAAATGAATAGACTAGACTATTCTAAATGGTGAAGATATATTTAAAATTAGAATAGTTTTGGGAAGGTTTCAGGATATGTGAAGTTTTTCTGCTTCCCCAAACTATTTTCTAGGGATAGTGCAACATTAAGCTTCCCTTCCTAGCTCTGCTTGGGTTTGATATTTTCCTCTATTAGATATGACTCATACCAAAAGCTGGTATTTATCTAGACAATGCAGTATCTACAGAACAGCTTCCTTGATTATTTTGCAGGAGACCACTAAAACTCTACTCAAGATAACTTGGGTACTTTTAAATTCACTTGGGACAGATATGAAAACATTTAGTTCCTAATACAACTGTTGGAAAACTTAAAAATCAGGAAGCATATATAAAACTACATGTGATCGTTAACAATAATTGATATAGAAGCTATGCAGGTCATTGACATTTAAATAAGCATCTTTGAAGATTTTTTTTACAATTTTGATAAAGTCAAGATAGTCAACATAGCTGATGTTATGAGAAAATGAAACATTTGTGTCTTGCCCTATTAGACAACATAACATTATAATTTTGAGATAAATGCACAATAGTATAATTTCCTATGCATTATGATCATATGTGCAAAAGATCCTCAACTTTATAAATAACAGAAAAATCATGACACACAGTAAGACAGCTGTAATACCACACAAAGGAGAGGTTTCCTGTATGAGTAAAACATTATTGCCTATGGTTCATCTTACACAATTATTTTGCTTATTGTCAAATACTTGTTTTGCGACAAAAGGTATCAACCTAACCACAAAAGAAGTTTCTTTTCAAATCAAACATTGCTGGGTAAAACTTCTGCCAGTCTTTTTCAATTCCTTTCCTAAAAGATGAGAAATGCTTACTCTGCACAATTCTAAGAACTCCCAATGAAGCAGCAGAACCCAAAGAAAACTAAGTGTCCCCCCTTGTCCATCACGATTCACTGCAGAGAGCCCAAACCTCCCCGGTGCTCTGAGGCCAACAGCAGCACAAACATCTTATCTGTGTCACTGAGTCACATTCTTGGCAAACACTAAGACCTAAAAACTTAACAGAGATGGAGAGTCAAATCTAATTCTGGGATGTGTTATATCTTAAACATAATATGAGAAGTAATTCCCCTTTACTATACCTCACTGTATATCCTATACTATATCCTTCTAGAATGCTAGGTCTGGGTTCTGAAGACTACAAGAAGGAGGATGTTTATGAACAGAACCTCTTGGAAAGGTTAACTAAGGAGGGACGAGAATAACAAATTATCTAAGAGATAACATTAGTAACCAGTACACTTATCAGTTGTTTTCCATGCACAGCTGGAGTACGTTAAATACCACAGGGACATAGTTTTAGTAAAAGGCTCTGCTGTTGCTTTTCCCCTTACACATAATTAATGTCAATTAAACAGAAGAGATTATGACAATTGAGAATCTCCTATATTAGAATTTATTAACAGAATTTTAAAAAAAAGGGAAGAAATTGTGCAAATGATCTTAAAAATACTGAAGACACCTGAAAATAGCAGGTGATGCTGCAATTTTCCCCAACTTACAAATAAAAGGTCTTATCAGAAACAGGGCAATAATGTATTGCTCTCAAAGATTTTGCAAAAAACACTGAAATTTCAGTACTCTAAGATTTTACTAATGCTGTAGGGACTTCATTTTCTAGAAAAATATTTTGCTCCTTAAAAAAAAGTTAAAGCACTTTTTTGTTTGCTTCTTTTGAGAGGTGAAGAGGAAGCACTCCCACATACACTGAAGAAATTGTACAGAATTTCTAAAAATTTCAAAATGAGTTCAAAATTCTCTGGTGAAAAAAGTAGTTTCTACACAAGCAAAAAAGGAGAACTTTTCATCACTCTTCAGAACACAGACTTTAAGGAATAATGACTTGATTAATTACATGAAATAAGACTAAAAGACAATCTGGTGCCCAAATTGAAAGCTGATTAGAACCTGAATAAATTCCTTATTCAGACTATTTTTTAGGCTGCTGCCCTAACCTTTCCAAGAATTAGGTGGACACCTGCTTCCTTGTTCTGGAAAACCTCACAAGCAAAAGCATGCTGTGAAGAAAATGCCTGCTTTGCTACAAGTTGGAATTAAGTGACAAAGTCTTGAAAAGCCTAGAAGTTACTTAAGGTACTGCTTACCATGACTGTTGTGATCTCACAATATAATAATGGCTGTTCGCATTCTGACTAGCATTCCAAGTGTTACAGACTTGGCACCAGCATGGGAAAGCAGATTCAGGGTCTCCTTGCTTGGGTGAATCTGAACACAGCTACCACATCCTAAAACAACATCCTAGCCTCACACTAGAAAAACATTTCTTTGTATCTTCCTTCTGCAGTCATCACTGAGCAGTAAGGACAAGCAAAACTCATGGGGGCACAAAAACAGCAAGAAAAAGAAACTTGACTCTGTCTTGTTTTAGGAAAAAAAAAAAAAAAGTACTATACAGAGAGACTGCACTAAGTTTCCAGTCCTTGATCCCAGAACTGTTTCAATAAACTGCTGCAATGTATGTACACGCATTCCAAGGAACCAATCCAGGAAGTCAAGTCTCCCTGCCTACCACATGACAGTCAGATTTCCTTTGGTCTCAAGAATTTTGCCTGCTTGGAATTCTTCCTTTCTGAATGCCCTAAAGCCAACAGGAAAGCCAAATTCTGAATGAAGAAGACAATAGATTCAAAAATTTCTGATGGTGGAATTGCTGAAACCAAAGGTTTCCACCTTTCTGAACAAGAGGATAACATGAAAACCCCCCCGTTATCAGTTAAAATGAAAAAAAAAAAAAAATTCTACTTCAGAAAGGGCCTACCCTAAGGAAAGGCTTGTCTCACCGAGAATTCAAGAAACAGGAAACCAAAGAAGAATATGCCTAGCTGACATGAATACACCTTCCCAAGTCCTCTGAATCATTACATTAAACACATATTTTATGTTTTTAAGGATTAGATAAATATGCAAATTAAGTCACTAACAACTTATCTGAATGAGCATTGCTGCCTTGCTTATTGGGTCCCCATTTTCCCTTAACACATTTGATACACTGGCCTGAGTCTCCCTCGATAATGACTGGAGACTTTATGGCTCAGGACACAGTTTGAGATAAGCATACCTGAATTTTCAAGATGCCAGCCACTTGAGTGGTTGAAGGGGTGATTGTAAACTTCCATTCTGACCTCCAACGGCCATTCCTTAAAAAAAACGCAATAAAACAGAAATTGAATGTCACCCCACTGGTTATGAAAAAAAATCCCAATAAACTGATAGTGAAAGGAAACCAGAGAATGAAATTTGCAGTGCAACTACATATGCAGAAAATCTTCAGCTAAAGATTCAGCCTCATAATAGTCAAGAACAGAACAGTTTCCCAAAACATTTAACCTCAGTTTTTGATGTGGACCAAGGAGATTTATTATTAAGGAACTTTTAACAGTAGGACTTAACTTCTGAAAATACCTAAAGCCTCCAGTGTTCTTTCTCTTTTGTAGTATTAGTTAGGCACATACAGTCAATATTTTATTTCTAGGACCTGGATAACTTGCTAGAGCAGCCAAAGTCACACTTCACCTCAGGCTATCAAAAACTTGAATGGAAGGAACATTAACGTAGCAAGACTTTCTGCTGTGTTTAACTGTAACTAGGCCTTTCAGCTCTTCTAGGATTTCCCTTCCAGGACAACAATTTCCTTCCAGTTTCCGTCTACAAATTCAGAATGCTTGCCAAAATGCTTAAAGGGTGTTCCAAACACCCAGAAAACAGTATGGGGAGAGTATGGTGTAGTTTCACCTGATTTCTTTCCTGTAACCTAGACATTTTCTTACTTAGCTATGAGGTTAATGGATTAAGTTAGTACTATAGATAGAGCTGTACTAAGAATGAAGTGCAGTTGTCCATGATTTGTCTTGTGTTTGCACTTAAAGAAGGAAAAAAAGTTGATACTATGAGTTCCAATCCTGCTAATGTTAAGTGTAGATTCCAGTGCATTCAACAAGGGGAGAGAAAGACAAAATATTAAAATTAACTGCTACTAATGAATTTATATAATCACACATCTTAGATAGTAACAATGATAACTATAAAGCCATGGGTTATTATTTCAGACAATATCCAAATTATCACTGAACATACAGACTAAGACAATTCAGAAGTTGGCATTGCTAAGAAAACCAAAAGGGTTGCCCAACTCAGTGACACTAATACTACTAGTAGCCTTACAGACAGACCCACTGGTTATGAGAAAGCTTACATACTGGATTCTACCTCAGGTACAGTTCTAGTTTTTGAATGTCTGGTATTCAATGGCTAGCTAACAGATCTGTTTGCTTCTCAGCCACTCTGTGGTCCCTTGAAGTTAAGATGACCACAGTGTTTCCACTCTGGGATATTTTTTTTTGTCCTTAAGTTGCTATTAAAAAAAAAAATTCAAGTTCAGAAGGATTTTTCTGTAGGAAATGCTCTAAGGTAAACATGACACCATTTCTTTATTTAGCTCGTCTGACTTAGAATGTTTTGTAAGAGATTAACTTTCCTTTACTTTCCTTAATAAGCCACCTATCCTACTATGTTCATAGTATTTCTAATAATCATACAGTATTTTTCTTTGGCATATATTGGTTTGCTATTACCCAACAAACTTACTCTCATAGTAGGCTGACAGACTTCTAAACACTTGAAAAGCTGGAACACCTTCAGAATAAATACTGGCTGTGGCTTGGGCTGGATATCCAGCCATACAGCTGGATAACTGAGGAATCTGGTTAACTTGGAATCCATTCCTCCATCTCTAAATCTCCCAAACCAATATGCATTTATTACAACTCGCTAAGAACAAGATTTAGAGTCTGACTACCCCTGAAAAGCTCTTAAAAATATTTACCCATAGATGCCCAATCATAACTTTAATAAAGAAAACTTTCAAGAAAGATTTTCTCCATCTATAAAGGGTTGCTGCATATCTGTTCCTCTTCTTTAAAGACAAAAACATAATTACTTGAAATATCAAAATTCATTCATACTTCCAAACTAAAAAGAAAATCATTATTATTTCAAGTTACTTTTAATATTTATGTAAAACATGCAGACTTAACTAGTCAAGTTTAAGTCAATAGGAAAAAATACTTATTAGCTATGCAAATTCAATAAAAATCAGTGTACTGGGCAAACAATTCAACTGATACATACATATGCTGAAATTACTATGGATATGTAATATCCACCCTTCAGAATCAAAACCCAAAGATTTCTGTACTTCCATTCATTACCTGTGGGATTACTAATATAAATTGCAAGCAGATGCAAAATAGCAAACTAAATAATAATGAAATACCTTTCTTCTGACAACTGCATATATAAGCTATCTTTAGGATATAACCTCCTTAAACCATTCCTGATACTGTGATATTTTATGTCAACTCTGGCCACTTTCCTGTATGGAGCTACCCAAAGTTCACTTCAGACTGTGGAAAACATCACTCAACCAAGTCCAGAAAAAAAAAAGAAAGCTGCAGTTTGTAAAGTTTTGCTTCATCCAAAATCCCCTTTATCTGTCTTACCCTAAAATTAATCATTAAAGTCCCCCTGTAAAGTGATTTTTGGTCACCTTCTTTCTCTGGGAAACTCAAACTAGAAGGAGCTAGTCAGTCACAAAGGAAGCAAAACAAGCCAGAAAAACGGTGTTAGGCAATACAGCCATGAGTATTGGTGTCAGTATGAAAATCAGGAAAATTAATCATGTATGTCACATGTGTGATATGGAATTTTGCAATGCTCTGCAAAGGAGATGCACGCACACAGTCTGCCATTTAACTTACCACAAATGAAGAGATTTCTGCAGTTTTGGCAGAAAAGCTTGGGACTGGGGTGGAGGGAGAAAAAAGGTCCCATACAAGATATGCATCCACCTTCTTCTCTGAACTAAGGATTATCAGTGTAATGGAACTTATTCAGTCTGCTGTATTTTACTGTCTGTGGATCCATAGAAAAACTTACCAAAAATTTTTTGCTTGAAACTGATGGCTCTCTATGCAAGCAATAATGGTTTGCTGTCCATCAATTGTTTTACCATACACCTTAATTAGGAAAAAAAAAAGAAAGAAGCAAAAAAACAAACAGAGTCAAAGTTTCAGTAGATCTTGCTCAAACTGCTTAGATATCTGGTTCTACTATTGTTACATAAACTGTAAAATTTCATTTTATAACCATTATGGTTATACATAATATTCTGTACACGAAACATTAAAGTATTTATTACACTGCAGAAAAATCTAAGATGAAAAAACCTGAAGGCCAACCACCTTAACTAAACATTATATATCGTGAACTAATTTTTCTGCCACTACAGGAATTCTAAGCCTATAACAGTGACTACTGAGACAATACATATATTACCATCTGGGTTTCAAACACCAGTTATTCTACAACTATATGACAATTTAAACCTGTAGAAAATAGCAAAAAGATAACTAAAAGGGTGGATTTGGTCCTCTGTTCTGCTTTATCCCCCCAAATCAAATACTACTAAAAATTATCTCAGTGAACATCCAATCTGGTTTCCTTTACAGGAACTGGAACTCATCTGACTGCTGGGGAATCCAATTCAACTTGTTAACTTGGCAACTGATTTACCTTTTGTCCCCCTAGTTAATTTTTCTGTCATGTCAACATAAAGCACAGAACAGCTATCAACAGATCAGTTTGCTGAGATTTAAATAGTCACAGGGCTTGTAACAGCAAGCAAATGCTATTTTAGTCCACACTAAGAGGTTTTATTTTAAGAAGCTATCAGAACCACCAATTCTGCTGGTAAGAATACGGCACTTGGATATATAGGAGATATGATGGAGCAAAACCTGTTTGCTTTACTATGACAGTTTTGTAAGTAAACCAAGCCAAGGCAGACGTTTCTGTCTTATGGAATTTTTCTCCTCTTCAAAGCAACCAGACTCAACTTGCAGTGGTCTAAAGGTCTAAATGCTTTAATAAATTTAAATAAAAATGCTTAAATACAGAAGTAAATCTTCACTATGACCTGCAATAATCCAATAGCTGAAACATTACACTTCTGAAGCTTTCCCTCACTTCTCATGAACCCCTGACAGGAATAAATTCTTTACAGTCAAAACTGCCTATCTTTCTGGATTACAAATAGCTCCCTTTTAAAATTTGTATCTATGTATAGTGGTACAGTGGTTATGTAATTTAGCACTTACTGTGCAGACACCATTTGGATAGTGTTCCTTCACATATGCTTTCATTGCTGTTTCAACTGAATTTCTCCAGGACTCTATGGCATTTTCAACTTCATGGGGTCTAGGATCAGTAGCCTCCTTTCTTAAGTGATCAAATTTAAAAGAAATCTTGTTCTTGGGATCCAGAAATTTTCCATTTCCCAAATCACCATGTTCTGTTATCAAAACCTGTATTGTAAAATTTAAGTTAAAAATTTGTATTTCATTTATATATATTTATTTTATATAAAATTTATTTAATCATAAAATTCGTTAATAACACATGCTATTCAATAAAAATAAAAAAAATATCACGCCAAATCTAATTATATCCTGCATTTAATGGGAGCTTAATCACATCCAAAGACATTTTAAACAAAATATGCATATAGCAAGAGAGGAGAAGATGAATATGACACACTGCCTCAGAAAAAAAAAATCTTGAATCTTACCCTCTTACTGCAACAAACAATGCAAGATAGAAATTCATGTCTTCTACTACTACAGATGGAGCAAATTGTTTTTACAGCTACAAAACACTGAATTCAGCCAACATTGCAGACTAAAATTTCAAGCTCTTTAGATACCCCTAAGTGATTAACTTATGGGACTGGTACCGGTACTCCTGAAGGAGCACAATCTCTGTGTTTTGGTAGGGAAGATGCATTTCTTTTTATTTTCTTGCCAAGAACTATTCCAATACCAGAATATCTTTAACAGTTTAAGGAAGACTGCAAGTATTTAATTGTATTCATACCTGTTCGTCGTAACCGTCAATTTTTACAGGAGTAAACTGGTCCAAGTTGTACTGTGCAAATGCACTACAAGAGAAAAAAACCAACAAAAGCCTGCATTAGGCACAATCTTTTTACTTAGTAGCAGTTAAGAGATGTAAATAATAGCTAATAATCTGGGCAATGATGCATTAAAAAATTATATCAATGCTTTACCTAGCAAGCCAAAATTCTTGGAATCACTTTGGTTCACTCAGTGCTTGTATTACAGATTCCAACCAAAAATTTACATTCAGAAGTACCCTGATATAGACAAACACATAAGCTTTACAGTAACCCATAGAAACTGGAGGAACAGATGAAGTTTAAATTCCACAGGGACCCAACCTACTAAGCCAGACACCTCCAATCTTACAGATGAAACTAGTTTTGCCATGAAAGTACAGTAGGCATAATGTTCTGATATAGAAGTAGGGTCTAAGGAAGCAGTATCTTACTGATGTTCAAGTAACATCTACCATGAAACAGAAAATGAAGTTGCTCTAATCATTAGGATACAATACAGATCTCTCCTCTGCCAAGAATTTGATCTTGATCAAAGATGCCCAACACACACAATAGGGTTTTACTTGCCAAGCACACATCTTTTCAACGAACCGCTTACTGATAATGCAAGTCCTACTGAAAAAACATCTTGTTTTTATGCAACTGAGTATGTGACATCTGGTACTTACTGGGCTGCTCCTTCCCTGAGAAGATTGTCATTATTAAGCAGCAACCGAACATCTGAAAGGAGGTATTTACAACATAAGTACAGTTTGCTCAGAAACTTGTTTCAGTCACATAACAAATGTCAACAGACTGTACAAAACAAAAAAACCAAACCTCTCCATACCCACAGAGATTACTAGGTAGGAAATTTATTGCTTCATACTTTATAATTTTGACTGAACAAAATGAAAATAATAGTATAGAAATGGATCTCTTCCAAGACAATCTGGCAAACAGATACAAGCTGTATTCTACAGGCTCTAGGAATCTATCAATCTAGTTTTTAGAGAAGCTCTGAATGAGAACAGCACAGAACTCTACCAAGTTTCCTTTAAAATGTATATTACCAACTCCCTCACACTATATTATTGTTACTGTATTCTGATAACACTGATATGGTATGTATTGAACTTAGTGGTTTTTAAGCCTTACCATTTTTAGTCTCATTCCTTAATGACACTTACTAGGCACAGGATTACATATCACAATAGCATTTCTTCTACTATGATACAAGAAACATATGAATATAGAATAAAGTCAATACTCTCCTCAGAATTACTTCATATTTACTGTGCATCAAATTTCTTATTTATGTACTTGACTTTACTAGGCACTGATTTAATAGCAATTTAATTCACTGCTCATTAACTAACCAATCATTAGTCTTGTGAGAACATACTAAACCTCTTCTAAATAGTCCCAAGGTATCATTCAAATGAAAAGAAAAAAAAATCTGGAATATATTTACGGTATTTTTTTCTTTAAAAAACAAACATGCAAACCCTCCTGGAATAAACCAAACTCTCCCACCCAAATCAAGACACAATAGCGCAATGGAAAAAAACACCCCACATGCTCAAAAAACCCCACACGAAACCAACCAACCAAACCCACAATTTACAGATTTGGAATCCAAAGCTTTCTCTCTCCTTTTAAGAAGGCAGTCTGAATCTCACTGAACACCGGTCAGGCATTAAAGGTTCATTAAGTGTTGTCAAACATATTGTACTCTGTTATTGAGCAGGCAGTTGCAACCATGAATTAGCATAACAATAAAGTTTATAAGCAGTACTACTCTAAGAAGTTTTAATAATCTTCAGAAAGCTCAGTTAGTAAGCTGCTCACTTCAACAATGAAGTATTAATTAATTTCAAATATTAATCAGCTGGCCACAGTTTAACTAAGAACAAGGTACTTGTAAAAGCACTGCATTCTTTAATAACCTTAAGCTCTCTCCAGTCTGACACTGACTACAGGTTTAGTATACTAAATTTCCTTCTTAAATAGCTTCAGAACCATTTGTAAGCCACAACTACAAAGCATGCCTTTTTATATGATATGTATGCCCAAATATCTTGATGACAGACAAACAACAATTTTTTTTAAAAAATAACATCTTAGGTAAAGTTCAGACAACAATAGTTGAAAGAAGCTTATTTTAAGTTTCCTTTCAGTTTACCAATACACTCAGTAAAATGGGATGTGCCCAGAATTTAAAGGTTAGAAATATTTGGAGAAGATTAATATTCTTTCCACAACTAGCATTAGGCAGTAGTCTTTTGTGTATTCCAGGTTAAGTATCTGTAATGATATTCTTTCTTAAAAAAAAAGTACCATTTTAATTTCAGCTAGTTTAACTTTTGTTGAAAAACATAATTGTCTATCAACAGTACGTATCTTCTGAACAGAAACCCTTGTAACTGTTAATTCATGACTCACTGAAAACAGAGACAAAGCTCATTCTCACATCACAAAGAAAAGTAGTACTTTCCTTGTTTTGCATTTAAACTCCAAGCTGTCTTGTGACTGCAAAGCTTATCATGCCAAGCTACAAAACCAGCCCTTATAGCAAGGGAGCTGCTACAACATAAGCTACATGAAATTCAGGAGAATAATCAGCAATGCAATTTTGGTTACAGATGCCTTAAATGAAAGGACAGAGCAGACAGATACTCACCATTGAATACCTCATTGAATTCCCCAGGAGGAGCATGAATTATGAATTTTGCTGCTATACGCACCTTAAATACAAAAACAATCATGTGGTTGTATATACTTGCATTCATTCCTATTCAAAGCGGTCATGCATTATGTAGTTTTAATAGCCAGACATGAAATTGTACAACTCCCACTGTTTCACATGTTTGTTCACATTATTTTAACTACTTGGTTTTTATTAAAAACACAGAATATAAAGTTCCACCTCTTCAAACAGAATAGAGATTATATGTGATGGAAGCAGATGGAGAAATTGAGTCACTCATGTTTTCTATTACTGGCAAACAAGAAAAGATGAATATAACAAGATTAATAATATATTCACAATCTATTTCAACTTTCATTCCATGGATGCCTGGGAATCAATACACAATCCAAGGGAGCCAAAAACCACGATGAAGATACATTTGATCACCAAAGCTTCTTTTCTAATTTTACTATACATCATATGGTTCTATACTTTCCAAAAGGTCCAAAGTTAGACAGTAACTGACAGATTAAACAAGCTTAAAAACACTGCATAGATACTAAAGCATTTAATTTCACCTGCATCCACCTAAGACCTCTTAGTACCACAG
Source organism: Aleadryas rufinucha (assembly GCA_013397815.1). Taxonomy (NCBI): domain Eukaryota; kingdom Metazoa; phylum Chordata; class Aves; order Passeriformes; genus Aleadryas; species Aleadryas rufinucha. The sequence continues at coordinate 20,023 of VZTH01015648.1, read as the reverse complement.
TCCCAGCAGATAAAACTTAAAAAAACCCTTGAGATCCTAATTAGTAATTAATGGCCTTCAGCCACAACTTCTTGCAGAGAAAACACAGCATAAGCCAGTATTTCCACTAAAAGTATGCACACCTGCCCTGGCTTTCTCTCTCCTTCTGCTTGCACGAGCCTGGTACAACAGCACAGTGAGCAAAATCAGGAAAGTTATTGCTCTTTTTTTCCAGACCAGGTCCCCGAGCTGGTTCACTACACAGCTACAGACACATGTGCTTGTAAAATAACCACAAAAATACTTTCTAAATGTGAAAAAACTTTAAAATGTCTCAACTATTACCTTACTTGCAGAATGTCGCTCAGCGGACACGCTTTCATTCATTCTTCTTTTCCCCTTGCACTGTTAAAGGCACCCATTACAAAAACTAACCAACTAAATATTGCTTCCCTAACTTAACCTCGCAAAAGTTCCTATCCTTTACAGTTATCCAAGTTCACTAGACACTTAAAGCTCTCTTGCACCCTCGATGTGGTGTTGCTATTCAAATACAGGACACTACCTGAACCACAGTTCCCCTTTCCAACACCTTCATTCATGTATCTATGGAATAAAGAGAGCTGGAAGATTCAGTGTCTGGGAGCACTGTTTGAAATTAAGGTGTTTGAGAAGCACACACTCCATTAACAAATATCTAAAAATAATCAAAGAATGCTTTACATTTACGCATTTCTTTGTATTTGAAACTACAAAAGAACTGTCTGAACATGCTAGAGCTCTTGAACTGACAAGAAAATAGCTTACAGCTGAGGGTAGCAACACAGCCAGTGTTTGGGCCCCTGGTTCTTGACAGGGCCCAAATTTCAGACAACAGTCTCCAGGAGAGATGGTTCAAGTTAAAGGGTCCTGGGAGAGCACTTAGCTGCCTCATTAACAGTGTTTAACCCTCATGAAATTCCATGTGACCAGCCCAGGCAGCTTTCAGATCATTAACAGCACATGACCATTCAGACCTGGATAATGGAAATGGAAAAGTTGTCAGTTCCCAACTTCCTAACCTAAATGCTGCATTTTGGATTGCAGACAGCATTTGTCTGCTACCTCAAATACCAACCCATGTAAACATGAACTTGCATTATACTGACATAAATGCCACAGAGTTCACTCTTCTCAAAAGAGGCACAGAAAGGCAAGAGCACCTTCTTCTACGGCTACTTATTAAAGCAGCTTGGATTGTCTCCTTTGAATTAAAAGAATGTAAACTCATCTGCATTACCAACATTATCCGAACCACCAATCTGCACCCTCCTCTACCTCTCCTGCTGAAGTCAAGGCACCGTACTCAGCTCAGTGCTCAAGCCAAAGTAATATAAAGAATGTGAAACAAAGCTAATCTACGGTATTATTAAAGTGCTCATGAAGGAGAAGGGCAAGATAGGCTCCAAGGTTCTATCACCAGCACATTTTATCAAATGACCAATTGTGCTGGTTTTGGCCGGGGCAGGACTAATTTTCTTAACAGTGGCTGGTAGGAGACTGCGTTTTGGATTTGTGCTGAGCGCAGAGTTGATAACAGAGAGCTGTTTTTGTTGCTGCTGAGCAGTGCTTACATAGAGCCAAGGCCTTTACTGCTCTTCATACTGACACACGGGCAAGGAAGTTGGGGGTGTGTGGGAGGTTGGGAGGAGACACAGCCAGGACAGGTGACCCCAACTGACTATGGGATATTCCAGACCATATCAAATCATGCTCAGTATATAAAGTGAGAGGAAGAAGGAGGATGGGTTGGGGGGAGATTTTGGAGTGATGGCATTTGACTTTCCAAGTCACCATTACATGTGATGGGGCTCTGTTCTCCTGGAGATGGTTGAACATCTGCCTGCCCATGGGAAGCAGTGAATTAATTCCCTGTTTAGCTTTGTTTGCATGCATAGCTTTTGCTTTCCTTATTAAACTGCCTTTATCTCAACCCATGAGTTTTCTCACTTCTACCCTTCCAATTCTCTCCCCGATCCCCCTGGTGGGGCAGTGACTGAGTGGCTGCATGGGACTTGGTGTTTGCCTGGGGTTAAACCATGACACCAATTAACAGGGTCAGGGATTAGGCCTGAAGAGCAAGTATTTAGCTGTGTGATTTCAGCATGACTATCATCAGGCTGACTCCCAGCTTCAAGATGAAGGAACACTATTTCTTGGCTCCTTGACTTCAGGTGAACAGGACTGCTTACCCCTGCCAAGGCCAGGTTAGCTCTGGGCAAGCAGAGAAACAAGACTTAGAGATATCTGGGGTTGTGAAATAACACGTCCATCAGTTTTGGGCTGGCAGCAGCTATAAAAGCAAAATTAAGCAACACATGGTGCCCAAACCACAATCTGAATGACCACATGCTTTTAACTGGTAACATCTGTAAGGTGAGACATTAGGTCTATACTAAAGCTGGACTCCTACCTCATTTTCAGCTGTTTTGGTAATGTAAATCTGGTTTTGTTTGTTTTTTTCACTATCAGTAAAAACTATTCTTATCAGTCAGATTAGCTACACTATAAGTAATACTCATTCGAAAGCATTCAGTAGTAACAGATGTCCGCAGGACAGACCAACCTAGACATTACTTTTTACAAACATTTTACTAGTAAATTCAATTTCTCACTGATAGTTTTTTCAGTGTGAGAATTCATCATAGATGACACTTTTTATAGAACAGATACACACAATCATCAAATTTGCAATGAATGTCTCATCAAGTATAAAGTATATTCATGCTTACAAAAACAAAAAACCTAACACATTTTCAGAAGTTGAGCGCGTGTCAGCTAAGACACTGCATTTTGCTAACCTGCCTTTGTGAAGCCAATTTAAAAGTAATCTACTTTCCTTCAGCAGTTAAACTGAATTAACTTCTCTGTGATGAGTATCTGATAAAGCCGTTATTTCCCCAATTCATCCATACAGGAAGCCCATATAAAAGAATTAAATCCAGTAGTCTCAACACATTAGAACTGAAAAGCACTTACAGATTTATTGCCACTGAACTTTTCCAGAAATAAATGCTCTAAAGGAGGCTTCTGTTTTTCAAACCCAGACTGATACTGAAGGATAAATGAATGCACTTCCATGAGCCTCTACGAGACGGAGATCTCCCCCTTTTGGCAGCAAAAAGCCTCTGGCTCAGCTATCACTTGGGGAAGCACAATTAAAACAAAGGGATAGTCCATATAAAGTATGATGTTTATGGGCAACTAAAAGAAGATAAATTAAAAATGCACATAACTTGTAATACAAAGTGGAAGGCAAAAACCTAAACTGCACCTTAGTCAAACTGAGATAGGAAGTTGTATCTGCTGGAAACAGTTTTAAGAAAACCAATCATTCAGGTACATTACAGTCGCAACCAATGCTGATTATTCAATGCACTAAGACTTTTAAAAATTGATTTGAGCAAGCCAAAACAGAAACATCATAATGTCTTAAGAATGTAAATGATAAACCCTTTTTCCATTCAAGAGAACTGCACTTTTACACACAGTACAAGAAACTTATAAACGTATCAGCAAGTAACAAAAAATTGTTACAGTTGAGTCTTTCTTTAGAAAACTCAAAGACATAGAATACCTGAAGTTTCTCCACTTATTATTGTAGTTACTCCCAAAACACTACCTAAACTTTACTACAGTGTTTTATTGATATAGATTTGATTTACAGACAGTTTTCAGCTTCAAGTCTTCAGAGTGGCAAGAAACTATAAACTCCAGGACTTCACTAATCCAGAACATCTGATCACCAGTGGTTTACGAAAAACCAGCTTTTACCACAAGCCTATGTAAGGAACCATGCATTTACTATATTAAATTTCTTGAATGCAAAAAAAACCCCAATCTAAATATGTTTTTATGAATGACATCTTTGTGCAGGTTTGAGCATTAATTTGGACAAATCATACAGAAGCTGAGAGTAAGTTAAAAAAAAAAAAAGTATAAAAAAAGACTTCTGAAACACTGAGAAGGGAAGCATTCTCCACTGCAGCCACTCTATCCAGTTTTCACATTTACACCACTCTCAGTCTTGCTTAAATGGAAGTATGGTCTCAGTAGGTAAGAGCTAGCAATATTTACTTTCACAATTCAAGTGAAGCCAAATGCTAGCCATCATATCAATTAGAAGTTTAACAAACCTACAAGCTTTTTGATTTCATAAAGTAAACTATTTCAATTAAGGTAAAAATCCAGACAGAAAAGCCTAGCAAAAGAGAAAAGGACAGGCTTGTTGTTTGTGATGAACACGGTTATTAGGCATTATGCCTAATTCTTCATACTGCTAGAGATTAAAACAATTGGTCTATCAACAAATGCCTACACTCAGTTATAACAATATTTGCAGTTTTCAGACTACACAAGCAAAGAGCAATGCAGTAATGTACAGAATGGTGACAGTTATGCTAAATCTATCTTTTTTTCCATACTTCTGCCTTTATTTCACAGTTTAATTTTTCTCAGTGCATGATACCCATCAGGTACATAGAGGAATCCTACTTCTCTATCTTTTCCAGCCTAAGACATTCTGAAGTTTATTTTATTTTTAAGAAGTTATACACAGTAGCTTCAAATGCCCCCAGATCACTCTTCCTGTTCCTGGCACATGAGAAGTAACACTGGTTGGAGAAGCCCGACCTTGTGTGCTGTATGTGCCTATATATGGTCAGGAATATGTGCTCCCACTGCAGCGCTCTGCAGTGCAGCTCTCAGCTCCGCCAAGGCAGCTCGCTCCTCAGACTCTGCTAAGGTGCATCTAACAATAACAGGGACATTAAAACTCTCCCTCTTTCATTTTTCTTTCCCTCTTTTAATTGAACTGAAACAGTTATTTCACAGTTGTATTTGTGAGGCACCCTGACAGCGCACTCCTTCTATCAACATCCATGCTGCACAGAAAACCATGCTGATAAGCAACATGCTGTGAAACCACACACTCTTTCCTACACATCACTTATTTCAAATTCAGAAATTCAGCTGTGAACTCTTTGCAGCAGGGAGACCCACCCCTTCCTCTGCACTCTTAACAGGTTAAAGTTCACTGCTCCACAGCAATAAAAATGAAATAGTGAAATAGATACTAAAAGCCCTTTTAACCTAAGAAATTGCATTAAAATGGGAGAGGGAGGGCGTGGAGGAGGAAGAGGGAGGGTGTGCAAAAGATTCCCATAATAATTTCCTCTCAAAGACAACTTTGTTGCTAATCACAGGGGAATAAAAAGAGCTTCCCAAAGTTACTTTTATCAGTGTTACCGCAGGCTCAAAGCATTGTATATCATACATTTTCATTCTGGATTCCTGAGGGTACCCTTGCTATCTTATAACACACAATAAATCTCCCACTCACAGAAACATGTGTTTGACAAAAAAAGATGATGAGGTATCACATCCAGAAGAGAGCTCCAGGAACAGCAGAGTCTAGAGAGCTCTGTTCTCAGAGTCATGCCTTCTGATGCTGTTCTTGTTAAAAACCTGTCTGCAGGCATCTAAACAAATGGATTTATCTTGACCCACTTAACCCCATTTACAGGTAGCTAGAGGATTTTCTCACAATTAGTTCATAGTTACATAAATATTATCACAAACTGATTTAAATGAGGCAAGTTTCAATTCTCTCAAGTTCTGTAATTTACACTCAAAATAACAAGGAAGACTGCTTGTACTCACTGAAGTGATACTGGACTTAAGACTTACCTAGTTTCATTTAGTTCTGAGTTTGATTCAAACTTGTGGTTTGAGTTCAGCTTGAGCTGTGCTATTATTTTTCAATATGCTGCTTTGTTTTTCCTTAGAAAGCAAAACTGCTCTGACATCTACCACTCAAAATAAATTTTGCATTGACACACATAAAACATCAAGGAGCACAGTCTAAGGTTCAAATATTTGCAAGATACAATGCTTGACACTCTGTCCAAACATCAACATAGTTTTTGAAGTTTTAAACCCTTTAGTGTTTAAAGAAAATGTAACTGGCTTCTCCTTTGGATAGCTAGATATTTGGTAGTACTGGCTCCAATTGCTCATTAAATCTTTAGGTTAGATACTTCCCAGGATGTTACAGCAGTATTTTTAAAAACTCCTATGTATCATCAGTGCTCATTTATTTCTTTGAGTATTCAGACAAGGAAACTGATCTAGCTAAAGAATAGTTTTAGAAGGTGGCAAGATAGCAACCAATTTAGCTAAAAAAGAGCTTTATATAATTATTGCTTCTTGCTGCTGACAGTTTAGTGAGGCAAAAAAGCCTTTAAACAGCTGGACAAGCTCTGAGAACAAAAATGTGAGAAAGGGATCACCCCATGTCAGCAGCAAACTGCCTTCGCAGCATCTCATGAAACCTCACTGTACCCACGTGTATTACTTCTAACAGCAAAGCAGCATCCCCAAACATGCATCATCTCACACAAACAAGGAACAAAGGCAGTGACTCTGGCAGAGAGGGAATGAATATAAAAGTAGTGTTGCAGCAGCTGTCCTACCAAGCTCAACCGAAAATGCACTGTAATATCCAATTCACTTCCACTTCTAGAAGAGCTAAGGAAGAAAACCCGGTAAAAATGTGGTTCTGCGGCACAGGAAAGGAGGGGCACATTCCATACCTATGGCTTTGACTGAACAGACATTTCCTTAATAGTAATGCCTAAAGCTGCATGGCATCTGGAGAACATGTGTTTTCCTCAATTATTTTTAATACACAAGTATTTAAGAGTATGTAACAGTACCAGCACTTAATAATGGTGCAAAAAGTAAATCTTACACAATGTCTGGTAATTTAGCTGCATTCCTTCTACCTGATGAGCTGACTTGAATAATGAGATTTATTTTCACAAAAATAACAACTTTGAAAGGTGGTGGATGCTTCACTGTAGAGCCTTTTAGCAGCAGAGTATCTAAATATCATAAAAGCCTCCATCTTAAAATCATTTTACACACATCATATTAAGAAGGATTAAAAAAACCCAAACTCAAAACAGGACTCCTGAAAGTCATTGCATCAGGCACAGATAGCAAAAAGGAATATGAAAGCAATGGATGCTACCTGGATAATACACAAGACTAACCATAAAAAAAAAAAGAGGGAAGGTGAATCTCCCCCATGTAATTTTGCAGTTACTTTTATTACTCCTGACTATATAAAATTTGAAACCTTTTCTTATATATATTTATATACAGCTATTCATATATATATTGTATAATGTATATATTTATACACAACTGTTTATAGCTATATATAAATATATACAACAGCAGCCGAGCAACTGCATACTTAGCTTATGGATCAGATAGAGAACAGATAAGCAGCATTAAAAAAATTATTTCCTTGCAAAAGTCATTCACTGAAAACTGAAAAAGTAGTAAAATTTTACATTTAATGAAAAACAAAAGCATTAACTTTTATTTGAGAAGTAAATGGTATAAGAAATAGCTAACTAAGACTTTGCAATGAAAGAAACTAACAGTATCATCTCCCACATAAAAACCCAAGATGTCCTGTTACAGGGACATCAACACACATGATCCTCATTTGCAGCAATGAGGCCTCTTTCTCAGCAGTCTTTACAAAGTGGTATCCACTGTAAGCTAAAAAACACTTGGTTCATATTTGCAAAATATTCTTCTACTACAAAGCCCAAGTTTTTAAAGTGATTCTTCCTCCTACCCCAAGATCATTTGTTATAATGAGATATTCCAGGGACATCAAGCCCGGATTCAATAGCAGCGGGGAGAGAAGAGTAACATACCAGAGCTTGCTCTAAGGTACCACCTTAACTGTTATGTCTCCCCCTTCCAATTCCAGTGTCTTACAATTCTCTCTCAAAGTTACCAATTCAAAGTTTTAATGCCTACTGTCAAGTTAAGAAAGTATTTTACATTTCAGAAGCTTTTTTACTCAAGGATTAAAAAAGTAATTGCCATATGCTCAAAAACCTGCTTTCATTTCTCAACAAGCACTTCAAACTCCTTTACATCCCACTTTCAGAACCTGAAAGCGGATAGTATACGGGGTTGCCTGTAAAAAATACATGGATTTGCTAAATAATGCAGCTAAAACCCTTTTCCTATTCTTTTTTTTACTGCCAAAATTGAAACCAACCAAAAATAGAATTTCACAGCAGAACTGTAGGTTGAAGACTGTATTGGTAGGCAACAGAACCATATCTATTATATCATAAATTAATGTCTCCAGTTTCATCGCTGTATTTGCCAATACCTTGTTCTATTACTCTATTTTTGTGCTTCAATTTGTTTCCCTTATCTACTTAAACTATGAGGTTTCCTAGGTAGCAAGCTTCTGCAAGAAGTTTTGAGAGTACAAAGGCAGCAAGAAGGGGGCTTTTGATGGTCCTGAGGTGCCACTGCATTATAAATACTCCCTAACATGGTAGAAGTCATAATTCCCAAAGGGTACCTGATTTCTTCAAACTAGTACTACGGAAAGAATATATGACCTGAAATTTTAGAAATCACTGATCTTTTATTTATTATAACAGGTTTCATTTCTATTCATCTTCAAGCTTCAAGTAATTACTTTTAACTTGTCAAAAAGGCAAACAATTTTGCTTTGCACAGGAACGTACTATGGAGGTACACAGTGAAAGACAAGCAGCATTGAACACAAGTTGCAACAATTATGTATCAGGAAAATTTCTGACCATGGGCTTAGACAAACATTGCAACACCTCACCCAGAGAGCCAGTACAGTCTCTGTCCTTGGAGATACTCAAAACTCAAACTGCAAGTCCCTAAGCAACCTTATCTAAGCTGGCCCATTTTGACTAAGCAGCATTTGAGTTACCTTCAGAAATTTCTTCCAGCCAGTATGACTGTATAAATAAACCAAGTTATTATTTGCAGTTACACATACAGTATATGATCGCTTCTTCACACAGTGTTTAACACTTTCCCAAGAAAGTGATTCAAGTACCTATTCTGTCCTTCAATCTCAATGATATTGATGCATTTTTAATAGTAAAAAAAAACCCCTACCTAACTCAACACACAATCTTCACACACATTTTTATGTATATCCTGAGATGGACATGAAAATCTTAAATCATGGAAGGCCTCCAATATTCAGAATTACATGTCAGTCTGAAAAGCACTCCTAACTTCCTCATTCTTACTAAAGAATTTCATCAAAATGTTATCAAAGGACACTTGCAAGACTTTAGGTTTACTTTATAGATCACAGTGCAATTATACTCAGAAAAGGTTATTCAAATGCAGCTCCTATTCATCTACAGTCTCCAAGTCTCATTTGACACAATTCTCAAAGTCAGAATCCTAAATCCTTTCAAAATGAACGATGTAAAGCACAGGAATTGCTTTAACACATGTAAATTAGAAAAGTGACATCTTTTCTGCCAAAATTTCTGCTAATGCTTCCAAAGCAGTTTCAAGAAAAAGGTTTATATTTGTACTGAAAAAAGTACCTGAGCCTCCCACATTGGTGGGCTTGTACACGTAAGGGCAATCTGCTGTCAATGTATTACGTTTTAAAGACAATGTTACAGGTGAGAGATGCATTTTATTGGCATAGACTTTTCATTCCAAAGCACTGACTTAAGAAATGGGTTTTCCTTAATCTGACAAAACTATACTGTAGAGTTCAGTTTAACTTTATTAAGGTAAATTAGGTGTCAACAGCTACAAATCTAAGAAGTTACAAAGTTACCCAATGTAGCAGGAAATACCTGGAAGCCATCCAGGCTCACTTTCACAAATGGGACTACTTCCTCATCATAAGAGAAGTTTTGTTCTAATCATACTGTTAAACCCCATCTTCCTGAAAAAGTGAAACTACTGAGATATAAGCTTACTGAAAGAGGTGTAGTTCCTTTTTTTAGAAAATATGTTTGACAATTCCAATATTTATTCTGTTCAGCATTTTAAGGAATGCAAGAGATAACTAAGTATTTAAAAATTGCAAGTGTTATCTTTTCCTCCCTGAAGGCATCCTGATTTTCTTAGGCTTTCTCTCAAGTCATACACAGCTATTTAACTCCTGTGCTTTGTAGATTCACATTAAAAACAAAAAAAAACCCCAACCAAACCTACAATAAACACATCCCTTCAAGTCACCAAAAATGAACTGGTGAACACTATTTTTATTATTTAAATAGTTTTAGTGTTGTTTTTCATTTGTGCCATTGTTTGTAAATGAGTATTTACATTAGCAAATGCCACTTTTACAGTAAAATCAGTACCTTTCATCAGTCATGGCCTACATTCATGTGGATAAATTGTATCTTTAATATTCCCACTAATATGCTTATTAAAAATATTTTTATATATGTTTATTAGTTTGTTGTAGCTACAGGTAAGAAAACAATTTCTAGATAAACTGGAATAAAATTGAACTACAAAATATGGTTACTAGAGTTTAACAAAAGTACTTCAAATATCCTGGATATATAAACAGGTTTTGCATTGCAAACTTGTTAAGTGATGATGCATTATCTGTACGAAGGGTGCAGAAGTGATGACTTTGTTGCTTGAGAGTTCAGGCCTTCAAGATTTCCACCTCTCACACCCCATTTTTAAAGAAACAAACTGAATAAATAAACGAACAAGCTTATGTTATTCAACATACCTAAAAGCTCCTGAACTTTCAGTGACCTATGTGAATAACACAACTACAAACCACTTTGGATCACAAAAGCTGTCTTTAGCACTGAAAAATCGCTGCTCCTGGATGCTAAAACCAGTAACTTTTACTGGCAATGGTTCAACTTCAGATCTTTGGATCTACACAAATCTTAACACACCTGATTTGCTGCAAATAGCCCTCAGATTTTTTTTTTAAAAGGTTGTTCAAATTTATTGTCACACTATCATCATTGAAAGAAAAACAAGGCTTCAAAAATCTCTGCAAAAACGTGAATCTAAGGAACAAGATGGAGTTCAAAACGATTTATGCAATCTTGATATTGAAATAATACTCCTTCTGGCTCTTCTCCTTCCCTGGTTTTAAAGATTATTTACCTGAACTGTAACAATCTGGTTTGCCATTATTCCAATTATGCCCCTTTCTATATTCTCAATTATGCTAAACACTGCAAGTATTAAACTTGAATTATGCTACAGCTAAACACAGTCATCTTAAATCTAACAATGGTAAGGTATATGGAACTGCTTACTGCTGTGGCAACACTTAAATCTTTTGACTAAACATGAAGTAAGATATGAATCAAAGACCTTTCTGAACTTGTCCTATCATTACATCACTCGATCTCCTAATTATTTGTGCTCATACATCGTTATTAGAAGTCCAAGACAAAAAAGTTCTGTTATTTGGTTCACCTTCTTTCCTCCTTGAATTTTAGGAGTTTCAGGGTTCTAGTAATATCTCTGTCGAAGTTGTCTACAAAACTACATCACCACCATCATCTGCATCAGCCTTCAATACTATCAGTTCTGTATCATGGGAGGAAAGTATATAAAGGAGCAACGTGATTTGTTTCTCATGAAAATCAATGTTTGCCTCCTCGCATCTACTCCTGCATTTATTTATAGTCTCAACTGGATGAGTGAGAAGGGTGTGTTTGTCAAATGCTGTCCAGCTGATTTTTTTTTTAAGCTCAGTAAAACAGAATAATTGAAATAACAGTTTTAACGTACAACGACAGCACAACTTAATGCATCGGAAATAAAATCTTAGGGTATCACAAAATCTACGTGCATATTGCCTGCTTTTCCATGAGTTTGCAGTGTTACATCTTTGCTTTCTCAGACAATAAAATATACTCTCAAGCTTGGAAAATTCCACTCATACAGGACAATCAATTTTATATAGGACTGATAGAAAAATCAATTTAAATTTACAGTGGTTGAGTGCTCATTCTATTCACCTATACCAAGGCAGGAAGAGCCTCTGTGAGTCTCTGCACTCCTTTTCAGGGAAAAAAACCCCTGAAATTAGTGGGTGGAAGGAAGTTCAGAACTTAATCCATCAGCCACAAAAGCACAGGCAGCACTTCCGAGATCATACAGAGACAAGATAAAACTCTCATTCTGTCATTTATTATTTGACAGGACAAGAAGCAATGGACACAAAATGAACTACAGAAGGTGCCATCTAGGCACAAGGAAACACTTTTTTACTGCAAGGGTGACCAAGCACTGCCACAGGTTGTCCAAGGAGGTTATGGAGTCTGCATCCCTAGAGATTTCCAAAAGCCACCTGCACATAGTCCTGGGCAACCTCCTCTAGATAACTCTACAAAATGATGCCCAAGGATCCCTTCCAATCTTAACCACTCAGTGATGACAAGATAACTTGTAGTCTAAGTATTTTCAGCGTACCCTCTAGAACACCATACTTGATCAGTGTTACTTGTATTTTCTATAAGTGGCTAGAAGAAACACAATTACCACTTACACTTCTGGATCACATTACTACTTGCGCCAACAGAGAGGTGGCATTAAAATGTGAATCAAGTAGAGGAGGGCACAGTCCTCAAACCTCTTGGGAAGAAGATAGCAAGATCCTGGTGCTATACACCCTAGGCATATCAGTGCATCTCTAGTTATAAAACATGGTGAAACAGAAAATCTGCCTTTCTGTAACCACTTACATATTTTAGACATCCTTCTAACTTCAAATAAATTTGAAACATCATGTATTGATGCCTTCCACATTTGAGTCATCTCACAACTTCCACAGACACGAAAATATAAATTTTTAAATTNGGCCGGGCCCGGCTGCGGGGCCACGCTGAAAACAGGAGCCCCGCCGTCTCGAAGGGACGGAGACAAGAAGGCGGCGCGGCTCGGCGCAGCGTATCCACCCATCCCTACCTTCTCCTCGTCGGACAGCTGCTCCTCCAGGTCCGCCATCTTCCCGTCCGGCTGCGCCCGCCCCCTCCCGCTCCTCCTTCCCGGCAGGAAGGGCAGGACCCGCGCGCGCTCGATGCGGAGGCGGTGCCTGTGCGCGCCCGCGCGGCGGGCNATATCTCTGTCGAAGTTGTCTACAAAACTACATCACCACCATCATCTGCATCAGCCTTCAATACTATCAGTTCTGTATCATGGGAGGAAAGTATATAAAGGAGCAACGTGATTTGTTTCTCATGAAAATCAATGTTTGCCTCCTCGCATCTACTCCTGCATTTATTTATAGTCTCAACTGGATGAGTGAGAAGGGTGTGTTTGTCAAATGCTGTCCAGCTGATTTTTTTTTTAAGCTCAGTAAAACAGAATAATTGAAATAACAGTTTTAACGTACAACGACAGCACAACTTAATGCATCGGAAATAAAATCTTAGGGTATCACAAAATCTACGTGCATATTGCCTGCTTTTCCATGAGTTTGCAGTGATACATCTTTGCTTTCTCAGACAATAAAATATACTCTCAAGCTTGGAAAATTCCACTCATACAGGACAATCAATTTTATATAGGACTGATAGAAAAATCAATTTAAATTTACAGTGGTTGAGTGCTCATTCTATTCACCTATACCAAGGCAGGAAGAGCCTCTGTGAGTCTCTGCACTCCTTTTCAGGGAAAAAAACCCCTGAAATTAGTGGGTGGAAGGAAGTTCAGAACTTAATCCATCAGCCACAAAAGCACAGGCAGCACTTCCGAGATCATACAGAGACAAGATAAAACTCTCATTCTGTCATTTATTATTTGACAGGACAAGAAGCAATGGACACAAAATGAACTACAGAAGGTGCCATCTAGGCACAAGGAAACACTTTTTTACTGCAAGGGTGACCAAGCACTGCCACAGGTTGTCCAAGGAGGTTATGGAGTCTGCATCCCTAGAGATTTCCAAAAGCCACCTGCACATAGTCCTGGGCAACCTCCTCTAGATAACTCTACAAAATGATGCCCAAGGATCCCTTCCAATCTTAACCACTCAGTGATGACAAGATAACTTGTAGTCTAAGTATTTTCAGCGTACCCTCTAGAACACCATACTTGATCAGTGTTACTTGTATTTTCTATAAGTGGCTAGAAGAAACACAATTACCACTTACACTTCTGGATCACATTACTACTTGCGCCAACAGAGAGGTGGCATTAAAATGTGAATCAAGTAGAGGAGGGCACAGTCCTCAAACCTCTTGGGAAGAAGATAGCAAGATCCTGGTGCTATACACCCTAGGCATATCAGTGCATCTCTAGTTATAAAACATGGTGAAACAGAAAATCTGCCTTTCTGTAACCACTTACATATTTTAGACATCCTTCTAACTTCAAATAAATTTGAAACATCATGTATTGATGCCTTCCACATTTGAGTCATCTCACAACTTCCACAGACACGAAAATATAAATTTTTAAATTGTAAAGCGAGCAAGAGCATGCGTTACATAAAGGCATGAGCAGTGCACCAGCACCATGTACACAGAACACCACACCCTAGCTTGGAAACAGGCAGCTGCCGTGAAGTTGGATCCCACAGAGGATGACAAGGAGCACTGATAATTGAGGTCTCACAAAACATCCTGCTCCTTTTGAGACTTTTCTGGAAAAATCTGCCTTAAATTTGAGTTTCCAACTGCCACAAAAAGAGTACACGTACATCTCGCTAATACAGGCCCTCTGCTCCTTGACCTCACACTTCCCCAATTACTGCCTCCTAGCACGAAGCAAAACAGCCTTCCTCATCCCCACAGCTCCTTCCTCTCGTAAATCACATGTATCCCCATCTCCTCCCGGAGCCTGCGGGAGTGCCTGGGGACGGCAGGCCGGGTGCTTCGGAGCAGCCGGCTGGCACGGGCACGGCGCCTCGGGAAGGGGAAGTGGGGGTGGGGGAAGGGAAAGCCCTTCCACGTCTCTTCTGCCTCTCCTTGCCGTCCCCGCGNGACTGGAAAACGGGGGGTCCCGGAATGGAGGGGCGTGGTGGCAATGAAAAACGGGGGATCTTAGAAGGGTTTTAACAGCAACTGGAGGTGTGGGCAGCCAGAAGTAAAAATCACAAAATCAGTTAGGCTGGAAAAGACCTCTGAGATCATCGAGTCCAACCCATGACAAACACCATCTTTTCAACCAGACCATGGCACTCAGTGCCACATCCGGTCTTTTCTTCAACAGCTCCAGGGATGGTGACTCCCCCACCTCCCTAGGTAGCTTATTTCCATATCTAATTGCCCTGTCAGTGAAGAAATTCCTCCTAACACCCAAAGTAAGCCTCCCCTGGCACAGCTTAGGGCTATGTCCTCTTGTCCTGTCTCTGACTGCCTGGGAGAAGAGACCGACCCCCACCTGGCTCCTTTCACACGGGAGGAGAATGTCCCGGTTTCAGCCCCTGCCGTGGCAGGTGCTCAGTGCAGGTCAGTGGATGCCGGTGATGGGGCCAAGGCCCGGGCACCCCACAGGTGCTGGAGGAGGCTGTGGGAAGCTCAGACTAATAGTGGCGACAGAGAAATGTGTGAAATTATTTGTGCCGTAGAAGATTGGACATAGAATGGGGTCAGTGGGAGAAAAATAAATAGATTGGAAGTTTTTTAATGCCAGACTGAGAAATCATGAAGAGTGTCATCCAGCGGTGTGACATTGCAGTTACACAGGAGGATTTGGGATGATGACTTGCAAGGATTGCCTCTAGGCCAGTGGTAACTCTTTGGTAACATTTAAAAATACATTTTCTTATTGTCCAGCAGAGTGTGCTTCACCTCAGTTATGATAAACAAGGAAAAGCTGATCATTGATGGGAAGATCACAGATGTAGAGATACATCTAAGTCAGTCATGGTTAGTGGTGTGAATGTAGCCAGCTTCAAGCCAAAGGATCTTGTTATGCTATGGAGTTCATCCAGATCTGTCTTTCTTGCATGAGTGTTTGTATACAAATGCTGCCAACATACAGTAGAGCAAAATATGCCAATATCTGTAGAATTTTTCAGGGCTGTCACTCTAGATGCTTTAAAGGGACTGTTGCATGAAAATGAAGGAAAGTGAAATTGGACAAGAAGTTTTTTAAGCCAAATGTGGATATTACAATAGCACACACAAAAAAATCAGTATATGATGAAAACATGTAAATGAAAATAAGTAAAAATAATTAATGTACAGGTTGGACAACATGGCTGATTCAGGAGAGTTGAAGAGAGACTTAAAATACCTGAAGCCGTGGAGGATAAAGATAACGGACAGTAGTGTATGTATGTCAGGAACAAGATAAAGGACAACCAAAACTAATGTTTGATGAGACCATTGCTAGGTTTAGAGTGAAGTGTAGAACAGAAAATGTGCGTCTAAGGGATATTTGGGTGTTGAACATTTTATGTATGTTATTTGGACTCAATAATAAAAGGTAATGGTCTGTAGCAGGGAACAGCTTTGTGCAACATTCAGTGTCATGCAACAGGACTTTATAACTTCCATCCAGGAGTCTTAAGAGTAACTACCTGAGGTCTGTGAAAAGCTCCTGTTAATTTTTAACCATCTTGGGATTTGCCAGCTGTGGGATATTGCCATGGGTGTTGCTTTATTTAATATGTATCAGGAAGATAGTTCAAAAAGGTAGATCTCAGATAAATGTGAACGGTTTTC
Source organism: Aleadryas rufinucha (assembly GCA_013397815.1). NCBI lineage: Eukaryota > Metazoa > Chordata > Aves > Passeriformes > Aleadryas > Aleadryas rufinucha. The sequence goes on along the minus strand of VZTH01015648.1, from coordinate 3,503 downwards.
TTATAAGTTAATATATCTATCTGTTGGATGTACCATGTTTACACCAGATTTTTCTTGGAAGTTTGCTGGAACTAACATGATGAAGTGGATGATTCAGAGGAGGACGGTGTAGTCATCATAGAAATTGATGTCACTCTTCTTAATAGTACCCTCATAGGTACTTTACTATGACCTTAGGACTTAATGGGAAATGAATAATCATGCAGAAATAAGTATTTGTCTTGCTTTGTGACTCAGTATTTTGGAGTGTTTATGTGTCTTCTCAGGAAGAATATGGAAATTTCAGAGGAATTTTAAAGGAGGACTAAAAATAATCCTGGAGATGCAGAAAAAATTTCAGGATGTGAGGCTTAAGGATGTCAAGATTGAGAAGTGATTTCAGATATAGCAGTGATACATGAGTTAGTTTGGAATTTATATGCATCTTCTATGAAGTCATATATCTCTACTTGCTGTTTTAAATTGAATACAGCCAATTTCCAACTAGTAAATCTCATATAGAAAATTCATATTTTTTCATGTGTCAGTGTCTCTACATATTGATCAAAGGCTAATTTGCACTATAATCACATACAAAACAGCAAAATATCCTGTTACTTACTAGCTAGCTCATGTCTTAGCAGATAGTCCCACTATGTGACGCTCACCATGGGCTAGCAGATCTGTCTGATGAGCAGCATGTGGTTTTACAGATGTAGTGAGAGAAAAATTAATTCATTACAAAAATAACCCCTCCCCCTCCGAAACAACAGCTATTAAGTTCTACTTAATCTGATCAGACACAGTAGAGCTACCAGTCAAGTACCTTGCTATTTTGCTGTACTGCTTCTGTCATTTTTTTCTGTATTGTCTCTGTAGAGCCAGACCCCTGGCCCTTGAGTAGCATTGGGAGGGAGAGCACAGCACTCCTTACTGCAAGGTCTCTCAGCAGGGCTACCAATATGGCTTGAGAGAAGTGCAGTTCCTGTGCTAAAGCAATCCTGAAGGCTGGCAAGGAGGTGATAGGGCATGGTGGTTAGCACAGCACACTTCTGTCCTTCTGCACTGGCCCTGAAGATTAAGATAAACAATGCCAAAAAAAATTTATATTTTCATTCTTCTTATTCAAGGCAGATGATTGTCATTTTATCTATTACATCTGCTCAAAGGACAAACTCAAGAGGGGTATATTTGGGGCCTATTTATTTAACCTGGAGGATCTACTACATTCTGTTTTCTAGGACAAAGGTGGACTCTGGCCAAGCTCTGAGCCTGGCTCAGCTGGTGCTCCTGGTAGTAGGAGAGGAGGAGTGCCCAGAAAGGCTTGTCAGGCTGTGTCCCTGCTGCCTGCTCCTTTCCATGGAAAGCACCTTCTTGCATCCTGATACCTGTTGGAATAAATCCTCACTTTCCTTTGAGTTGGTAGCAGACATACTCCAGTTCCTGAGATTTTCAAGTATGTGTCAGATCTTAGGGCCTTGAGAATTGTCTGCCAAATTGTGTCTGTATGTTTGGGGACTTATTTGCAAACCTCTCAATTTGCTCTTTGTACCTTAGAGATCCTTAGCAGTGAAAGCAAATAGGCTTGTTCTAGAGAAGTTGAATGATAAATCCTTACAATAGCTTTGGAAAGAAAGCTGTGACAGGAAGAAAAATAACAATCAAGTATAACTGTAGAGCAGGCCTCAGACTGAGCTTCCTTCTTAGATAGCACTTAGGATATTTTAGGCCCTAAGGGATATTCAAGGGAATGACTCAGTAGCTCTTCATCTACTGTGGAGGTGCCTCTTAGAATCATGGAACAGCCTGGCATGGAAGGGACCTTGAAAGATCAACTGGTCCAACCTTTTGTGGGAAAGGGAGCATAAATGAGATTTGTCTAGTGTCCTTTCCAACTGGACTTTCTAGTTGCCCCATCTTGGAGATTGTTCCAGTTAATGTTCGTTCTCACTGTAAAAAATGTCTTTCCTATAGCAGGATTTTTGTTGATACCTTGGAATTTACTGTCATTTGGTTTTTTGCTCATCAAGTTCATGGTCCTACTTACTGTGGCATTTTTTTAAGTTGTTACACAATTCTTTATGCTTTCCAACCATAATACTTTTACAAATTTTGTTAATTTTGCACCATATTTTATGTTTTTCATGGAGACTATGGATGTCATGACAAACTAGATAGTTGGAGTGTACTGCTTTTGCCAGTTAGAGGGGTCTTTATTAACACATTTACCTTAGAAGCTCTTTTTAAGTTCCTCACAGGATTGCATTCAAATCTTATCCATGCTTGCTTTGTGACTTACTATTCTGTTTCTATTCTTGGGAATTTTCTCAACTTCTTTCTCCACCCCATCCCCTGCATGAATAGTCAGCTATATAGCTTGCCTTACATAATTCAAATTCAAAGTATAGTATTTCCCTTTATTTTGACATGTACTCATGTTTTAGGAATTAGATACCGATGTTGTTACTTAGATTTATCTTGAAATGCAGGCCGGTAGTTTACTTTAGTGGTCACAACAAGATTCAGTTCTCCCATAAACTGTGGTGCTTTTAAGCAGAGTGGAATTATTTATTTGTGATACAAAATTTTTATCCAGGGATGGGAACATGCAAAAGGAGGGTGAAAAAGAACAAGTGTTGCACATTTGAGGGAAGGGCGACCAAAGGAAGGAGATACACCTAGGTCTTGTTGGCTGTTACTCCAGATCCAGCAGAGACACGGAGGTATGAGGGCAGTGGTCAATAGTGCAGCAACATCTGCAAAGAGCTGAAGTCAACAAGATAAAGAAGAAATGCTGCATACTGAGCCATCTACTTTTGATTCTAGTCAGTCTCAAACTAGTGTTCCAAATGAGCAATACTTATATATTCTAAATTAAGTACAGATTTTCAGAGGTGCTAAAAATTTCACATTCTACTGATTTTGTAGCCTGTATTCTTCAGACAGAGGGGATCTGTTTGTAGGTTTCTCCTAATGTGTTAGTTTTCTTTGCTATCTTAGTATGTTAGCTTTTTAAAAGCCACAGTGTTAGCTATTAAAATATTGTCTATAGCGGCCAGCTTCTTTTCTTTACCTGTCCTTTGACTTCTTGAACGTATTGTTTGATAAAGTTTTCAGACTTGCAAAAGTGCCTAATCCAAAATTCCCTGAAGAAAGAATCCTGATTTCCTGCTGAAATGTAAAAGGAAGTACTGTCAAGCAAAGAAGATTAGTGACTTCTTATAAAACATGTTTCATTACAGAAAATCTCTCAGTTCTGATGCAATGTGATGAACAACTGAATAACAAAGGTGCATTCTAAAAGTGTTCTTGAAGTTAGCAGTGCATGATGGATTGCCAGAACTGAGAAATTTTAGGGGTTTAAATAACAACACCAGGGTTTGAAGGGAAAATAGGAGAATTAGAGAAGTTTTCTGTAGCATTGTTTACAGTGTCTGTGGAGAAGCTGCTAACTTAAACAATCTGTACTAAAGTGCTAAACATTTTATTACTTAATTATATATTTTATAAAAATATATATGCAT
>VZTH01015646.1:0-10961 GCA_013397815.1 Aleadryas rufinucha | reverse complement strand
ACGGCATCGGGACGGGCGTCGGCAGGCCGGGGCTGTGCCCGAGCTCCCCTCTGCTGGGCGCGGTGGTTCGGTCCGCCCGTGGGCGGGCTCCGCGGCCGTTGGCGCTGAGGCGGGAGGGGCGAGGCGGGCCCGGGCTGAGGCGAGGCGGGGCCGGGGCGGGCCCGGGCTGAGGCGACGCGGGGTCGGGGCTGCGCGGGGATGGCCGGAATTCACAAAGAGCCCCGGGAGCCTCATGGGGTGCAGCCGGAGCCGCAAGCGGGTGGGAAGAGGCCGGGCTGCAGGGCCTGTGCCGCGGGAGGGATGGACGGAGCGGGGTTCGGCTGCCCCCAGCCCCGAGCGCGGCCGGACGGGCAGGAGCCGGAGCCGCCGCAGGTGAATAACGAGAGGTGCAAGGGGCCGGGCCCGAGTGAGTGTGCAGGGCTGTGAAAAGAGCCATCAATTCACGCTATTAAGTGATAAATAGCGCGTTTAATTAGAGCTCTGGAAGCCTGGGCAGGCTCTGCTCTGTCCTGGCTGGAAGATTCTGTCGTAGGGGTTCATAGTTCAAGTGGCAAACAGGGGGAATTACTTGAATAATACCTAAAAAACACATGATAAATCGGAGTCCCAGGTGTGCCCAGCTGTACGGCTCTCCCTGCTAACAAGCAGCCACAGCGGGATCAGGTGTTTCTGATTCCCAAATTAGTCCCAGCAGGAGGGTTAGGAACTCAGCTCTGGGTAAGAAATGACTTCAGCGTGTGCCTGTTAATAACAAACAGCTGCTTTTAAAAAAAACAAGTTGTTTTTTTGTGTTCCTATTTGCTACTTTGCAACTTGTTAAACTAATGAAAGCCTTTGGGTTTATTACAGGAACCGCGTGTGCTAATTAGCAGCCCAGTTAATAGAGCAGACAGGGAGCTGTGCTTGCTGCTCCCCAGACTTTCGGGGAATTGAGGAGGAGGAGCCCCCAGGGATGCGGTGTCGGGATCAGAGGCAGGTGAGTGTCAGGGCAGGGGGCCATGAGCTGCTCAGAAAAGAGAAGGGATCTCTGATTTCCTCTCCTGCCATCTGCCGCTGTCCTTGGCGCCTGTGCTGGTCCCAGGGAAGGAACGGGGCTGGCAGATCTGTGGATGGAAGAGGGAAGGAGAACATGGAAAAGTTACAGCAGGAATAACAAGGGACAGCTGTGTTTAGGTGTTACATCAGTTAAATGTCTGATTGTGCTTTCTGATCCACTGACTCCATACAGCTGGCACGGCTTCATTTGGTTCATTTGTCCTTAAAAAGCACAAAAAACCTGTTCAATCCATAATTTGCTCCTTATATTTAATGATATCGTAGTGCTCCCATAGTTTCCTAACTCCTTACTGCTCAGCTTTTGCTTAAGTCATCAAAAGCAAAGAAAACTCGTTTTGCTCCAGTTCCTTGCAGAAGCCACTGCTGTGCTTCCTTTCAGGAACAAAAAAAGGATCCACAGAAGGTCAAGTGAGGGGAAATTCCTTCTTTCTAGGATAAATGTGTATGTGTGAGATTTGTTTTTGGGTGTAATTTGGGTAGTTGTGGAATTCCTACAAGTTTTGTTAGAGTTCCTAAGGTTCGTTACCATGACAGAGCAGGTCCCCTCTTGTTTGTATTACCAGATGCCAGTGGAGCTTCCCAAATGGAATCCCAGACTGGTTTGGGTTGGAAGGGACCTTAAATCCCATCCAGTGTCCCATCCTCGGGCAGGGACACCTCCCACTGTCCCAGGCTGCTCCAAGCCCCAATGTCCAGCCTGGCCTTGGGCACTGCCAGGGATCCAGGGGCAGCCACAGCTGCTCTGGGAATTCCAGCCCAGCCCCTTCCCAGCCAGGAATTCCTAATTCCCAAGATCCAATCTAACTTTCCCCTCTGGCAGAAATACTCTTTTTTTCATAAATAGCATTTCTTGAATCACTTTTAAGCTTGTTTGCTGTCCCTTTGTTCCACAAAGGAAGAGATCGGGTTCATTATTCAGAGAAGAAACACTAATCCAGACTAAGCAGGAAAAGCTGTTGAGGATAAGGGAGTTAATTTGATTTTTGTTGAGTGTGGTTGGCCCAGCAGCTGTGGGTGTTTCTGGGGCAGAGCAGGTGCACTTGGAGACAATAAATGCAAATTTAGCTCGGGGCCACAGCTCTGAGTGACTTCTCAGCTTTATCAGCTGCTTGTGCTGTGGGCTGAAAAGGAGACCAGTGGGTTTTATTGGGATTTATCCATGTGGATCTCAGCAGTTACCAGAAAGGACCTGAAATTGGGTGTCCTGATGGTTCTCTTTGGGAAGATGGCTGATGCCAGTTAAAATCTTCATGGAAAAAAGAGAATTAATCATGGGACACAGACTGTGATTTCATTGTAAAGGGTTTTCCAAGCCCCCCTTCCAGATTTGGGGCTATTTAGCTGCCAGTGGAGATGCAAACCCTGCAGCTGAAGTTTCCTGCCTTGGGTGGGATCAGCTGTTTTGGCAGCAGCTGCAGAAATACAACCCAAAAAGCCTGGTGTAGATTGTACAGCCCAGACACCTCAGTGAGATCTGTAGTGGTGGGGTTAAAGTGAGAAAAAAACCCCAAACCACCCCTTGCTTGCTGCGTGGCTGAGGGATGTGTGCTTGGCCATGGTTTTTTCATGGAAATACTTAAGGCTTTTCCCTTTTTTTGGGAGGTTCCTTTGACAGGTCTTGTTAATGAATCAATCCTGTAAATTATATATATTAAGTATAGAGGTATAAGAATAAATGCTTCTCCTTCGTTCAGCTTTTTGGGATCTTAATTAATTGTGTGGCTGGAAGCAAAACCCTAATGCTTCCTTTGTTTGGGGCAGCTGGAAGAAAATACTCATATTTCATATATTTATCCATATATAGATGTACACAGGATGGTTTATGAGTGGCTTTAAAAGGCAGAAATACAGAATAATCTTCATTAAACCTAAGGGAACCTTTTCCTACTGCAAATTGCTGCTGGGTTTCATTGTATCTCAGACTGACAGAACACTCCACGTTCTGCTTGGGATGTTTTATTCTTATTTCTTCTGTCCCTCCTCTGGTTTAGTCTGATTTTTGTTGTCAGCCAGCAGCTCGGGGGGTGGAGGGAGGGAGTGGGAGAGGCGCCTGTGGTTTGGGGATATCAGAAAAATAATCACCAAAATTCGCTCTTGGAGCAGCTGTGCCAGGGCTGGGCTTCCCCTTGTGAGGGAACATTTCCCTCGGCATCCCGGGGGCAGGCGGGGCTGCCCGGCGTTCCAGAGGGAAGGAAAAGCGCCGGGGTGCGATGTGAGAGCAGCGCTGTCCCCACGAGGTGGCAGGAGCAGCCTGCCCGGCTCCCTGCCTCTGCCAGCGCCGCTCTCCCGGGTGCTGACGGCAGCACCTGAACCGTGCCCGCCGGGGATGCTCGGGATGCTGCGGGAAAGCGGCTGGGATGGAGGCACAGCCGAGCCCAGCATTCCCTGGCTCGGGAAAGCGGCTGGGATGGGGCACAGCCGAGCTCAGCATTCCCTGGCTCTGGAAAGCGGCTGGGGTGGGGCAGAGCCGAGCTCAGTATTCCCGAGCATGGAATTCCAGCCCCCGCTGGAGTGGGGCTCGGGAAAGCGGCTGGGATGGGGCAGAGCCGAGCCCAGCATTCCCTGGCTCGGGAAAGCGGCTGGGGTGGGGCACAGCCGAGCCCAGCATTCCCTGGCTCTGGAAAGCGGCTGGGATGGGGCAGAGCCGAGCCCAGCATTCCCTGGCTCGGGAAAGCTGCGAGAGCTGGGCCTGCTCATCACTCACACGGGGCAGCTGCTGCTGCTCTCCTGCTCACGGATCCCACACACCACGGGAGCGTTTTGGCGGAATTTCACTGCCACGTGCGGCATGGAAATGATTTTCCCAGGGAATGGCCGGAGCTGTGTCAGGGAACTTTTGGGATGGATATCAGGGAAAGGTTCTTCCACCAGAGGGTGCTGGGCACTGCCCAGGCTCCCCAGGGAATGGGCACGGCTCCGAGGCTGCCAGAGCTCCAGGAGCGTTTGGGCAGCGCTGCCAGGGATGCACAGGGTGGGGTTGTTGAGGTGTCTGTGCAGGGACAGGGGCTGGGATAATCCCTGTGGGTCTCTGCCAGCTCAGGATACTCTGGGACTCTGTGAATGATTTCTCATTTGAGAAGGAGCCAGCCCCAACCCTTAGGGAGTTGTTCTGGTGACTGTCAGCTCCGTGAGAGAGCTGTGCCTTCCCTCCTACCTGGAATGATTTTGCTTGACAGGATTCCAGCTGCTCCCCTCCTCAGCCTTCCTTAGGTACCACCAAGGGCTCCTCAATGCTGCCTTCAGCCCTATCCCACAGCTGTCATAACCTGAGCTCATTTTAAACTCACCTCTTATTTCTCCCACTGCTGCTGGAGTGCATTTCTTGATATTCCCTCCAGTGCTTGGCTGCTGCTTTCTTGTCTCAGTGTGAACGTGTTCCTGGCTAATTCCTAACCCCTGGTTCTCGTGCTGGCCCTGCCCTTTACCCCACTGATTCTGTCCTTTCCTGGAGATTCTTTCCCTGCTTGTCCCTGGAGAACAATCCCAGCCTGTCCCAGCTGGAAGCACAGAGCCAGGCACTGCTGCTGCTCCAGCTTGTCCCTGAGTTTGGGGTTTGGAGCTTTGCCTGCACAGGGACAGGAGGAATTCCATGTCCTCCTGGTGAGCATCTTCCCCTGCATCTCCTCAGAATGAGAATTTCCAGTTTGGTTGTTAATTACAATTCTGGCACAAGATGTTTCTGTGGGGCATTCAGGTCTAGTTTTTCTAAAATCCAATCACCACCCTGGTAATTAATGTGCCACCCAAACTCCCTCACTGTCAGCCCCGTGTTGCCTGGCTGCTCTGTCCCACTCAACATTCTGGAGCTTTTGGGGGCTGCTCACAAGAAGTTTTGTGAAAATTGCCTGTGATAAAGTCAGCTTATAGTCAGTTAATAATCTTATTTAAACAGTGATTGAATAGAAAATATTTAGTTATTGCCATCAGAAATGAATGTTCCCCTCAGCATCTTTACAAGCACAAAAGGTAAATATTTGTTTTATGCATTCTCTAGGAGTTACTGTATTGATTCCCAATGACAGATCCCAGCTATTACAATAATTTCCCCTGTTATTCTTTTAAAACATCCTTGTTGCCCATTCCCTTATGGGTAAGGATTTATTTTTACTCATCTCTGTAACTTCCCTTATCTTTTGAGTGTTTTTGCTAAGTGATCCCTTTGAGTGATCTCTGTTGGTTGCAAGGCTGATTTTTATTTAGAGAGATATTTATTCTGCCTGTTATTAATAACAGCTCATTGTGATGATGGAAGGTCCTGGTGTGGTTTAGGATGGAGTTAAGTTCGTTCCCAGTAGCTGGGACAGGGATTTGGGTTCAGGATGAGGATAATGAGGTTAAACCACCAGAGGCTGACCTTATTTCCCTGTGAGGTGAGATGTTTTCCCAGTGCCTTAACCTGCCCCAAGATTTGGCAAGGAAGTAGAAGTAACAAAGGAAATATGCAGAAGTAACAAAGGAAATAAAAACTCTTGTGGCTCATAATTAGGGTTTTAAAGAGGATTTTGCTGTGGTGGACATTTCCTGGCAGTGAAATTGCAGCATTTCCATTCATGGGAGAGAAATCACCTCAGAAATCACAAATGATCAAACTTGTGCATCTGAGCAAGCCTTGAGCTGAAGTGGTGTAAAATAGGACATGGCTTAAGGCAGAGCCCTCTGCTTTCCCTGTTTATTTTGTTTTCTCTTCACCAAGGCCTCAGCCACTGCTGGAAAGACTCCCTGTGCAATTCCCTGCCACCTCAGCTCTGCTAATTGGAAATGGCAAAAAAAATTGTTCCCTTCAGTTCCTTAAAGCAAGAGCTGGTAATTTCATTCTCTCCTGGAGTGTTACTCCAGTGGTGATGAGATTTAGGCTAATCTGCATTAATGCTGCCTTTTAGCATCGGTTTAGGCAGGAGCCCAAAACCCCACCTGGAGCTCCACGGGGCTGTTCTGGAACAGTTGCAGGCACAGTGCTGGAGATTCATCCTTTATAGGGAATAATAAATGTTAATGCACTCCTTAGCATTTCAATGTCATGATTAAATATTCCAGAGCCTTATTAATTGAATATTTTATATTCCTGCAAATGGCCTTGATCCTCACAATGGCATACTAATTCCAAGGGAAGGGAGAGGGAACATGTTCAGATTCCTGCAAGGAGACACTGCAAACAAGGCTTTGAGAGCTGACTGCCTTAATGGGGTCTTGGGTGAGTTATTGTGTGTGAAGCAGGGACGTGGAGGCCATGTCGGTAGGATTGCATTTGGGATTTATGGGGTTCTGGTTTGCTGTTGGTACTGCAAGGAAAAGCTCAGTAATGGATTATCCCATTAAAAAAGGGGATTGAAATTCTGGGGGTGCCAGTCACCATCCCATCAGTGACACCAGCGTGGTGAGTCTGTGGTGCAGAGCTGAACCTTCCCCCTCTTGTCAGAATTTAAGTTCCAGGCTTCTCCTCCCGTGAAGTCATAAAGAGTGGGAAGGTTTGACAAGGTCCCGAAGGGAATTCATGACCCTGTTCAGGAGATGAGGAGGAGCAGCTGAGGGAGCTGGGAAGGGGCTGGAGCAGCAGGAGAGGCTGAGGGAGCTGGGAAGGGGCTGAGCCTGGAGAAAAGGAGGCTCAGGGGGGCCCTTGTGGCTCTGCACAAGTCCCTGACAGGAGGGGGCAGCCGGGGGGGTCGGGCTGTGCTGGCAGGGAACAGGGACAGGAGGAGAGGGAACGGCCTCAGGCTGGGCCAGGGGAGGCTCAGGTTGGACATGAGCAGGAATTTCTGCATGGAAAGGGTGCTCAGGCCTTGGAAGTGCCCAGGGAGGTTTGGAGTGCCCATCCCTGGAGGTGTCCAAGGAATTCCTGGAGGTGACACTCAGAGCTCTGGGCTGGGGACAAGGTGGGGACTGGGCACAGCTGGGACTCTGTGACCTTGGAGGGCTTTTCCAACCTCAGGGATTCCAACATTCCCAATTCAGTTTCTCCTGGCAGAACTTCCATGCAGGGTGACAGGGACTACATGGTATTACAAATTTCAAATACATTTCTTGCTTTTCTTCCTCACATACTACAAAAATAGTAATTAACAAATAAATAAATCATTAAGACTCTGCAGGGGGCAGCCAATTCTGCTTTTTGTCTTGTGAGGCTGAAGTTCATCAGTCCATTTATGGTGAAATTTAGTGTCAGGTGTGGAGTTTTTACCTCACACTTTGGCTCTACCAGCTTTTCATCCACTGAGACTCAGCACTGGTGGCATCTTCCCTTCCCATCTCTCCTGTTTAGATAAAATCTGATTTTACTGTGGCACTTTCAACACAAGGAGAAGAAAAACCTGTTAATAAGTTTATTTTCCAAGAGCACTGGTGTCCCAGCTGGGCCTGGGAATTATCCAGCAGGTTGGAAAATCAGCAGCTGACAGGGAAGCAGTGATGCAATAAGAAGGGAAGCAGGGAGCCACTGTGGGTTGCCATGGCTACTCCATGTGACTCCAGTGTCCCTTTGGATGGCTTCATTCCAGAGCTGGGGCACTGCTGGCACTGAGACCAGCAGGTCTGGGCACACTTGGTGCCCCAGTGCCACCAGTGAGGGCTGGGAGGAGCAGGCAGGGACTGGGGGTGTCCAGCAGGGCACATTGGGGTTTGGAGATGCTCACGAGGATGAGGAGCAGCTCAGTGGGACATGGGGAGGGTCCCTGAGTTGGGGCTGCTGCCCAGCCCTGGCACAGCTCCCAGGGAAGGAGGGTGACACTGGCCAGGTCTCTGGAACCCTTAAGTTTCAGGGAATTAAGTTCCCTTTAATCCTTCTTCACTCAGGATTTGTACTCAGTCTGTTACTGCAGTGATGCTGTTACTGACCCTCCTTCCCCTGTCAGTTCTGGGATCGCTGTGCTCCAGAAGAGAATCCTGAGGCCTCCAGAAGGGTCTCTTGTTGCTAAAGAGTTTCAGGAAAAGATGCTTCCAGGAGCTGGAGTGATTAGACAAAATAGAAGTTTAGATGGGATATTAGGATTGAATTCTTCCCTGTGAGGGTAGGGCTGCCCAGAGCAGCTGTGGCTGCCCCTGGATCCCTGGCAGTGCCCAAGGCCAGGCTGGACATTGGTGCTTGGAGCAGCCTGGGACAGTGGGAGGTGTCCCTGCCCATGGCAGGGGTGGCACTGGGTGGGATTTGAGCTCCCTTCCAACCCAAAACATTCTGGAATTCTATGAAAATCACCTTTGCCAATGAGCAGAATTTGGACATTAGATTAATTACAGAAAATCACTGGAACATTCTGTCTTCTCTTTGAAGCATTAGCAACAGGTCGAAAAAGACACTCTGACATTTTAGCCTTTCAGAGGCTGCAGAAGGGGAGGTTTCTGTGTTAGGAAGTGATGGATGATGCTCCTTGCTAAGTGGTTTTATTCTCTCGAGGTGTCTGGTGCAATAAAAGCCGAGCCCTCCCTCCTCTCAGCCACTTCCACCTCGCCTGGTGCTGCCCTTTGAGTTCCTCGCCGCGATCCCTCCTGGCCACAGCAGGGCACGAGCTCTCGCCTGATTGATACACATGCTGACAGATCCAATCTCTGTTTGCCTGCTGAGGGGCAGGCATCCCTTGTAAGGTCTCTTTCCTCAGGGTTGATGGGTTAAATTGGGCAAACAACTCCTTTCCTCCGGAGCTGTGAAGGATTTCAGAGCATTACAGCTTCATGGTCTGTGCTTTTCACTGGAGTTATTGCTCTGTAACCCCCTGAAATGTATTTACCTCAGCTGTTGCTGGCAGCGTTCCTTTGGAGCACAAAGAGCAGCAGGAACAGAGCTGAGGAAGCAGAAATGGGCCATTTTTTCAATTCCCAGCCCCAAAATGTAGGATTCAGGCACTGCTTCACCTGGGCAGTGCTGCCTGCTGCCAAGGAGGTGATTTTTATCTCCTGTCACAGTGCCACAGGCAGGGTTTGACACTGGATGGGTGTTGCTGATCCTCCTAAGGATAACTTCCATTCCTTACAGTCCTGGAATGCTTTGGGCTGGAAGGGACCTTAAATCCCATCCAGTGCCACCCCTGCCCATGGCAGGGACACCTCCCACTGTCTCAGGCTGCTCCAAACCCCATCCAGCCTGGCCTTGGACACTTCCTTTCCAGTCCAAACCATCCCTGTGGTTCTGTGACTGCTCCCAGGGCAGCTGTGGGATTTTGGAGCCCATTCCCTCTTTCTGTGGGAGGGGACAGGCAGCTTGGGATGTGCTCAGTGCATCCTGTAAGGCAGGGGCAGGAACCTCATGCATGAACCCAAGTGGCTTTGGGATGATTCCTGCCTTTCTGTGTTGGTCCTCTCTAGAAAATGAAGCTGAGAATCCCATTCCTTCCTCCTGTTCCTGGAGCCTGGCTTTGTTCGTGTGTTCCCAGTGCCCCAGAGCTGGAGCTGAGCCATCACTGTGTGACAGGAAATGTGCCTTGGAGTGGGATAACGATTCTGGGACAAATCCCTGCCTTTTTGTGTCTCCCCTTGGGCTCTGGAGTCGTGCCTTGGTGACCTGGCTGAACCATGCCAGGCCCTGCACTGCTCCTGAGGGAACAGAACCTTTTCCAAACCAAACAGGGTGTGGATTTCCACAGGATCTCCCGTCAGCCCTTCCAGCAGCAGGGAAAACCAAGCTTCCCTGTGGTGTATCCCCCACTCCTGGCACACCTGCAGGAGCAGCACCTGAGCTGCAGTAATGACACTTCTGAGGTCTTTATTCATGGGGACACCTGGCAGGTTAGGGAGGTTGTTTCATCTTTGTATTCCCCTCATTCTGGGGTATTCTCCCTTCCCAGATCACTGGGGATGCCTGGAGGAGGTTTTGGGGTGTCACAAGTGAGTTTAGCACTCAGGACTGGGAAGCAGCTGTGAAAACAGAGCTTAGGGAAGAGGAGGCACAGGTGGGCTCGTGGGGAATGGGCAGCAAGGAGCTGAATTCCCTCAGCTGGAGCCTTTCACAGCCTTGGCCAGGACAGAAATGGAAGGAAGAAAGAGTGCAGCACTCCCTGGTAGTGATAAGTTACATTATTGAGGGATTTTTCAGCACCACATGCTGTGTATCATGAAATTACAGCGAGATAAGCAAAGTTTTATTTGCCCACTGTCTGGGAGACAGAGTCTTTTACTTGAGATTCAATTTCTACCACCCACGTTTCTGGAATTATAAATGTAATTAACTGACTGTGGTGTGACAATGACAGCTTGGAAGTGCTAAACTGCTGAAGTTTTGTGTGGAAAAAAATCCATCCTTGTGCAAGCTGGAGGGGGGCCTTTGCTGGCTGCTCTCCCTGGGAAAAGAAAGGCAAAGAATCCATTTTTTTTGCCATAAAGGAAAAACAGTTTTGTTGTTTAAAGGCTCTGGGATGTTTCCAAATTGTTCTGTTAAGAAGCTGGGAAATAAATACATATTGTAAAATGAATTTAATTTGGGCTGGCACTAAAATTCACGATGGAGCAAGGATCGTAAAAAGCCTGTGAGAACTCCAGGCTGTGAATGGCCATTCCCAGGCGTTTCTCTCTCCATGAGCTCCATGTTGCCTGGAAAAGAGGAGTGTTTTTGGGAATGGCACAAGGTAATGCCCAGTTTATTGCTGGAAGAGCCCTGGAGTGCAGACCCTGAGTGTGTGCAGCACCCACCACCTGCAGCTCCCGCACCCACCGTGCCACAGGCGGGCCCAGGGTCACTAATCCCATTTCCCAGTGCCCTTTAGAAGTGAGGGGTATGGGAGTGACCATCCCAAAATCCTCTCCTGCACCTGTCCTGTCCCCCCACGCACACCAACCATCTCCATGTTGGCTTTTGGTGCTTGGGGAGCTTCCTGAAGCATTTCAGTGCTGCTTTTCCTGGCTCTGGCAAAGCATTTTGAGCATTTTGTTGATGCCATGGTGCCTTTTTGCTTTTTATAGATCCCCCTTCTATAAACTCTTTTATA
>VZTH01015641.1:0-53295 GCA_013397815.1 Aleadryas rufinucha | reverse complement strand
CAGGGGGACGGACAGGGGGACGGATCCAGCGATGCCCCGGGACACGGATCGCCCGCTGCGCTGCCGGTGCCGGTCCCGGTCCGGGAGCCCCAGCCCCGGGCACAGCCCCGGGCACAGCCCCGGGCACAGCCCCGGGCACGGGGACGGACCGTGCCCCTGATCCCAAATCCAAGCGCTCACACAGCACCGCTGCGCTTCACGGACCCCACATCCTCGGCGGGGATCCCAGCGGCAACACGGAACAAAAGTGTAGAGACCAACACCAGCAATAAAAAGTTATGATGCTAGGGAAAAATCACAGAAGACAAAATATAACACTTTATTAAAAATTAGTGTTCTATTTCCGTTTAATGCACTGGTGAAACACTTTAATCAACAGATAATTGATTAATTACTGCATTAACTAGGTACTTTATCTGTAAAATTGACCCTTAAAAGTTAGACATAAAAATAAAACAAAGACTGAATCTCTAAGAAAATAACTTGATCACAGAATGTCAGTTTAAACAAGATCAGCAATCATATTTGCTATCCTCTGGATATAAAATATCATAGAAATCCAAAAGAATCCTTTACTCTGAATGAACAAATTAAGTGTCAACCACCCTGTGAGGTAGGGGAGGGTCTCACTGCCATTCCATTAGAGGCGACACATGTACAGAACACAGAGCCCGCTGCTGTCCCCGAGGGAGGGACAGAGCTGGGACAGGACTCCCCTCCCAGGCACCCCTGAGCTCTCCAGCAGCACAGGGGGAAGGTGCCTGTGAAGATTGAATGCCACGGATTGTCACAGGACACAACCTAATTGTGTCAGGCAGGGGCTGCTAGGCAGACCCAGCCAGTTCAGGTACATTCACCGCTGCTGCCTGGAGAGAATTCTGTCTGAAAATGAAACACCTCGAGAAGAACAAAACCAAACCAAGCCCACAGTAAGCGCAGGGCTGGGCACGGAGGGCAGGGAAAGGTTCCCATTCATTCCCTCAGTCTGCCAAGGCAGGGCCTGAATGCACAAAGGTTTGCCTAAATTTAGCAGTGAAGAGGACAGCCAGTCCCGTAAGAATGCCAGCTAATGTCGTTACAATTCACACCCTACAAGTGGGGCAAAAAGGCTCTTTTTTCTCCCAAAGGCTACTCCAAATTCCCGGGCACATCACTAATGCACCCACTGGTCTGTGTGGAAGCCAGGACAAGTGTCAGCTTGCTGCCTTTAAACTGCATCATCCTGCTCAGTGCTGCTGCTCCTGCACTACACCACGCTGCAAACTCATGTTCTAGAATGTCTAGAACATTCCTGTCAAAATAATTAATAGCCTTCAATTACGCAAAGACTGATTAAGGTGAGGATACAAAGCATGTGTTCCATTACAACCACAGTACTCAGAATGATCAGAACCTGGTGGGACAGAGACTGGACATCCCCAGGACGTGATTCTGGGGCAAGGGACATTCGGTGACACCCTGTGCTGGAGCAGTCCCAGACAAACAGGACTCAGGAGAAGCTGCAGTGAAATGAAAAGGATATCTGCACGTATTTTAAACACGTTCATAACTGCTCCCAGTTCCTGCTGATACTCCACTTGGTTCCACAAGTGCCAAGAGGATCCTCTGCACTTGGTAAAAGATTCTCACAACCCAGATGGTTCTCAGAACTGTTTGCTTCTCAGGTTAATTAACCTAAATTCAAATCAGAAATTAATACTACTTGTTGGCTATGGGAAATAGGGAAAGGAAAACCAACTAAACCAAAACACAGGCTTTTCTCTGCTTCTTACAGTGTAATAATTCACAAGCTGGATCCATTTCGTTAATGAATCCTGTGAGTACAGAAAGCCTCTGGAGTAGCACATGGATCTCACATTCTGTATCACGTACTCCTTCCCATACCTGTCCTCCCCAGAAAAATAAATGCAAATATGACATTTTTCTGCTTATCACTTCATTTAAACGCAGTTTTGCAAGGCCATCAGCATCACTTACTCTGTTAACATTCACTACGATAGTAATAAGAAAAAAATAATATAAATCATTTCCCAAGAAACAGAAGTGCCTCATGTGGATTTTAAATGGCATCAGCCTTTGTCACAAGACAGAAAAAGCACAAGATAATAACTTGAAGCTATTAAATGCAGCACAAAAACCCCATCACTGCAGCCTCTGCTGGTGCCTTCAAATTCTATAGCATCAGTGGAGGGAAAAAAATTTAAAAATCCACATCACACTCTAGCAGAACTAGAGAGAAATACCACAAAAATCTTTGTTAAAACTAATCTCAACAGCTGTATCTTCCCTGGCACAACAGAATAACCAGCTGGAAAAACAAAAACTTACAGAAAGCAATATAAAAGAAGTTGTTAGGATTATTAGAGGTTTCAAGAGGCCTTTCGCAACAAGGCAGGTGCATCCCCGTGCAATGCTGCTTCCTGAATGTGAGTGGAATGAAGTGAATCCTGCCACATGTAGAGGCAAGAAAATCCTAAAAGTCTGTAGTGTTTTCTTACTAACCCACAACAATTTAATTTTCAAAAACCTAAACGAGTGCAAATAATTTTTTGTTCCCTCTCCTGCTTCTGTCGCTCCCAAACCATCTACATCTCAATTCTCCTTACGACCTCCCTGCACTAATTTGGGATTATTTTCTTGTCAGGCTTCTGCAGTAATTTTCTTTAAATCTTACAGGCAGATTTGGCACTGGTCAAAGCAGTTTGGGACTGGCCATTGTGGAATCTGGAGCTTCATGACCAAGTGTGACATGGGAACACAAAGGCAGCTGTGGAACAAATCCAAGGTATCCATGGCTCCCAGTGGGCAGCCAGCAGGAATAACCATGGATGACAGTGGCGAAACTGGAATCTGCTACCTACACCTCAAACATACAAGCAAACATTTAAAAACACAGTAGTGGCTTTTCATACTAAACTTGAAACTGTCTCCAGAAAATTTCCAGAAATTTCCAAATTTGCAGAGCAGACTTGACTCCCACCTCCTGAAGTGCCCTGTACAATTAGCACGCAGCCAAGCACTCATAATAAAAGCGATTATTTCAGTTTAAAATTCAGTATAAGCCACCTCTCTCCTGTGCCCAGAGCCTCTCGCAGTTCCATGTTAGAACAAGACTTTCACGGCTGTTTCTCTTCTTCAACTTCTACACTCTAGAAGGCATTTAGGACAGAACTTGAATTCACATGTTCTAGCCTTAGAAGACACTGTTTAGCCTGTACTTCCCCAGCCACAGCCATTTTTCCCCCACCGCTTGAGAAATTCAATATTAAACAGCAATTTTGGGCCACAGGAAGAAACTAATGTAAAACCCATTCCCCAGATTGTCCTTGTTTGTATAGACAGGATTTCACTGTGACAAGCTTCAACCAGGGCAGCACTGCCACAATCTGCTCAAGTTTGCTTACTTCAAGTTTCTTCCCTCACCATATCCATTTCTCCCTCTCCCAGGACCAGTCATTACCTACACATTAACATTTTCAGAGATTTCCATTTTTCACATGGGGAGGTTGTTTGATGACTTGATTCTTACCACTTTGGAAGAGCTTGCCTTGGAATCAATGAGTTTTATAGACACTATCCTGAGCACAAACCTCTGCAGGTGTTCTGGGGACAGGGGTGGGAGAGCACAGGTACAGCTGACTGGCCAGCCGAACGTTTCTCCTGGGGGTTTTCCCACGTAGTGTCTGCCAAGAGCAGCCACATTCAAGTTCTCTCTTCAGTATCTTGATTTAATAACTGTAAGTTCCATTATACAAAGCCCTGGAAGGGGAGGTGTCTGCAAAGAGCTTTTCAAACCGTGCCACCGCACTGAGGAAGAGCAGTGCTGCTCAGGGCAAGGGGGAAACCGGCAGGTCGTTAGATAGGAAAGAGCAACCACAAACTGAGAACCAGCGTTCCAAATGTCCCCTCCCCAGCAGGAAGAGGGGCCAGCCTGCAGGCAAAGCACAAGGTGCACAACTCACACCTCAGGTCTCCGAGCCCTCGGCCTTTAGCGCTGCTTTGCGCGCACAAATCCCCGTTCGCTTCTCCGGGGAGCCGAGACACCAACGCAGATCAACGGCCAGGGTCCAAGGGATCCCTCCCTCGTGTCCAAGGACAAGGACACAGGCTGGAGCAGGCCCTGCTGCAGGTGACACGCTAGTGGCCGAGCTGGCGGTCGTCGTAGGTGCTGTACCTCTTGACGTGGATGCGGCGCACGCGGTCGCGCAGCTCGAAGCCCTCGTCGTCCTCGCTGTGCGAGGCCTGGCTCCGGCTGCGGCTCGTGGCCTCCAGCAGGGAGTTATCCGGCACCCGGGGCGTCTCGTACAGCAGGACATTCAGTGTTTCCTCATAAATTCGGGCCTCGGGGAATTCCACCTACAAAAGACAGCACGTCTGATCCACCCAGGAAATGACTGGAACACACACCCACATGTGAACAGGTACTGAGCCACAAACCCACACGTTATAAAGAGAGTAAAACACCGTAAATGAACAAAACAGACAAATCCCTGGTAGAGGGTGACTCACACCACCAGGTCACCTCCCTCGCCTGTTCTTTTAGACTGCTCTAGATGGCAATACACCATCTCTGACTCTTAACACTGGGCCCTGGTGACCCCACCTGCACCGCTGCAAACTGGAAGTTAACTCCTGAAGTGAGAGAAACTCCGCAGGCTCACCATGCTACTCGTGGCCATTGCTAACCCGCACCACGGGCGGGTGCAGCTCCATTACCTTGGTTTGCTTCTTCTCGGTGGCGTAGACGATGGAGGTGCAGCAGACCTCGGCGATCTTGCGGCCCTGCCCGTAGAAGGACCAGCAGCAGATCTCGTCCCCGATCACGTCCTTGATGAACAGCACTCTGCCGTTGAAGCGCAGCGACAGCTTGTCAAACAGCTCGATGTTCTTCAGCAAGTTGTCATCCGAGTTACTGAAACACAGCAACAAAAGCAGGAACAGGGCTTTTCAAGCGGCCGTCTCTGCCTGTTCCCCCAGCTCTCAGCACTGATCCAACTGCAGAATACAAATAAGCAGTGACTCATTGCCGCGTGCTGCCAAGAAAAGAGGGGTAATAGCCCAATTCAGATACAAAGGCACTGCTCTGAGCCATGAGCAAACACACCGGCCTTTAGAGGCCAACTTACACAATTAATAAGGACAGCACAATGTCCCAAACCCTTACATCAACTATCCACACTCGAGATGATCAAACCCCATTTCACTGCAGTTCTCTGGCTTGACAGCAAATGTCCAGAGTCGGTGTGTGCTGGAAGGGCCACGTGCTCTGCACCCTGCACACCACAGACGCACTGCCAGGGTGAATACATTATCTAGGAAACTAAGTTTTACTGCCAGACATGCAATCTAGGGCCTTAATTACTTTTCAAAGCAAGATACAGTTGTCAAAACCCAAAACAAACCAAAAGAAGCCAAGTTAGGTCACCCATCACCATCTTCCATAGTCAAAGAGAAACTTTCCCACTAAAGTGGGGGGAAAAAGAGGGACATACCTGGTGTAGGAGTATTTATTGTTGCTTCTATTATAAAGCAGTTTAACAACAGGCTGTTGGGAGTGAGAGAAAAGCAGAAAAGGTAAGTTCTGTGTTTGAATACATTTAGCATAAATCCACAGTTGATAAGAGCAGTTACTTTCATTGATGACTCTATCAGTCTCTCCTCTTCTTTCGGAGAGGTGATAATAGGGATGCTGCAGACAGGTTCATACAAGTCTTTCTTGTCCTGTTTTAAAGGAAGAAGAAAGAGAGGAAATAAGAGAGAGAAATGCTAAAGCTGACACTGCTGCTGCTGCCTCCTTCAGCCCCTCCAGCCATGTTCCCAAACGCTGTGATGCACAGGAAAAGCTCTGGGTTGCTACAGTAACCACACAGCTTACCTTGATCTGCAACCCAGAATCACAGCAGAGATTTCTTATCCCCAGAAGGCAGCAGTAATTGAAATATTGGGATGCAGATGGATGTCCTCAGCTACAGTGAGGACAAGGTCTAGTCATATTTGGTTTAAGTGGGTTTATTATTCCATCCTTTCTCAAAGAAAAGGATACAANAGCAACAAAAGCAGGAACAGGGCTTTTCAAGCGGCCGTCTCTGCCTGTTCCCCCAGCTCTCAGCACTGATCCAACTGCAGAATACAAATAAGCAGTGACTCATTGCCGCGTGCTGCCAAGAAAAGAGGGGTAATAGCCCAATTCAGATACAAAGGCACTGCTCTGAGCCATGAGCAAACACACCGGCCTTTAGAGGCCAACTTACACAATTAATAAGGACAGCACAATGTCCCAAACCCTTACATCAACTATCCACGCTCGAGATGATCAAACCCCATTTCACTGCAGTTCTCTGGCTTGACAGCAAATGTCCAGAGTCGGTGTGTGCTGGAAGGGCCACGTGCTCTGCACCCTGCACACCACAGACGCACTGCCAGGGTGAATACATTATCTAGGAAACTAAGTTTTACTGCCAGACATGCAATCTAGGGCCTTAATTACTTTTCAAAGCAAGATACAGTTGTCAAAACCCAAAACAAACCAAAAGAAGCCAAGTTAGGTCACCCATCACCATCTTCCATAGTCAAAGAGAAACTTTCCCACTAAAGTGGGGGGAAAAAGAGGGACATACCTGGTGTAGGAGTATTTATTGTTGCTTCTATTATAAAGCAGTTTAACAACAGGCTGTTGGGAGTGAGAGAAAAGCAGAAAAGGTAAGTTCTGTGTTTGAATACATTTAGCATAAATCCACAGTTGATAAGAGCAGTTACTTTCATTGATGACTCTATCAGTCTCTCCTCTTCTTTCGGAGAGGTGATAATAGGGATGCTGCAGACAGGTTCATACAAGTCTTTCTTGTCCTGTTTTAAAGGAAGAAGAAAGAGAGGAAATAAGAGAGAGAAATGCTAAAGCTGACACTGCTGCTGCTGCCTCCTTCAGCCCCTCCAGCCATGTTCCCAAACGCTGTGATGCACAGGAAAAGCTCTGGGTTGCTACAGTAACCACACAGCTTACCTTGATCTGCAACCCAGAATCACAGCAGAGATTTCTTATCCCCGGAAGGCAGCAGTAATTGAAATATTGGGATGCAGATGGATGTCCTCAGCTACAGTGAGGACAAGGTCTAGTCATATTTGGTCTAAGTGGGTTTATTATTCCATCCTTTCTCAAAGAAAAGGATACAAGGAGTTTGCAGTGGTTTTAATCAAGTCAAATCACTGCACAGAAGAGCATCAGGCACAGCAAACTGAACACTTGGCAGAACAGGATGTCACCAACACGAGTCAGCCCTCGGGACACAGAGCAATGACCAGGGGTGGGCAGCACAGGCCATGTCCCCAGATCCCCCAGGCAGCACAGGCCGTGTCCCCAGATCCCCCAGGCAGCACNGGACAAGGTCTAGTCATATTTGGTTTAAGTGGGTTTATTATTCCATCCTTTCTCAAAGAAAAGGATACAAGGAGTTTGCAGTGGTTTTAATCAAGTCAAGTCACTGCACAGAAGAGCATCAGGCACAGCAAACTGAACACTTGGCAGAACAGGATATCACCAACACGAGTCAGCCCTCAGGACACAGAGCAACAACCAGGAGTGGGCAGCACAGGCCGTGTCCCCAGATCCCCCAGGCAGCACAGGCCATGTCCCCAGATCCCCCAGGCAGCACAGGCCATGTCCCCAGATCCCCCAGGCAGCACAGGCCGTGTCCCCAGATCCCTCACTATCTATTTACTAAATAATATTTAAAAATACCTTGTACACCTCAGACTTGGTGCCATCTCTCAAGTTGTCTTAAGTAAATTTTATAACCAAAACACCCATGAAACACTTCGCAGGCTACTTCTGTTCTTACCTGCAGGGCTGCTTGGCACATGTCCACCAAGCCCTGGATGAGATAGTACTTGGCTTCTGCCATCAACTCTTTGATCTCCTGCCTGTGTTTTGGAAGTGCAATGGTGTCATCTCTGAGATAGTTTAAAATTGTTCCAAAGTGCTTCCCACAACGGTCTATGAGGATCCAGCCTGAAAAATAACCAACACATTTCAGTCACCTCAACACTAGAGGCCAGAAAAAGCTCCCTGGAGAGGTTAAACAGCGCTGAAGTTTCCTGAAACTACTCAGGACACTTCTCCCATTTCACCCAGTGGAAGCCTCTACTGACTTTGAGCCAACTGGAGCTGGTTCCAGAACAGAACCTGACAGTGGAGCCCTTTGGGTACTGCCCAGATGTTCCCATTGCTTTCCAGCACCCCAAAAGCACAGCCCTAAGCTAAAAACACTCAGCTTCCAGCACAACTCACTGAGATTGCTGCAGGAACCCAGCTGCAGTGCTGCACTGTGATGCTGGGCAGTCAGAAACTTGAGAGCCAATGAAGGACTAGAAGAGAGAATTCACCAATGTTTGCAACAAGTAGATTTGGGTAAGTTCTGTGGCCTAACAAGGAGGATTTGGCAGTTCTCCAAACATCTTCTGCTGCTGTTTAAAGAGAGAGAAGTGTTCTGAAGATGCTAAAAGGCAGACTAGCCCAGAAAACCCAGTGTGGGGGAAAAGCTGTTCTACTCCCCAAATAGGGGCAAAGAACAGGACAGACAGAGCAGGAGGAAGCACAGAGGGGATGAAGCAGAGGAAACAGGAGCAAACAGACAAATTCTTGCAATTTTACAAAATCCCTGAAGTCACATTCCCTAAGGAAACAGGATGTCTGAGTGCTGCCAAACAATAGCAGTGTAGGATGCACACAGGCACAAGGCTTAGTACAGTGCCAAACCCTTTCCCATAATGTGGAAGGCAGGAAAAAAGGTGTTATTTTGGAATCTAGGTACAGAAAACAACCTAGGAAAGTAAGCTAAACCCCTGCTGGACTCTCCAGCTGGAGCTATCAGAACATGACCCTTGTTTTCCATTCAGGCTGAGGCTCTCACACAAAACTGCCTGTTCTGCCCTTTATAACGTATCAGGGATTTAAAATATCCTGTATCCAGCTGGAAGTGACACACTGCCTGACTGATCCCTAAACACCATCACGGCACCATGAGCCACGACTGAAATATGCTGCTCAGGAGAAGGAAAAAAAAAGATTTTTCAACAAAGCAAGGCAGGCTATTCTGAGCCTTAAAGCTGAAAATTACCCATCCCTCCCCACAGCTCAAATGGTACCACTGCTCAATGTGACAGAAATCACATCTCACAGACTGTCTGTCCACAACACCACCAACCTGCTCACCAGCTGGGAGGGCAGGAAACAGGACCTTCCCCAGCTCATTTGGGTAACATAAAACCGTATTTCTATAAAGCCAAAGGATTGCTAGCACCAACGGGACTTGGCTGCCCAATGTTCCAAGTTACTTTTGGCATATATTCTTCCCTACATCCTTAACAGAGTAAAACCACCCCCAAACCCCAGCTGTTTCACAAAACTGTCAACACCAAAAGCCGCTCCCTTACCTTCCTTGTCGGTGAGCACCTCCATCCTGCCGCTGAACATGGCCTTGAGCATGGTGTCGTGCCTGGTGAGCACCTGCACCGTGGTGTAGTACAGGGAGCCCCCGACGTTGAGGCGCACGTACTTGTTCCCCAGGCCGCCGCCCTTGAGCCCGCCGGCCTTGGGCTTGTGCCCCGCGGCCGGGCACAGGGCGCTGCCCAGGCACGTGTCCCCCGACATGTCCTTCTGGAGGTAGATGACCACCCTGCAGAGCGTGGGCCGGGCCGGCCCCGCCGTGGTGCCGCGGTCACGCCTCAGCGGGCCAGGACGGTGGGGCAGGGGTCGGCATCACCTCGGGGTCAGCACGGTGCGGGGTCAGCACGGTGCGGGGTCAGCGCGGCATCCCACGGCCACTCCACACACAGACGTGGACGTCACCCTGCAGAAGAGGCACTTCCTAAGGACACGACTACACACATCCTGGCAGAACACGATTTCGCCCTTTTTCAGACCATTCACGCAGCCAAGTTATCGCTGCGCCACATTTCTGAGGCACATGGAATTCTCCCGACTTCCCGTCATTGCATCTCCAGCCAACACTGCAAACCCCACACAGCACTGCGGGCCAGGCTCAAACGCTGCTGGAATTCAGCTCCCCCTTCGTCCATCCTGGAGCCCTGACCAGTGAACGTAGTTTTAACTTGAAAAGAAAATAAACAACACTCCCCACCACCTACACCACTTTGTCACTGGTGTCCTGCCTTGCTTTAAACCCTCAAACCCCCTTTTTAGAAGAGCGGCGTGTTTGTAACAGCAGCCAGACCGAACCTGTGAGGAGACAGGAATCCAGCCTGTCCGACCGAACTCCTCAGAAGAGCTCGCGGTCAGTTCCGTCCCTCCGGGCAGTTTCGCTCTGCTCTGACCGAAGGACGAAGCCAAGCACGAGCAGAAGCCCCTGCCCAGCCAGCGCAGGCAGGAGCCAACGCCAGTCCTGCAAGTGGTCACTGAGGAGCTGTGAGGCCTCTGCTATAAACAGCCACGAGACCTTTAATTACCCCCTCTGACACGACCGAAAATTCCCCACATCCCTTCCCGTCCCTTCCTTCCTGCCCCGCGTGGGAGGCAGGACGGGCTGCGGAACAATGGCCCCGCAGCGGGACCCGCGCCGGGACCGGCCCCTGCTCAGCACGGCCGGGAAAAGGAGGGACCCGAACGGCTCGGGGGGAACCGGGGGGAACCGGGGGAGAAGGGGAACCCACCCGCACCCCACACCCCAGGCAGGCACCGGGCCCCGCGCGGGTCCCACAGAGCGGCCCGCGGGCCCTGCCCCGGCCCNCCGCGAGGAGTGCCGGGCCTTCATGGACAGTGAGTGCCGCCGGGCCGGGGCGCCTCAGGCCTTTTATCGCCCCTTCCGTCTGATTGCGCACCAATCTTAAAACGTGGCTGTTTACAGTAAATTCTGAACATGAAGCTGCATCTAAAAACTGTACCACAAAGCAGGAGCGTTAGATGTCTTTAGGGCAGTTCCGGGTATCGCTTGACGATTTTTTTCTTTACAGAAACAGCAGAATTTCAGAAAATAGTGGGCAGCTTGATTGAGCTCGTTGACCAACTGGCCAAAGCTGCAGAAAGCGAGAAGATGAAGGTACTGTGCAGTTAATTCCTGGCTTCTCCTGTGCAGTGTCCTGTGTGGGGCCTCTCTATCCCTCCCTCCCTGTGCAGCAGAAGCAACGATTCTCTGCCAGCATCCTGCTGGCATTCCCCTGGGATTAACTGGGCCTTTTTAATTGGTATTAATGATAAGAGTAATTGGTACTAATGAATTAATGAAGCCTATGACAGTATCACATTACTCCCACATGTACCAGTCCTGCTCTCCCTGCTTGTCTCTATTTGTGCACAGAAACGTGTGGTTTTTAGTCACTCCATCTTGGTAGAACTTGTCCTCCAGAGGCAGGAGAGGCCCCTGGTAGCCAGAGCTTGTCTGGCTGTGGGAGCAGTGCCCAGTTTGTGTGTCCAGAGGAGTCACTGACTTTGTTCCTCGAGTTTGAGGGAAGCCCCAGAGGCCTCACCCTGCCCAGCCCCGCAGGGACTGAGGCCAGTCCCACCAACCCCTCAGGAGCACAGCATCACCTCCCTTACTGCTGGCAGGGCTGAAATGCCTTGCAGTCAACCTGCTGGGAGGGAAAGGGGCTAAGGGAGTTAAGCAAAGAACCCTCCACACGTCCCTGCCCTCTCCTGCCAGGCCATCGGGGCACGGAACCTGCTGAAGTCGATCGCAAAGCAGAGGGAGGCTCAGGAGCAGCAGCTCCAGGCTTTGATAGCTGAGAAAAAGATGCAGCTGGAAAGGTGAGCTCTGTGTTGGGTGCTCTGGGGAGCTGTGCAGGCTGTGGGACCCTCGGCTGGTTCAGACAGTCCCACCTGCAGCAAAGGTGTGTCCTGCCCACATGGGAGCAATGCCCCGGGCTGGGGTTACCTTCGGGCCCTGCAGTGAACCAAAGAAGGTTCATCCCTGAGGACTCCAGGGCTGAGCAGAGGCAGCACGAGGTGGGGCAGTGCAGAACTCAGAGACACCTGCACCAGCCTCGTGTCTGGCTGCTGAAGGCCCTTTAGAGCCGCTCAGTGTGACTCAGGCAGCTGCTGCTTACAGGTGACTCACACAGGTAGCCCAGCTCCTCACACAGGTAGCCCAGCTCCCCCCCCACGCCCCGGGGGGCTGCCCTGACCCACCTCACACGGGTGGGGGTCCTGGGACCCTCTGTTTTGTCTTGCAGGTACCGGATCGAGTACGAGACTCTCTGCAAAATCGAAGCGGACCAGAACGAATTCATTGACCAGTTCATTTTCCAGAAATAGAGGATTTTAAGATAAAAACCAACTCACATGGAAACTTGACCATTCCAGAAGCGTGAGAATTTCAGAAATATGCAATTTCCACTGTGCAGGAGTGCAGATGGTTTGTGCAATGGGGGGGCTGTACCTCGGTGTGAGTGTGTGGCAATAAGGAGGGCTGACAGCTCACAGCTGCACAGACTCTTCTGGCCTTTGATTTTATACCAGTTTTGTACAGTCAGTAGTTCTAATTCAAATTACAGTTGAATTAATGCTACTGGTGCTTTGTTGTGTCTCTTTTTGAACTCTACAGCTCTTTCATAGAAATCAGAAAATAAATTATTGTTCTCAGGCTGGCTGTACCAGAATTAGTTGTTTCTGCTCTGTTATTTTTCAGTGTAAGGGTTTACACTGAAGCAGCAGTATTGGATCTATATTGCCTACATTACTTTTTCTGTAGAATTAGAGAAAAAAGACAGAAATGCATGATTTCCAGAACAATCACAGACAGAAAAAAGCAGAAACTAGGTGAGAATTAAGAACTTTGAACTGTTCCTGGGGGATGTCCATTCAGGACTGTCATAATATGAGAGCTGAATCCTTTCATGGGCATTGTTAGGATGGAACACCAGCCTGATGAAACCATTCCAAGTGTCAGTACACCAGGAGTGCATGAACTGTATAAAAACTACAAACAAATGTGAACTCAAGCCTCATGTTGAAGTGCAAATAGATGCATTTTGTGTATGTCTTTAGCACTTCAGTATGGAAATGTTGCCCTTTCCAAAGCCTGAGGAAGGCTTAAACTTTACACAGTGAAGTCTAAAATGTACCAGCAGTGCCTGAGCAGCTCCATGGGGTCTGTCACCTCACCAGGCATCAAAACCAACCCCAACCACACAACTTCTATCCATAGTTGTAACTTATGCATGGATTTACTCTGTGAACTCTCTACCACCTCGTGGTCGCTCTAAGTTCCTTCAGCCATTCCCTGAAGAAGACTGAATGCAGTTTAATGCATTTAGTTATTTATTTCCATACCAGAAGTGATTTTAGGGAAGAAAGAAATTTCCAACTCCTTGTTTACAATTCCTGAAGTACTTCAGAATCCTCTAGGCAGTACTCCTAATTGTCAAAGGTAACTTTAGGCATTCATAAATCCAGATTTTGGCACATTTATCATTGATCAGACATTTATAATTAATCAAAATTAAGCAGAGCAAAGGTAGTGGAAATTTTAAAGGAAAGGGTGAGGAAGTTAAGAATCATGATATGATTTGAAATGCTTCAGAAGAACAGCTTTGCAAATCTGTGTGTAATGGGCTGGGGATTCTTCAGAATATGCTGCTGGAAGACAGATTTTCTACTTAAGTGGTTTCCAAACAGTCGTCTTGGAAAAAGGGACCTTGGAAGAACAGTATCAGCTGCAGCGTGTGAGTGTGAGTGTGAGTGTGCCCTCAGAGTTACACACCAAAGGGTTAAAAGTCCATGTTCCTGGTGGAGAGGCCCCGCACAGACCCGGCCCCAGGCTGGCCCAGGCCCCTGCCAGAGCTGTTTGTGGTGGAAGCAGCGCTGTGCACTCAAACCAATTCGGTTTCTCCTTGCAGCAGTCGGTGCTCCGGGGAGCCGCTGCAGCCAGCGCGAGGGAGGTGTTTGTCCCAGAGGACTCCGCCAGCCTGGGGTGGGAACCAAATGCAGTCCAGGTGTGGTGTGAGCGACTTCCAGAGCCGGCTACTTCCTTTTCCTCTTCTCCACGTGTTTGTAGTGGGGGTTGCAGAGCATGGTGAACAGCAGCAGCAGGGGGATCAGCAGGTACGGCAGGTAGATGGAGAGCAGCGCGAGGCGCTCGCGCAGCGACTGAGGGCCCGCGAGCTCCGACTTGGAGAAGTCGTGGAACAGGATGTGGGCCAGGATGGCAAACAGAGTGGTGGCTACGTGGGTGGAGTAGATAATGGCAGGAGTCCTGATCCATCTGCAGCCACCTGTACAGAAGCAGAGAGGAAACAATATTTAAGTATTCTGAGACACCCAGAATTCCGAGGCTTGTGACAGAACACTGACCGCTGCCTCTCTGCCAGGGTCAGCCATCACTCAGACTGAACAGGGAGCAGAAAAAAACCTCAGTACTAGTAGGAACCAAGGAAATGTCTGTCCCTTGATGGAAATTTAGAACAAAGGGGTGATCCTGAAAGTTTTAAAGTAACAAAATGAGTACACAGGCTTGACCCAGACCTTTAGCCGCCTTGGAGATTTGCCAGATGTCAAACGCTGATGGTGGTTACACAAATGGCTGCACCTGACAAGGGCCTGTAGTCACGAGGTTTTGTTTCTGACAAACTTTATTCTGTGCTGCTGCTTTAGGGAAAACTCATGTGGGCCATGGGAGCCCAGCCCTCCACAGTACATCCTTCAAACCCCTAAGCTTGATATAGAAATGTTCTCTGCTGCTGCAGCAGCAGCAGGTGTCCTGCAGAAGTGCCCCCAGGACATGCCCTCAGTCCCTGTGGTTCCCCCCCAGGACATGCCCTCAGTCCCTGTGGTATCCCCCTCAGGACATGCCCTCAGTCCCTGTGGTTTCCCCCCAGGACATGCCCTCCATCCCTGTGGTTTGTCCCCCAGGACATGCCCTCCATCCCTGTGGTTTGCCCCCAGGACATGCCCTCAGTCCCTGTGGTTTGCCCCCACCTTTCAGGAAGGCGTAGGCAGCGACGGGGAAGAACGGCAGCTGGAGAAAGGCTTCGCAGTAGATGAATGCCTTGAACCACTCTGGGGGCTGCAGCATCATGGGGTCCCTGAAGGAGGTTGCATACTGCTGCAACAGGTCTGTCAGCTGGAAAATCCCAAAACAACAGAGTCAGTCCCTGAGCATCAGCCACAGCAGGGCAAAGCTCGTGATTCTCGATGGGATGAAGCCACCAGGGTGTGAGCCCCCGGTCCTGAGCGGGGCTGGGGGCTCCTTCTGGGGCTGCTGCAGGGGAACAGCTCAATGCCAGGATTTGGGCTCAGTGAGTTGCAATTAGTGACAGAAATGTAAACTCCAGCATGGCTTTACGGTGGACTTTGAACGGAGAGATATGCATTGAGATCTGCTGGTTAACTATTAATTGAAAATGGTCCCTATATTGGGGTAATCCTACAGGCAATTCCGATGACAAAAACCAAATCACCAGTTGTAAAGCTCAGACAGGAGGTGACAGCCGACCTCACCCTGACGATGAGGGCTGAGCTAATTATCTACCATCCAACTGTTATTTTAATTGATTTTATGATGTTTATTGTCTTCTATGATTTTGTTCAAAACCCAGCAAAGCAGAGATTTTTACTAATAATTCGGCCGCTGGCATGCCTGCTCCTGGAGCGGCAACAATTCCCTGTTCCGTTTTTGGCAGGAATTTGAGGAAAACTGGGGACCGGAGAATGCCCGGGGCTGCAGGAGCCACGTCCGGGGCACGTGGCGGCGGCCCCGCGCTGCCGCAGCCTCGGGACAGCGGGACAGCGAGGCCATTCCCACGGAAAGGATGTCCTTGTGGCGCTTGTGAAACGCCACAGCCCGCACCGGGCACAGGAACAGCCCCACCGCCCGTTCCCGGAGCAGTGACCCCGCTCCAGCTCCCGGGGGCCTCCCTGGGACGGGGGCGCGGAGCCGCCGCCGCATCCCGGTCCCAGCTTTGAGAAGCAGCATCAGTCGCAGCCGCCGAACGCGCGGGTGAAGCATCTCAATCCCAATCCCATTCCCGTTCCCGTTCTCGTTCCCGTTCCCAGTTCCATTCCCGCTCCCGCTCCTCCCCAATGAATGACCCGGCTGTGACTCATCCCGTGGGCACCAGCACGGCTTCGCTTCCAGCCGCTCCCTCACACACATTCACCGCAGTTCCTCTCCCCCCGCTGTCTCCACACACGAGATTTGGCCAAGGCCGCCCCCGGCCCCATCAGCGAACCGGCGGATGCCCCGCACGCGTTATCGGAACGAGCCCCGGCCCGACCCCCGGCCCCACTCACGGCCCGCGGCGCGATCCCGGCGGGCAGCAGCGGCTGGAGGTCGATGAGCGCCGTGATCGGGATGTGCGAGAGGAAATAGAGGGCGAAGAGCCGCTCCCGCCCCCGCGGAGCCGCCGCCATCGCCGCGCCCGCCGCGNCCCGTTCTTTCCTCTTTCCCCTTCCCCGTTCTTTCCCCTTTCCCGTTCCTGCCCCCTTTCCCCGTTCCCCCGGTACCGAGCAGGGTCCCGGCCCTGTCTCGCTCCCGCTCCCCCCTGACCACAGCCACCGGACCCGTCCCGTTACAGCCGACAGGAGAACGGGAAACTTCACCAAGAGCAAGGAGCCCGGGGCACACCAGGCAGGAAAGAACGACGCCTCCACCGCGTTTTCAAATGTCACATTTAATGTTTTCACCACTGTACTCCAAATCTACATTTTACAAAGTGACCAGCAAGTGTGCCACATTAACTGACCAACCTCTGAGATTTTACCTTTCATACCAGTGTCTTCTGGGGCTCGATAATTAAACACGTTTCTCATTCAAGTGAATTGAAATGCTTCAGTTGGTTTTATTCTCAGGAGCCTCATAAAAAACAAAGATATTGCACCATCTTTGTTCAGTTATTCAATGTTTGTCTCTTTCACAGCAAATAATTACTTCATTGAAGTTAAAACTTCCAAACATAACTTACTAATAGTCTCCAATTCCAGCTCAGATCACTCTTGTTGAAAATACTCTGCTAAATACAGATAACTTACAATAACTTTAACAGTTAATTGTCCATAACAAACACCACGGTTTCTCTCCAGACCAAGGCTCAAATTTTAAGACCACCTTTTAGTATTCCTTTGTACAGGTGAAAAACAGTCTTCAATTTTCTAGTCTTGTTTTAAATACAAAAGTTGGAAGGGACATTCAAGTTTCAAGTCTCCACACTGAACTTAAAAAAAAAAAAAATCATGTGGAGGTAAACAAACCAAGTTGTATACTCCAGGAGGTAGAGGCCTTCAATTTGTGTTCATATATACATATGCACAGAATTCAGTGTTCCAACAGAAAAAGAATTAGCCAAAAAGTAATAAAAGTTATTTACTACTGTGACATTTCAAGACTTCCACAGCTTTGCCTAAAGACACAAACACAATTAACAGAATTCCCTATGTGCTTTTTTTTGTCCTTTTCTTTTTTTTTCTCTCAACTGTCCAGTGCAGGAAAAAGTTCTCACAAAATTTCACAGACCTAAAATGTGCAAGCTAGTTTCTCTCTATACAGCAATGATGTCAGGGATCTCTGAAATTAGCCCATAAATGGAATTATTTACACACATAGAAGATGCATGCTGGGGGGTTTTATGTAAGAAAGAGCAGAAAAACTTCTAATAAAAATAGATTAAATATATATATATATTTATACTGGGTAAGGAAACAGAAGTTTAGTCTCTCCTAGTCACAAACTCATTCTCTCTACTCACAACATTTGATTTTAGAACAGCACACATCACCATCACAGCTCTAGTGAGAAGCTATTTATAGGGTTGGGCATCAGGGGACGTGGCCACTTCCTGTGGCCACAGCCACCCAAAGGGACTTCATGATTGGTCGCAGTCAAGTTTTCTGTATTCCTTAGTTTTAGAAAACCCAAAATCTTCAGGAATGGCTCAATATCAAAATGTATGTCTATCTGTTTGTACAATCTCACTTCAATAAAAAAAAAAAAGGAAAAAAAAGGAAAAAAAAAAGAAAAAAACCTCCCCGAATTTGGTTCAATTCTGTTTGTTCTGAGCTGAGCCATCACAGCTGCACTAGAATTCATAAAACACGTGCAACTCTGGGTAAAATATTTTCTTCTAAAAGCACAACCACTTTACAAGATTAAAAGTCTAGTACATTTCTAAATATTATTCATATTGTACAAGTAGTGGTTGTTAATTTAAAACTTCATTAGTAAAATTACAGTACAAGCATGATTAACCTCCAGAATTGCAAATCCCAGACTCCAGTGGAAAGCTACATTACATCTTCAGTAGTACGTGGTGCTCCGGTCACTCCCACACCAGCGGCGACGGCGGCATCTCGGAGGGCTGGGCGACCGTGGAGCTGCAGCCAGGGGACACAGACATCAGTGCTCAGGTGGGACCAAACACCCCAGGGAGAGCAAAACCCCAAACCCAACCCAAGCCCACCAGGCCAGCAGCGCTGACAGCAAATGTTCCACTGCACTTAATCTGCATTTTCACCCCTTAGTCATTCCTTCCAACACCTTCACAGTGCAGTTCTACAACCAAAACCCAACTTGCTGACCTTCCCAATTTCAGTTTCGGTCTGACTTCTGCTCTTTTGCACAAAAACATGAAACTTTTGCACATTTTACTTAAATTATAGAAGAATTCATAAAAACAGTTCACAAGGGTTTTATCTATGGGCCTTTCCTACTCTCAGGAACTGAAAAACTAAAACATTCTGGATGTGTGAATTCTGTACTACTAATAAATGGGAATTAATATCAGATGTGATTACATACAGTTACCTAATAAAGCTCTTAAAAGCAGCAGACTGAGGGTTGATGCAGAGAGGCACTCTGTTTCCTTTCTGCTGCTCCAAAATGAACTGATGAATTATTTCTGTACACAGGAGAAAAATACAAAACACCACAGCATTAACACTTCTGGCTTCAGTAAAATGCAATGTAAACTGGAGGGAAATAGAACTTCCCTTACTGAGAGTACATTTTAGTGAGGATGAAAGAGCTCCAGCTTCCCCAAATCTATCTGCTCAGCTTCAGCTCCTGGCTGCTGCTGCCCCCTTCTGCAGGACAGCAGTGGAGGTCACACCTCACAGCCCCAAGAGGCCCCACAGTGACTTCCCCTTCCCCCAGTGCCATCCTTCAGCACAAGGATGAGGAACAGGGCACCAGGGATGGGTGCTGGTGAGGTTTGGAACCCACAGACTGCTGCAGGTCAGCTCGTGCTTGTGCCACCGCCTTATCCCAGAACACTGAAAATTCTGTTCTTTTAGTGAAAAGAAATTATTTCCAGTGTCTTCTATGGAAAAACACCTAAAAGAAACCAACACTGGGGTCACTGTGTGGATCCAGAGCACAAACCCCAAAAGCACCCCAACTCCACCCCAGGCTCCCCCTGCTGCAGGGTGGAGCAGGGGGATAACTGCACGTGCAAGGTTAACCCCTGCTCACCTTTAACCTGCCGAACAGAACTGAGGTTCTTCTCAAAAGTGTCATCGAATTTGGGATTAGTGACGGGTTCAAAATCACTGGTATAAACTCTGCCAGTCGACGTGGAGAAACAACACTTGCACATACAGGTGTGGTACCGCAGCCGCCCCTCGTCCAGGTACGGGTGAGCTAAGGCATCCTTAGCAGATATCCTTTTGGACTGGGGACACCATGGAAAGGGAGGAGAACACGAGTTAGGATATTCTCAGAGCTATTGAAACTGCACATCGACTGATCCTCGGCTGTTTCACAAACCCACAATCGTGTTAAAGGAGGGGTTGGTGTCAGGCACTGCCGAGCTGCCACTAGAGGGGAGCTGAGGCTCACAAACCAGCCCGGCTGGGTGGCACCGACCTCCCTGCTCACAGCCACCATGGCAAACGCTGGTAATAGGGCTTTTAGGAACATGTTTTTCAACACTTTTTTCTCTCCAGATAACCTTACAATTATGACTCCTACAATAAATCAAAACAAGCAGGGAATAACAGCACTGTAAATGCTGAGGGAGTCAGAAAGGAAAACTTTAATTATTTTTTTTTTATGTGGAAGTTATGGTTCAACATTTCCATGGTTCTGTTCAGCAAAGCAATCTTAAGGTTTAAAAAAATACACTCCAAAGGCAGTGCTTCTAAATGCTTCATCAACCCCCAGCCTCCTCCTTTGCACTGCAGTCACTCTGTTTTACATTTGCAATGTTGGGAGGAGTTCTGTGGGAATGAAATAATTAAGATTATCAATTCCAATATCAGATTTTCTCGTGACAATTCTCTACAATGTCCCAAGAAAAGAAATCCAAAATCCACAGCAGCACATTTTTATTAGAAAAACAGATGCTCAGTGGAAAAACGATCCTGTTCTGTGATTGGGGATGCAGGAGGAATTTTTTGTGTGTTGCAAGACCAGGAACACCCCCGTGTCCCTAATTAGAACTGCATCAAAGTAGCTGATGTTCTGCTACCTACACCCAGCTCGGAAAAGAGCATGAGTCATGCACAGCCTCATCCTTCCCACTGCCGGAGCTTCCTTCCCAGGACCACTCGGTCTGAAACGTGAAACCCCCATTCCAGGGGGAATTCATTGGCCAATTACACGGTATTTTTACATTTTTTATGGACCAAAAGTACCGCAATGCCATGTAGAAGGAAACCAGTTAAAGCAGTCCCTGACTTCCAACACTCGTTTAAGCACCAGACAACAAAAACTGTTCAAACCAGAAGCATCGGAGGTGATTTTCAGTGCTACTTACTGGATCAAAGACCAACATCCTGCAAAGGAGATGAACTGCTTCATGTGTAGCTTGACTGGAGAGTGTATATAGGACAGGAAGGGATGGCTGTAGGGGGAATGGGAGGAAGAGAAGCACAGAGTGTCCTGTCAGATCCATCAGCAAGAAAACCCTGTTCCCGCACGCCTATTCCTATTCCGTAGTCACCAAGGACAAACTCCTTGTTAAAGGGGACAAGTGGCACCTAACGATTTCCAGCCCAACAATAATCACCATTGCAAAAACTCAGCAACTGTAATAAAGGTCTAATTGATCACTGTTTCCCTTGGTTCAGATGTAATCCCTAGAAAAACCTGCTTTTATTTGTATTTTTCTATACAGACACCGCTCCCAGCTGTAGCTGCTCAGGGGTTTGATTAACTCCATCACTTCCAGTAGTTCATTTTTTAATCTCAATCACTCCCAAATTCTGGATTACTTTGCTTTTCCTTGCCCAGGCAATCCACAGCTGACTGACAGTGACAGAAGGACTGTACTGGATGTCACAGTTGCTGTAAATTTCCCAGTATAAATAAGAATTACACCTCCACAGTGACATCAGTCGAAGTAAACCCTGAACTACCACACAGAGCCTCGAGCACTTCCCAGCCTTGGTTTCTCAGGGCAGCCTATGGAATATAAAGCTGCAGTGTTTGGTAGCTCTCCTCCTCCTGGCTGGCTCTCCCTCAGCACAGGGATCACAGGCAGGGCATGGACTGAACACCTTTTCCTTTGGGAAGGGGTCAGCAGGAATGGGGACGGCTCGCTCGCCCTGGCACTGCCAGGGACACAGTTCACTTGAACCTTTCAATACCAAACTGACAAAGAAGTCTACAGAGTGTGTAAATACCCATTTTGGCAGCACACAGTGGGGTGGGGGGGGTTTAATCAGAAACTTCTCGCATTAATCTATTTTTACACGGAGCAGCAAAATGCCTCACCCCTCCCTCCCACTGCACTCACCTACGGTGAGTAAAAATAGTCGGTGTGACAAAGTAATCGCCCGCTTCTAACTTGGGTTTCTCTCCCTATTAGTCTAATTAAGAAACCAGTAACATTTAACCATTTATCACCAGTAAAAAAAAGCTCCATTTCAGAATATGAAAAGCCAGGAATTTGCCATCAAACATGAAGTGTGCTTTGAGTTGAAAACAAAAATATCATTAATCACCCGGATGCTCTGTATGCCCCAGCTCCAAGGTGCAATGAGCACACCAGCTCCCGTGGCACTCCACAGAAAATGAACATTGTTTCCCCCAACAGACACAGAACTAACTCTTAGTGTGTATTTCTTACAACTTTGTGGCTACAGGACATTAAATCTGTAGTGGAAACTTTTTATACCATTTCACCTCACTCTCTTTTTATGATTCCCACCACCCTGTGGGTCACATGACACTGGGTTTAGGAATCACAACTCTTCTAGCACATGATAGCAGAAAAATATACTTGATTTAAAACTGGTAGAGAAAGTCTGAAGGAAATCCTCCTATTATTAATGCTCAAATAAAAAAATTCTGTCATGAAATGGAACAGAGACAACTTTATGTAGTGGATTCAAAGTGCCAAGGAGGCAGAACTCCCACATGTCAATAATAAAGCAGAATATACAGGCAGTGCTCATTTCTATGGTAACTACTATTGTAGTGAGCAGACGTGAGAAATTACTTCAACATGCAGAAAATAATGATGCAAACTTAACTACTGGAGCATGTACAGGCCAATGATTTTGTTAATTTTGTTAGCAATCATAAAAATAACCCTCCTGGAGGGCCAGAGAGCCTTATCCCTGCACTAGGGATGCCTGCACAAGCATTTCTTTGTATGTATTAACACCATACTGCATTGGCCCTTTTTATTGCCCAGTCAGCACAATGACACCATCCTGCCTTTTTCCTTTGGTTTGGTGTCTTTTTTAAAACTAACTTTTACTCCAGTTGTGTTGAATGTTGTATCTCAGCTTTCAGCCTCTTGCTGGGCCTTCCTGAGCAGCTCAGGTGTGCAGGGACCCTCTGGGCTCGGGCTGCTGGAGGTTCTGCCCTTGGCTCTGGGCAATGGGGCAGTTCCACCTCTAACACTCCTGACCCTGGCAGTGCAGCAGCCCTCCAGAGCTCCATGAATTATACTGCCAATTTCCATTTATGTCTCTTGCCAGTACTAACACTTAAATTGAACATCTTCATCCAAAACAGCTATCAAAACACTGTGCCCTCAGAAAGGGAGACTTTCACCTGTGCCATCAAGTCAAACAATACCCCCAGGGCAGAAGCCAGAAATGCCCCTGGCTAGTGAACAGCCCCCTGGTCCCCAGGGCAGCTGGACTCAGCACCCCATCACCCCACGTCCCTGAGCACCACAGCCACAGCTGGTCACTCCAGCCCTGCTGTTCACAGGCACAGACAGCTCTGGGACTCAACATCCAAGCTGAGTGTTTTTAACCAACAGGCCAAGATGTGAAACCCTGAGCCCTGCCCAGAGGACGCCCTGCCCAGAGGACGCCCTGCCTGGTGGCAGTACCTGTTTATGAGGACCCCTGAGTATGTGTGCCTTGGCGCCTTCACAAGCCGTCCTCATCGCCTCCAGCGACGGCGTGCCCAGCAGGTCTGTGATCAGATCCAGCTGCACGACAGACACACGGACACAGCTCAGACACGGGGGTGCACTCCACTATGGCAGCAGATTCCCGAGCTAACACCGATTAACAGCCTGTCCCTGTTCCCTGCCAGCACAGCCCGACCCCCCCCAGCTGCTCCCTCCTGTCAGGGACTTGTGCAGAGCCACAGGGGCCCCCCTGAGCCTCCTTTTCTCCAGGCTGAGCCCCTTTCTCAGCTCCCTCAGGAATTCTCCAGCCCCTTTCCCGGCTCCCTCAGCCTCTCCTGGGGCTCCAGCCCCTTTCCCAGCTCCCTCAGCCTCTCCTGGGGCTCCAGCCCCTTTCCCAGCTCCCTCCGCCTCTCCTGGGGCTCCAGCCCCTTTCCCAGCTCCCTCAGCCTCTCCTGGGGCTCCAGCCCCTTTCCCAGCTCCCTCAGGAATTCTCCAGCCCCTTTCCCAGCTCCCTCAGCCTCTCCTGGGGCTCCAGCCTCTTTCCCAGCTCCCTCAGCCTCTCCTGGGGCTCCAGCCCCTTCCCCAGCTCCGTTCCCTGCCCTGGGCACGCTGCAGCCCCTCCAGGGCTCCCCCGAGGCTCAGCAGCCCCGCTGGCTCCAGGAGGGGCAGCGGGGAACGCTGGAAGGGGAAGGTGAGGATACCTGCTGGATGGGACTCTGTGCCTGGAACAGTATCCTCCGCCCAAGCAACTCTGCAAAGATGCAGCCGACAGACCAGATGTCGATGGCATTGCTGTAGTGCCGGCTGCCCATCAGGATCTCCGGAGCGCGGTAATACTGAGTGACAACTTCCTGAGTCATGTGCCGGGATTCGTCTAGTTCTTCCACCCTGGCCAATCCAAAATCACAAATCTAAATTGAGAAGGTAAATAAAAAAATTAAAATAACCAAAACACTTTCTGCACTTCAAATAGGCAGCCTTCTGGGAACGAGGCAGGGAATCCCCAACCAGCATTTAAATACATGAGATAATCTGCTGTAACTGCACAAGCCAGGGGACAGGGGATAGGAGGAAATCATGTTACTTTGTTCCACAGACATTTAAACTTCCTACAATTTGATTTGAAATCACGGTACGTTTTAAATTGGCATTACAATATTTATAATCTCAAAGATTAAAAAGCTTTGCACTACAAAAAACCCAGCCTCTGGCTACAGAGTATTTCAGCTCGAACAAACTTCATTTGTTCATGACATGTCTCAAAATGTTAAAGATTCAGCTCTAATTGTCTGGGCTTGGAGAATTGTTAAACATGTCTTGAACCAGAAGGGTTAAGAAAAGAGACCAAACTTTCCCAATTAGAATTCTTAGCAAATCCCCGTAAACAACACTGAATTTTTGAGTTTGGCACAGCTGCACAACACACCTCAATCCTCCAAAATTCCATATACCCAAGGTTAATGGAAGTGCCTCGGGCATTTGGTGTTGTCCTCCCCTGAGGAGCACAGGGACACCGAGGCACCCTGAGAGCCCCCTGCCCCTCCCAGGCACAGGAGATCCCACCCCAGTCTAACTCAGAATTGCCTCTCTCTTGCTTTCAGAGATGGGGGGAGAGGCAGGGAGAAAAGGGGAAAGGCAGATGTTTGCTTCATTTCCACGTTTTAAGGAATCTGTGGGATTTTTTTCCATTTACATGGGCTTCCAGGGAAAGTGTTCACACTGAATGTTTTTTGTTTAAGAATTAACAACATACACACACAAACATCTTCAATAAATGTAAGTAGCACCTTAAGGACACAGTTGCTGTTCACGAGTAGGTTCCCTGGTTTAATGTCTCGATGTAAAATGCCAGCAGAATGTAGGTATTTCAGACCTGAAATATTAAAGGAAATTAAAATAAGTATTTTTTTCCCCCTTTAAAAGAAGTTTAAGGCTGACAACATTTTCCTGGAAGGTCTGGCAACTCCTGATCAGCAAAGACTTTGCCTGTGCCTCAGTGGTTGTATGAGTAACTCCCAGTCACCAGTGCACACTCAGTCACTTAATGACAGGGTAAAATTTTAGGGTATATAAAATAGGCAGAAAAAGGTATTCAAGTAGTCTTTCTTAAAAAACAAACCCCTCTTCCTGCAAAAATCCAACAAACAACAAATCAAAACATCATCTCCCTGATTATGGCACGGATACTCTGCTGATCCCCACAGAGGAATTTTCATATAATTCTTACTGCTCTGTTTTTCAGGAACATTTTTTACATTAAGTGGGTATAGTTACACACATTTACCCATCTGGCTCAGTCTAGGTGTCCTTTCTGTTCCTTGATTCTAAAAACAAGACTTTTCTTTCCCTGACAATGCTTTAAGGCAGCAGGGGTGCCATGCTCTTATAGCTACAATAATTCATGCTTGGTATTTATTCAAATGTGAAATTAAAAGAAGTTCCTACAGGAAGCTTATTCAAGATGAGGATGTCTTGAGAATAAACATTAAGAAAAAGAAAAGAATTATTTCTACTACTTAGTTTTCATTAAATTTAGAAGAAGAAAAATTACCTCTTAAAATCTGGTAAAGAAAAACTTTGACATGATCCGAGCTGAGTGGCTGAGGAGAGACGATAATCTTATGGAGGTCACTCTGCATCAACTCAGTGACAACATATCTTCAGTTCATTGGTTAAGGAAAAGCACAACAGGCACAGAATCTCCTGAAACATTCACTAACTCCTACTCATTTGAGCTCTCACAGGTCAGAACTATTGAGTTACAGAGAAGAAAGCTGCTTCAGAGGTCAAATTCTTACAGGAATGAAAATAAAAAACGGCTTGTGAAAGAAAACAAATTAGTCCATTAGAGTTTGCATTAAGGTAGTTGTACAAAGGTACTCCAAGGCAAATTAGAGCTGAGACTGAGGGGAGGTGGCTCCCAGAGGGGACTGTGTGTGTTCAGGGGTTTCAGTAGGGTGAAACAGGGTGACAAGCTGCACCCCTTCACCCAGGGATGGAGACCATCATGCCAGTGTCCTGGGTGTGGGACAGGAACAACACACACAGAAATCATCACAATAAATACTGGGGGCACTACAGGCATTAATTAAAAAACATTACTGCTTTAAAACCTCAGTTTAGCAGTCACATTTGAAACAAAAGTCTCTGCTATTATCACATTTGTGGCTGAAGGAGGTAAAACACATTTGCCCTGTGTTAACTGATACAGGCAGGTATTGAATGCTCATTTTCTTTCATCTCTTCCCAGTCAATGCTCTGCTTTCATCTGTTGCTCTACAAACCCTCTCCAGCCAAATCCCTGCTGGCCAAAGGGTTCATCTGCCAACAGAACACCACACAAAAACTCATTTTATAAATTAAATATTTCCAACTTTTTGAGGAAAAAAATATTAAAATTGCATTCATAAAGAATTCATAAAGAAAAAACCCAACCCTGCAGCACCATAATTTGTAGTCCTCTAATTTTTCTTTTCCTTTAGCGAAGACCCTTTTAAATATTTATACCAGACTTTTAAAATTTGCGGTTTGCCTTATACCTGCAACAAATCTTTGCATTCAGTTTAAGGCAAAATATTTTTAAAAACCCAAAAGCATTACTCTGCACTTTATTACGATAAGATTTTTGTTTTGCTACGCCACAAATCCTCCTAAATCTCAATCCCGAGCATAATGTCTCCCAGATGTCTCAACTAGTTGCCATGCCAACTAAAGCAGCTTAAATTAAATGAGGGCCTGAAATGGCACCTGCACCACTCCAGGTCTGGGGCGCATTAAATAAAGCTCTTGACAGGGCTCAGAGGTGCCATTAACCCCAGCAGCAGCGATCTGATTATTGTCTCTGGATAATTCAATGAGGGCTCCGAAGAGGGGCGGCAGCAGCGCCCGCGGATGAGCTGCCGTGACAAACGGGCCCCTCCTCCTGCCTGGGACCCTGACTGTGCCCCAGCCACTGCTGGGGACGCTCAGCAAAACCAAGGCCCCAAACCCGGGGGATCCCGGTGCCCTGCTCTCACAGGTGCCTGCGGTTTGCCTCCTGGAGCCGAGCCACCGGCCCCGGCCGTGGGGCGGCCGCTGGCGCTCAACACGCCGCTACCCAGCGCTGCTACCCGAGAAAAATTGCTCCTGACAGCAGTAATTAGTTAAGTAGCTGTATAAAATTAGAACTACAAATGTACCAATTTGCTGCAGAGTAATTATCAAAGCAAATGCGCGGCACAAAGGAACCTGACTTGCTCTGCTGGCTGGGACCTGCTGAGTTGGTAAATTTTATAAAGAGACAGATAAATGTTAGAAAGGGATGAAGTGCCCTTGGTGATGTGGCACTCTCACCGTGGCTTGGACTGTTCTTTATTTGGTCTCTGCATCCCTCAAACCCCAATTGTGTGGCCTCAGGAGTAAGGCTGGCAGTCCCTGCCCAGCTGGTTTGGGTGCTGGCCCAGAGGAACTCGCCACGGTGACATCTCAGAAGGAAAACCCTCTCCAGGGGTGAGCACAGGCTGCAGGAACCAGCAGGGCTGCCACTGACGCTCCCCCTGCCTGCAGCAACCCACCTCACCTTGCTCCTCTCCTCCCTCCTCCACCCCACAGGGATTCACCCCATAATCCACCAGAAAACAGTTCTTCCACCCCTCTGTGAAATTTACTGCACACCTCTGCTTTCACTGCTACTCAAATCCTTCCCAGGCCTGAAACTGACTGATAAAAGCAGTGACTTCTCAGCTGCTTCTGATATTCACTTTAATGGGCAAAGTTTTCAAAAAGCTACTACAGAAACTTTGGATAGTTCTTAAAGGGCAACATCCGTGGATCTGCAGTTGTGGAATTCAGTATTACAATCACCCGTGGAGGGTTTTGTAATTGGAAAAAAGAGCTATCAATCATTCGTTTTTGCACTAGGTGATATTAGCAAAAATATCAATACCTGTAAGATTCAAAATGGCCACAAGGATTTTCAACTGAAAACCTCATTATTAATTCAAACTATATCTCAATCTGAGTGTTTGCAAGCAATTTTCATTCTAAAACAAAAATCTCACTAGATTAAAATTCCTTTATTCATCACCAGTTTCCTAAGAAATCTTTTAATTTATCATTAAAATTTTAAGGTGGTTTTATATTTAGTTCTCTTTAAAAAATAAACTCTGCAATTCCTGCTGGTACCTACGAAACACTGAATAATTGAAATGAACTCTACCAGCTCATTTGCAACACATCATTCACATCATTTTAGTCATTCTTTTATTACATTTCCTTCCCCAGAAAGGGCACTACAACTCTTTGGAAAGAACAAAGGAAATCACTCAGTACTAACTCCAGCCCTTTACACTTTTATCACTGTTCAGTATGTCCTAATGTAAAAATGGAACAACCCTATGATATCTTTAGGAACTCTACTAGTGGATCAACAAAAGAAGTTTTGACAGTTACACCCCCCGAATATGGAACATCTTTACCTGATCTTCTTCAAACCAATCTCTAGTAAGTTCTCCTTACACTACAGTAAGCAGAAACACATGCAATTAAAAATAGGTACATAAATCAAAACATTTACTAGTTCATTCTTTTAAGGAATTTAAGGGTCCTAAGTGCACTTATTGTAATTATTTCAAAAGAAAGGAGAAAGAAGACTACACAGAGCGATAGTCTCCTATTACCAATATTAGAGTCAAGAAATTAACACAAATATAAAGAAAGACAGCCCTACAGAACACTACTCAGAATGACTTAAAGTCAGTTAGCCATGAAGGAAACGAACATTTTGGTTTTACATTCAAAACTTGGCAGTAGCTAAGCTCATAAAAATAAGCTTATCCCATTTAAATATTCTTGATTGTACAATTACATGGAAAGAGTAATCCTTAACCTAGATCTGATTTATAACTCATATGACTTGTTCTAAATGAGGGCATTGAACTAGTGCACATAACCAAAATCCAGTTCTTGAAGACTATTTACATGCCCTTCACGTGAAAGAAATATCAAAGTGAAATTTTAAAGCTTTACCTAAATTCATATGAAAAAGCCCCAGTACAGCACAGCAATATTTTCAACCAAATAATGTGCTTCTCCACCAGCAAACTGTGCTGTACTTTGGTTAAAATCACCACGCTGATTACACCTACTTTCT
This sequence comes from Aleadryas rufinucha, assembly GCA_013397815.1. Classification (NCBI taxonomy): domain Eukaryota; kingdom Metazoa; phylum Chordata; class Aves; order Passeriformes; genus Aleadryas; species Aleadryas rufinucha. The sequence continues at coordinate 23,912 of VZTH01015641.1, read as the reverse complement.
TCACCAATCAATCCAAGGTATTATATAAATAGATCAAACCATATTTCAAAAGTTCAGGTTATCTAAAAATAACGACAATTTCCCACCCATTAATTGTAAAGTGGGTCATACAAAAAAGCAGCTAAGACCTGCCAGTAAAGAAACCCAACCTGCCCAAGTCTAACCACAGGAGTGGCAGAGAACTTCTCTTCCCCTGTGAGTCAGAGCCCTCCCAGATCAGGGATTCACTTTTCAGCATTTCAGAAAGCAGAAACTCCCCACCTCACAAACAGAACACAGCCCAAGCCAAGTTTGAAAAAGGACAGAAACCAAACCAAAACACGACATTCTCGTGTCAAGTTTTTCACTCAAATTCACCGCTGGAATACAGCTCCCCATAGGCAGCTTGTACCTGTGCAGCAGTGACACAGCACAAATGTGGGACACAGCTCTGGGAAATGTGTTCTCGACCAGGTTAGAGCTGACCAAGGAAAGCCACAGCCCTGCCAGGCCACTGAACCTCTCTGACAAGTCAGGGTTTCAAAGCCTGTGAAAGGAGAATTCTCTGAAACCACCACAAAGTATTTTAAAGTACTAATAACTGAGAGGAGATTAATTACCGGATATAGTTTTCCAAACAATATTCTGGGGGGATCCCCACGAGCAGCAGCAGGGCCTGCTGGTAAATCCCACACGCCCTGCACGTACTGGCTCACGTGGAGCCAAAGCTTTGGTTCAGCCCTGCACCGTCCCACCCCAACATCACCTCGGAGCTCTGGATCCTACAGGCTCACTTCCTGAAACAAAACTGTCCACGTACAGGCTCGAGGCTTTTGTAGTTCCATTTCATAGATTACACCAAATACTGCCAGTTTCTAAGCTAATGAAAATCACACCTACCTCAGTTAAGATGTTCTATTTTTATATTTAGGATACATTTCTTCAAAATAGTCAATGTGTGGAGGCTGGAGGATGTCGAGGGCAGAGAGTACCTAGGAAACACCACACAAGGTCAAGGCTTATTCCAGTCAAACAAAACCAAATCCCTTTCAAAAAGACAGTCAGACTGCACATCTCTTACATGGCTTCATTTTATTCTACCCCACAGACAGACCAGTGTTCTGTCTCACTAGGTATGTAAATTTAATAACCCACCATGTCAGGTATTCTGTACATTCAATGACTCTCTCTTTTTAACTCAAGAAATTTTTTCCAGCTGTTTGAGTACTAGTTTGAAAGCACAAATTTATCTATCCAATAAAAAGTGGTTTCATTACAATGTATATAATCATAAAGTCTTTGAAAGAAGTAATTCCAGCAAAGAAATATAAAAGCAGAAGAAGATATTACACTTTGTTCTGCCTTTAGTCTTTCAGAGTTTTGTGATTCACTGCTTCCACATGGGAATTGCAAACCCCAAAGTTGTTCCCATTCTGAATAAACAGCTCAGTGGTAGAAAAAGCAAAAATGTAGAAAAGCAAGAGCAGAGAATTCACATCCTCTCACAGGAAAAGATACTCCTTGGTGTAGTCATTTGGATCCTATCCTAGGAATGTTCATGACATTTGGGTGAAGCACCCAAACTTCAGATGCACTTCAGACTTCAGGGGTCAACCCAAAATAGCATTTAAATGTTTTAACTTAAGCTGACTGATTTTACCTAAAGCAGGTTTGGCAGAGGACCAACAAAGGGGACAGGACCAGGGAGTACAGAACAGCTCAGAAGGACACAGCTCTGTGCAGCCTGACATTTATCTAAAGCCTGAAATAAGACTGGGCAGATGTGTACTGATTGTCTGTTTGCAAACACTTTGGAAGGGAAATTATGAATATCCTTAAGATTCTTGACAGTTTCATTTTTACTGTGTTTGTTACTATAATTCAGTAATATATGAGTTTCCAGAAAATTAGAGAGCTCTTATAACATTTTAGATATTCTAGAACTTAAAAGAAAACACAATTCTGTTACAGAGAGCTCCATTTGACATTTAGGTTTTTGCAAAGATTTCAAAACTACTTTGAATTTACTTACATTGTCATGCTTGAAAAAACACAACATCTTCAACTCCCGGAAGACCCTTTTACAAGAGACCAAATTTTGGAAGACGTTGGGCATCTTTTTGAGTGCAACTCTCTTTCCATCTCGTGGATCTGTTACTGACCTGCAGAACAAAACATTGAGAACATCACATACTCCTGTTAGACAGCTTTTCTAAAGAAGAAAAGAACATTTTAAAGCTTATTGTCTCAACTCAGAGAGTCAAAACAAGGTGAAGAGATTTCTAGGGAAAAAAGCACTAATGTGAGGGCACTGAGTCCTGCCCTGCAGAGCCTGTGTCACACGGATGGGACCATTCCTTGGATGGAGCCCACGCCCCAGCCCAGCAGTGCCACACACTGAGCTCACTATGACACCAACACCTGGAGTGGATGCCAGGATAAACATCTCCTTCACCTCCCAAAAATACCACATTAAAACACTTTCTCAGTTACCCGGATTTTATCAGGTCTATTGCTCACTAATTCCTCTCCTGAGAGGGCAGAAGATGTAATAATCCCATTTTGACAGAACACTGGCAAGTGTAAGACTATTTATTGGTCTATCACCAAATCACTTCACATCTGGAGAAGCAACAGCACATGGTATCAAAGTTTCCACCCATGTAAAACGGGCGTGACACTGGTCTTTCTCCCACACAACTTATGGAATGCAAGTATAGTAGCTCAGGAATTATAAGGTGCTTTGCACATGGCAAGTATTTTAATTTAAAATAATTGGATTCTGAAAATAGAATTTTATAATGAGAACCATAAAACTAGAGCAAGGAGATTATGGTGCCTCAATTCCCAATCCCAGTTTTTAAGGTGAGTTTCTCAAACCTCACTACAGAACAGAGTATGTGCATATTTTTACTGGGATGACCAAAATAACTTCAATCTCAGTGCAGTGTCAAACCCACGTAAGAATCTACACCCAGCTATGCACCCTGATAACTACATCTGTCCTTAAAAAATTGGTGGCTTTTCTCTCTCATGTGACTACAGCAGACATGCAAGGCAGCTTCTGCTGTCTCAGGTCCGTGTTTTAAATATCTAAATAAAAAATGAGACTGGAGTGTTCAGGTATCTACCTCACTCCCGAGTACCACATCTGATTTCAAAATACAAACCAATTCAACCAATCCAAAGTCAGTCCCAACACCTTGGCCAGACACCTGTTAAAACCTGCACATCTGTATTTTAAACAGGGGGCCAGGGGGGACTTGGGAAAGGTGGTATCACACTGTTTCTGTGGTGAGAAAAACAGCTGAAAAGAATCTGAAAAGGTCTTCTAACCCATGATGTGTTTCCTATTTTCTCCAGGACTTTTGCCTCTTGCCTAAAGGGGTGAGAAAGGGCAGGAGAGCTGCAGAGCTCCGGGAAATGCTCTGCTCACACAGCTCCACACGTGGCATGGGGGACCTCGGGGCACCTGCAAAGTGAGGTGTTATTCATCACCACTGGGCACATCTGGGGCTGGCCCATGGCTGTGGGATCAGCAGAGACAGACTCTGAACAGCACGGACACGCAGCGGGGCCTGTGCAGCTTTCTCATCGCTGCCTGTAAATTTAGGCTGTATCTATAGCAATCAGCTCCCAAATCGGACTCCTACCACACCAGAAAGGCACCGTTCTGGTTAGTCACAGAGGAACAACCCATCTTGTGCACACCAACAGGCAATTCCTCAGGATATCAGAATCAGCTTTGAAATTTTAGGTGGTTTTGATATATTAGTTTCATAAACTGCCCGGCACAGGCTCATCCACGCCCAGGAGCTGATGAAGCAGGATAATGAAGTCCTCCAAAGCAGCTCCCCACCATCCCCAGCGGGGATGTCCCTGCTCAGTGTCCAGCTCCACAGCCAGCTCCTTGTCAAAGCAAACTCCACAGAAATTATTTAAATATTCCATACAGGGTGCTTTCAATGTATATTTTAAACAAACACCTGATTTTTACTGTAAAACATCTACTTACATAGTTCCTATCAATTAAATGTAAAAACTGCTAACATTTTCATTTTCTTGGTCTAAAAACCAAGCTAATAAAACTATAACCTACACTCACTTACACTCCTCAGATAGTGCCATACCTCCACACAGAATTGCCAGATGACCTCAAAAGGTGTCCTTTTAATTGAATTCTAGATTAAAATGGTCATTCCCAATTTCTAATAAAATATTAAACTAGAATAAGAGAATTCGGTTTTAGAATAGTAACCCAAAACATTTCCAGGCAAAGCCTGAAACTTGATAAATTATTTTACAAGACCAGAAGTACTCCTCTTCCACTGCCCAGACTGAGGGAAATGTTAAAAGACGGAACCAGAAAGTTTGAAGTGGAGGTCACTGCAGAAAGGAACCAAAATCAGATTTTTGATGGCTTTGGAGCACTCATTTTCTGCAGCTGTTCTACAAAACAGTGGCTGCATAAGACACAGAAATCAACAGTCAGTTTTCACCAAAAGCAGTTTGGATTGAAATTAAATTTTGGGACGCGGATGTTGACCATCTACAGTTGAGTAAGTTCATACCTGCTCTGCAGAGAGCCACGAGGCAGTTTCCAGCTGCCTTAATTAAAGTTCTCATATCAATATTAATTACACATGAACAGTAATACAATCTGCATAACTTTTTTTTTTCCTATTGGTATTAAGCCTGAACTTTGTCTAACCCCTCTCCTAATTAATTTATTAAAATTTTAAAAAGGAAAACATTTTACTATAAACATTCTCTTAGGAGAGATTATATGTACAGGAAAGCGGTTGCTGAACGCCTGAACATCCTTTCAACCACTACCCCTAAAAATACAAACAGATGCCCATCTTTTTCTTGCTGACTGAAGGCAAGAGTCAAAATTTTTGAGCCCAGATTCCCTGATTTCCAAGATTCTCCTGCTGCTGAGCCTCACCTAAGGAAACTGTTGGCACTTTGTACCTCCAAGCACCATCAGTGTCCTGTGAATTGTCACCCTCCTCCCATGGACAGAGCTGTTGTGCAGCCTTGCTGGGGAGAGGGAACGGTTTCATAAACTATTGTCTTTAATTAAATAGCACAAAACTCTAATTCATGTTGGTAGCTACCACAGATTTACTGATGCTGACTTTACTGATGCTGGGACCCCTTTTAAAAACCAAAAAGAGCTGAACACGTGCAGAGCTGCTGAAGTTCACCTCCGCTATGCCAGGCCTGGCGTGGCTGCTCTGCTCTCCCAAATGCTTCCATACAGTAACAGCTGGTTTGGGTGAACGGTCTTTTCCTAGTCTCTCACAGAGGAAGGACTTCAATGGGGTTGCTGTGGCATTTGCATTTAAGGCCAGTTTCTTTTAAATAACCCACTTTTACAAACAAGTGATGATCCCCTACAGTATCCATCTGGAAAGCAATTCCTCTGCTCTTTCCCCCATAGCAGCAGCAATGCCAGCCTGCCCCTCACCTCCCTGCCTTGGGCTGGGAGCTCTGTACCACTCACCAGCAATTTCACTTCAAGGGGCAGCACAAAACTAACAATCCAAGTTCTGAGGATCAGAACTGTCAGGCCTGTGCTCCAAAGAACAGAAACAAGAAAGGAAGAAAGGAAACAGCCTGTCTGAAAACCTGGTATTTACAGCATCCAAAAAAAGATGCTGAAAACGTTGCTTTGTGTTTGTGTACAGTACCTACTTTGATACTAGTAAAATAATTATTTATAGCAATATGCTATCAGGTCACATATCCCCAGGAGAAACTAGAAAAGCAGGAAAATCTCCTAGGAGCTAATTGAGAGAGCAGCTAGAAAGGCAGCTTTACTTACTGCTGCTCTCAGAAGAGCACCTCTCAGTTCCCTGCTCTGCTTTGTGAGGACGCTGCGGCGCGGGTGAACCCCGCAGCAGCGAGGGAGCCATCCATCGCTCAGCGCGGGCACCGCGCTGCGCTTTCAACGCACCGCTGACGCCTCAAAGGGTCCCCTTATTAAGCACCAACTGCAGCTGGGGATAAAGAGATCAGAGACCAGGATCTGAACCAAAAATAACTTAGCAAAAATTTATATATAGGTGTGGGGCAAAAAATAAGTTAATACATCTTGTATCAAAGCAGGGAGTTCAGCACTAACCATGCCTTTAGGAACGACACTGGAACGGCGACCCCGAGCCGGCAGATCCAGCACTGAACACTCTGAGTGGAGTCATCCCAAACCCCCATCCTCGAGTGACAGAGGGGGAGCTGGGCCAGCACACAGCTGGGGCAAAGGGCAAGGGCGTTTTGGGGAGCAGATCACAATCACAGCAGGTGAGGGACAGCGGGAGACCAGCCTGGGGCCAGCACGGGAACGGGACTGCATCCCCTGAGCTGCAGTGGGTGCCCCGTGCAGCAGGGCCGCTCTCCTGCCATCAGAAACCCTTTTGTTTTGCTGATTATACATAATGTATGTATATCTTGCTATATTTAAGAACTACATAAAAAGCTTTTAAAATAGTCTGACATAAAACACACCAAGAAAAAAGATACTTTACAAAACCTGCACCTTCTATTTACATTGCAGGCTAATCACACCAGAAATAATACAATTTTAAAAAGTAATAGGACTACAGAAGAGATTAATGACTCAATCTAGACCTCTGGTTAAAATGTTTTCAAAGACAATCCTTATCTCAAAGAATCCTTGCAGGCATTCAGCCGTTTCAATTACGCATTATAAGCCTTTAGCAACTCTCTGCCATGTTGATGGCAAATTTTCAAGGTGGAGTCTACGCCAACAGTGACTTTTTCTCTCCCTGAATCCAGGTCAAGGCATACACATTGTTCTGCAGTTTCAACTGGTAGAAAAACAAGTTTGTGACTGCTCCGTGCAATTATTACACAGGAGCAAGATAATGAAAGAATGTTCTTGGGGTGGTGTGGGAAACTGCCGGTGGAGTTTGTTCAATCAGGAAACAAACCTTCCTTCTCATTTATAGAGAATATCTATAATTTACACCAGGACTTACCAGAAGGAGGGGAATTTAATAGGATTACTCTGCAAGTTTTTCTTATTAGTCAGTGAACTTTTTTCCTCAGTTGCTTGACTCTTAATCACACAGGCTTTTCCAGCAAGCCTTCCTCTGAGAAATATAAGTGACCTGGTCCCACAAGCATTTCAGCTGCTCACCCAGGCATGTTTGATATACCACTTTAAAACAAACAGCACGGCTCATACTCAAGGGCATGTGATACCAATATACCACTTTTTCAGTACATGGTATCGCAATCAATCACATCTTGACATATCTCAAAATATACTTGAGCATGGGATGATATTAAAAATCCCTTAGAGAAGTTCACAAACCCAAAAGATTCCCAGGACTGAAGTGGAAGGGCAGGGAAAGGCTGTGCACTTATCAAATCTCTTATCTGGGAAATGCTTGACTGGGTACATAAAATTCGCACACAGGCACAGGCCATGAGATCAGTCTCTCTGTTCTCTGCAGAGTTACTGCCAGGCACTGAGCCCTACCAAAATATGACAAAAACTGATCAAACAACATTTAATGGACTGTTGGGTAGCAGAGGGGAGAGGTGAGGAAAGAAAGAACGTAAATGTGAAATCCTTAAGAAAATAAACCAATATATATCTATGTGGATTTAGCAACAGAGTTCTTACCGAAGGAAAAAAAGGAAATGCATGCACACAGGCTGAGTTTTTAAGCAAAGTAAAGCAGCTGCTTTAGCAATTTACTGTTATAAAGATTCAAACACCAGGGAGACAGGACAAAGGTGATGCTCCAGGCTCTCCAGTGACCTTGCCTACTGACAGCAGCATTTTCTCCCATCACTGGCAGTCCACGTCCCACACTGCTCCTGACCGCCGCTGTTCGCCGACACACATAAAACGCGTTTTAAAGCTCTGTGACAATTCCTAAGGGAAGTTAAATTATTCAAATGCTGATGGTTTTGTCTAACTTTAGTAGCCTGAAAGTCAGTTTTGCAGCCCAAAGCTGCGAGCGGGGCGCTCCTGACCCGGGCAGCGGCTGCTGCAGCTCGGGCTGGCCCCAAACAGCTGTGCTGGCACCGCGACACAGCGAGCACGGAACAGCCCCGGCACAAAGGCAGGACAGACAGACGCTTGTTCAGGAACAATGGCAGCCTGGGCATATGTCAGAGAGGATCTCAGTCAGCCACTCTGGCTCTGCCAAGTGAACAAGGAGAGGGAGAGGTGGGATTAATCTCTTTTTGAGGGCTCTTGGGTAACACATGAACTGCTTCTCTAGAGGTGCCTCAGCCCAGCGGTGAATGCAGAGAACCAGCAGAGCCTCCTCGTAGATAACCAGAATCCTGACTGAGGACCCCAATTTTTTAATTTCCTATGAGTCTTCTCCCTGTGTGTTTAGCCAGGGGCCGTGCTGTGTGTCACAGAGCACACTGCACCCTGTCCTGCCAGAGGGGTGACCCGGGCTCCCCTCCAGCAGCGATGGGAGCATCAGGAGCAAGGTTTTGTTTTGGTTGGATTTCTCACAAGAAGAGAGTTTTAGCTCACACACTCAAGCAATTAGCATGGCATTATAATGGGTTCTACCCTCTGGCTGTACACACATTGTCTGAGAGATGCAAAAGCTGATACAATCTCGTTTAAAGGAGATATTCATAGTCACTTCAGCTATAATTTTTAAAGGAAAAGCCACCCACTGATTCATTTAGAAAAGGAGGAAAACATTACAGCAGAGCAGTGCTCAGTCCTCTTCACTTTCCTGCCATGACCAGAGCTCTCTGGAAGGCTGCTCTGAACTTACAGCACGAGGAGGAATAAAGCTGGACGTCAGGAGAGCTGGCAGCCACAGCACCACGGAGGCTGAAGGAGGAGCAGGAGTCGGGGAAGCACACGGAATCCTGGAATGACTCCCCAGGGAGTGAGGAACGGCACTGACCAGAGGAGGATCCTGCACCCACCCACCGGCCAGAGACACAGCTCACGGATAAATCACATCATTTCTTGTTGCCTTACCTGTGAGCTACGTTAAACACCTGCTTACCCCGAGGAACTCATCGGAGCCCACGAGACACAAACACCGACACGGGTGGGCACCTATTCACACCAGCAGTTTGGGGACTCAAATTCCAAAACCTGCAGTAAATCATTGCCTACACAAAGCCCCAGTAGCTGCACCACAGAAGAGTCTGAAACACTGAGGCAGAGTTGTTAGCGACAGCAGAATTTTTAGCACACAAGCATGGAAAAATAAGGTTTCATTGTTAAAAGACACTATCAAAAAGAACAGCTGTTATTTTTCGAGCTATTTAAGCACTGGATGTGCTGTTAATGATTTTCAGGTCACTATTGCTCTGTAGCAGCCTCCAGCTGGCAATACTTCAAAGATCCTAAAATGAAATATTAACAGTGGGTAAAAAAAAAAAAATCTTTATTTTGAGAGATATGATATGAAAGCAAACTGAAAAAAGATAGCTAAGGAGATACTACTGAGCAAAACTTTGATTTCACTTGGATTTAACTTTGAGGCACAGAAGCCAAGTCAGACAGTTCCCTGTCTCACCCATCCTTGGGAATCAGCCGCAGGAATCCGAGTGCTCATTCACACAAATCACCTGACGAGGAGCCACGGGCAGGCTGATACGGATTGACAAAAGGTGGGTGAAGGTGGTCACAGACAAAAGTAAAAACTTCTTGCAGTTTTAGACACCTGGAACCTATAAAAACATACTCCACCTGCTAAATATTTTCTTAATATTTAGGCAAGTAAAGTAGGTTTTGCATGCAGGAATCTGCGTGTGAGCAACAGCTTGTGTGTGTTGGAAAGGCACTGAACAGAAAACAAGTTCCTTAAGAAGATTACACAAAAAGACAATTTAATTAACTTACGACCAATGTGCATTCTCAGCATTTCATTAAGTTTTCTCAACATACTCCACGGAATACTGTAAAGTAATCAAAAAATACCCAAAGGCAGTTCAAAAAATCTCTAAGTTACTCCAAATAGCCAAGTCTTTGTAACACATATCCTCGAGAGCTGGTCTTTTTAGTGGTGGAGGATCTGTTCAGGGGAAGAATTGGCTGAATGCAAGCTAACAGATTTCATGTAGAACTTTCACATGAGCCTGAAGAAAACATCCAGATTTAATTTCCACTAACAGGTATTTTATGGGAAAGGGTTAAGCGACTTCAAAGGTGTGCTTCATTGCCTCCTGCTAAATGCAGACCTCTCCAGAGCTCCTTTTCCAACCATCGATGTCCTAAAAAAGCCTTTTAACGTTGGTTCTAATCACACCCTCCAGCATGTGTGCCATTATCACTTATTCTTTACAAATCAGAGCTAAAAGCAAAACTGATTACTGCAAGAAATCTGTCTCCTTGAACAAAAAGTGATTCAGAGTATCTTACTTAAAAGAAAGGAGTGAAAATTAAAGGGATACTGTTATGGTTAATATCTTTAAAAATGTTTAATTTGTCTTCCTTCATGGAAGCTTAAAATTGAAACTGCTTTCCAAATCAAATTTATTTCCCCATTTACACAAAATTTTCTGACTATGCTTCAGACCTCTTTATTCACTTCTCAACTGCCTATATGAACCACAGCTACAGTAAGTTATTGCACTACACATGACATTCATTCGGATGCATTTTTAATTCCATTTTTAATTCTTTCTTTTCAGCCAATGGCATAGCTCTGTAAGGTCTGTGATGTTCACAAATAAATAACATGCCCAATAAACACATAAAGCTCCATGTATTTTCACACTTTTTTCTTCTTTATTTTTAAAGCATACACCACTATGACATGCACATTCCTGCCCCAATTCACTGACCTCTATTCCCATTCCCACCAGCCAACCAAGAAAAACCCAGATGAGAAACCTTCTTCTCCACGTCCAACAAGCCTCCAGGCCTTGGCACAGTTCCTGGAGTATTTCTGCACCTCCAGAGCAAAGTAGGTTAATAAGGTCTCTGGTCACATCCCCGACTGATGCCTCGCTTCCTGCAATAACCATCTCTGCACCTCTGCTTCGCCAGCAGCTTTCCCTTGCACCTCCCATCCTCCCACCAGCCTCTCCCCAGGACAAGGACAGGACAAAACAACAGAAAACGGTGACTGAGCTCCTTTCTGCCTCATCACTCGGGTGAAGTCGCACAGCAGCCCCTGCGAGGCAGCTCCACACCTCATCCCAGTCAATGCCTCACCACTTCCCCTTCCAGGGGAAAGCTCTCCTATTTCAGCCATTCCCTTTTCCACCACAGTCATGTTTGGCTGTTTCCTGACATAGGAGAAAATCAGAAGAGTATCCAAACTAAAGTCTATAACAAATACTTGAAACTCAGTACTTCAAAGTAATTACACTCCAGTGTTCCCTGCTTCCACCAAGGGAGTCATTTGTATCTGTTGGTTAAGGATTAAGCCTCAGGACTTTGATGTATTTGTATACATATACACAAATAAATATGAATATATGTATGAGGTTGAGGGTACCTTTTAATTTTATGAATTACTGCTATTTATATTCATCTCCCCAAATTCTCTAGTGATGATAAATCCATGAACATTCATCAAGGTTTTTAAGCTGGAAGAGGTGAATCTTATTTACTGACCTTTCAAGTTTCAACTTACTCTGCCCGTTCCTTATTCTAAGGAATTCTGTATTCTACAGTAATATAGAACACAGAACTGAAACCAAGAATGCTCCATAGCTGACACTTTCTCTTCCATTCCCTTTACCAGAAAGTGTTTGAGGTAACAGTATTTCATTTGTCTTGCACAGGCACGGATATTAGAACCACCGAACTCTAAAATATTACTTAAAATACACACTAAGCCTGTAAGATGCTGTAATTCCCAACCCCAACACTTCACAGTGGCCAGAGTAAACACTAAGCAGAGACGTCTCAATTGCTCTGCTGCTGAACAAACCAAAGCAAGAGGCGAGAGCCACGGGAGCAGCACATCTGACCCAAGTTCTTTCAGCGCCGCCTCTTCCCAGGCAACGCAGTTCTTCCCAGAACGGCAGCTCGGGATCATCCTTTAGGTTGTCTGACAATGGGGGTAAAAGGCCCCACCACGTGAGCAGCTGTGTCCTTGTAGCTGTACACGAGGCATTTCACATCAGCTTTTCCAGGGCTTCCACTGCACGTTTTACTCATGTAAATTATTGCAAACTGCTGCAATTTTTTTTCTATGTGAAGATTTCTGTGTGTTCAACCCTGCCCAGTCATTTCTTCTCTGAATTACTGCAGGAACAGAAGTGACACGTCAAAACACAAGTGTGAAATAAATAAATTCTTAACCTCTACAGTCCAAAAGTCTGGAAGATGTCTCAGATGGTCTATTTTTGGAACATGAAAGAAGTGCTTTATATTTTTAGTACATGTTAATGAAGATTTAAGAAAGACCCACGGCCTTGCAAAAAAGAAGGGAAAAAAAAGTAAAAATCAGTCTTCTATTTATTACCAGGGCGTTTAAAGACACATCAGTCTCCCATTACCATGGACCAGTGAAGTGAATGATCCTCTGTCACATACCATCAAGTCTCACGGTGCTGTAAAAATTCCACCTATTTCCTTGACAGTCTCAATTACATTGGAGCCATAACCACTCCTTTTCAATAGATTCAAAAGGCAATTTCAGAAATCCGGGGACATTAGAGCGACACACTAAAGTGGAGAGGTGAACAGCACCTTTGAGTGAACAGCCTGCGGAGAGTGGGACGAGACTGCTTAAAATTCTTTCCTGTCTGCAACAGCAGAACATGCAACCATTGAATTTCTATGAGAGGCTGTTTGGTTACTACTCAAATGTCTGAAATACTGTAAAATTTGCAAAATCTAAATTTTCAGGTAAGCCAGCCAACCCTGTTCGTGTCTTGGTGCCAGGGCCAGGTGACCTGTACCAGGTGCTGGAGGCAGCACAGCTCCAGTGATCCTCAACCTTTTCCCATTTCTAAAACTCACCCACAAAATGTCATCTTAGAGAACGGTTTAAAATATTATAAGATCTTCAAGGAGAGAGTGTCTCTCCCTCTTCCCACCATAAGAAAACCAGCCTGAATTGTTATAAACCAAATTAACTGACATCCTACAGTGCAGTTGGCTTGGTTTCATAACTCCATCCACAGAAAGGCCGAGGTCTGACCTGCAGGACTCCCTTCTGACCTCCTCGTTTCACAGCTGTACTTAGCTTCAAGTGATCTCCATGAACTGACACAAAAATCCTAATATATGTTTCTCTATTCTGAGTCTGTCAAAAACCTTGTGATAACAGATGGAATCACTACCATGGGTGCAATTCCAGGGGAATGAAATTAATGACTCTAAAATACTTCAAACCCAAAGTTTAAACAATAGTTCAGGATGAAATAAAATTATTACAGAAGAATTCCCTTTACTGGGTCATATGGTAAGTGACAAAATCTCCTTGGGAACAACTGTGGGAGTGATGATATATACATTTAATATTCAAATTACCAAACACCTGTCAGTTCTCAATGTTTTAGATGAGGTTTCAGATGAGTAAACAGCAGCTTAAAAATTGTAAGGTGACATGCCCAAGACAGAGATCAGAAAAAAAGCCACAAGTAGGTCAAAGCTGGTCCTGATTCTGTCAACATTCACCTACTTTTCCTCAACTGCTTCAGAAAACAATAAGCAATCCAAACCTAAAGAACATAAATGCTTTGTTTCTTCATCAGGGGCAGAAGGGAAGCTGCAGCTCAGCTTACGGGCTTGGGTGAGGATGTGAGTGAATGCCCTGCCAGCAAAAGCACGGTGCAAGTCCTTAATCCTGACTTTTCAAGTGCAATCAATGAGCAAATATGCTCAGAAAAGCACTTTGATACCTTGAGGTATCTATAATAATTGAAAAAACAAATAAAAGGCACTTTCCACTTCATAATTAAAAATTGCTTTTAGTTAAGCTCTTAGGTAGAATTCTTACTGTCTTCAATTAAATCGAGTGATCCATGGTAAAACAGATTTTTTTAAATACATTTTTGCCTTTCAGTGCGGCTGTAGGACATTCTCTTTTAGAAGAGTGGTGCACAAAGACTGGCAGAATGCAGGATCTGGGCTGGTCTTGCTTTAGTCACTGCCACAGAAGGATTCCCCAGCAAACATAGACACTCCCCTCTCCACAAACAGTCTGGATCTACAAGGAGAAGATCAAATTCTTTATCTGCCAAATCATAAATGGCAACTTTTAATGGCTTTTAGATTTAAACCTGAAGAGGATTCTTGCAGGTCCTAATTTCACATCCTTTCCAGTTCATGATGTGAATATTCACTGCTGAAGCAGCACTGTACAGAGCACTAGTGATGCAGGCCACTGTCCCCTTAAATTAACAGCAATTATTATGTGGGAGCTTCTGCCCCCAACAATTTGAATTTAGACATAAAAATGAAGTAGATGCTAGTCATTACTCACTGTTATTTCACTTTAAAAGCTGGGTTTTATTTTTATACAAGCCTTGGTTTGTTCTGTGTTTGGTACTTGGGGTTTTTTCATTTCCATATGCTGAACTACAGGAAAACACAAAGCTCTAAACCCCACTGCTCTTTACCTGTGCATCATGTTAACAACAGCAGCTCTGAGAACACTGACTTAGAAGACGTGCCTTTGACAAAACTCTTGGCAGATCTTAATTTCTGGGTCCATTCCTATCTGTTCTGATACATCCTTGCAATTGAAATAGGAGCTGCGACTTGAAAAATGTGCAATGATCGGGAGACTCCCCACTTTTGTTAATAAACAGGAAGAGTATCTCAATTCTTCTTGCGTTGTTTTGGCTGTCTTTATCCTGCTTTTTTTTAAAACGTACACGCAGAGCCCAGAGCAGGTTTGAGCTGGGACCCCCCTGCACACAGCCCACGCGTGTGACCTTGGGCAGGGCTGCTCTGTGCACGTCCGTGTTGGGAACAGCACGGCTCCCCGTGACCTGTTTGATCCACAGCCCTTCCGTCAGCCAGAACAATAACAAAAAGAATTATTTTGCTTCATCATCCCACGAGCTACAAATCAACATCAAGGAGGTCTGGTCTAGAGGACTTCAAACGCATTGGGGAGAACACAGGACAGCCAGAAAGCACTGGAGAGACTCAGGAAATTCTTTTCTTCATTTCACCAAGAACGCTAGCCTAGGAATTGATAAAATTAACAAAGATGGATGGCAAGCAGCCCGGAAATAATAATGCCTTCTCTTCCTTGTCCCAAAAAGAAATCCCCCTTCCAAAGACGTGCTCTGAACGAGCCAAGCAGAACTTACAGAAACATCCAAAGAGAAGTTACACTGCAAGATGAGAACAGCCTTTAAACAATGCTTTTGTCCTGTCACCACGCAATCTCTGGGGGAAAACAGCTCTAATTGAGGCCTTTCAAATAGTCTCACATGGGCTGCCAAGGGCCTTTAAAAACCAAGGCAGGAGGAAGCCAAACAGGTCCCCAGTTAAAAGGCAGAGACACACTTGTGCTCAGAAGCCAGTGACCTGCAGCTCTGCTCCAGACAGGAGTGCCCTACATCAATCAAGGGGTTCAGAATGGACTGGGAGAGAACTTTTTCCGTATTTCCTGCAGTACACCTTAACCCTTTAGGAACGAAAACAGCTAAGGCTGAATAGCATGGTTTTCAGTGAAACCAAGTCCCGTGGCCCAGAGCTCGTGCCAGGCTCCCGTCCCTCACCCACACGAGTGCCAGCACACACCTCAGCCCCTGTGCACAGGAAGAGCACTGCTCACTGCTGAAGGCTGCTACTGCCTTTATGGAGTCAGTTTTGCTACTCACAGACAAATAATCGTCAGTAGTTACATGAATTTGTATTAGATAAAACAACAAAATGCATTACCTGCAATAGCAAACCCCATGCACATTGCCAAGGGAGAAGGGAGAGTCAGTCACTCCTCAGAAAAAGCCACAATAACATAGATCAAAGCCTGAATAACTATTTGGCCACCAATTCAATACCATCCCCAGCTTCACTGGTCCCATTAAGCAAAGGCTCTACCCTGACACCATTTAGGTTGCAAAATTAAGAAAACCCTAAGAGCACCGCCTGGTGGTACCTGGATAATGGAGACAAACTGCCATGAACCAGGAGCAGATTGAGGATTAAAATTTGCAATAGCACCATTCCAAAAGGACAAGGAAACTGAAACACCAGTTTCTCTAGTGAGCAACTTTTTTTTTTTTGCAACTATTAAAATGTATTTTCTTATAAAAGAGAATAGAGGAAAGAAAATCCTCCTCTAGAGTCCAAGGATTACTACAGTTCCCAGTATATTTCACTTTTCCACAAAATTTCCTGTAAGAGTTCTTGAACAGAATGCTCTGAAAAACCTTTTCTTTTTTTGAATTACACATAAATACCATCATACCGTGTTCTAAGAAAATTAAAGAAATAAGAGAATATGCATTCTATGAAATTATTCTGCTATAACCATTCTGGTGTTATATCCAACAGCATAAAGAGCATAAAAATTCCATTCACACACAAATGCTTCCAAGCCTTTATAGAAAAACACCACATCAGGAAATTAAAGAATGATACTACCAGGACACACTGATTCTGCCTCAGCTCTCAAGATTAAAGCTCAAATTCTTACTAAGCACTTTTGAAGACTGCACATGGCCATGTTCCAGAGCTGTAGCCATGGAAGTTGTTTCATATCAAGGCTGGTATAAGTCTGCCTTCGTTTATCCATCAAGATTGCATAAGAAAAGGTGATGCAGCTTTAAATACTGAAATGAAGTCCAGATTATTCTAGTAGGTTTGGTTTATTGTTCTGGTGGGTTTGGAGCAGCATTTTGGTACGTGGCTGTCCTCCTCCCCTGCAGCTTTCTGCCCTCCTGTCCCCTCTCAGGGCTGTACCCACTGGGACACACCAGCCTGAACTGCACCACGTGCTGTGCACTCACTTGACACACCTGAGCTCACCTGAACATGACTGGCATTTTTCCACAATTACTGAAACCCCCCCAGGCAATCTGTAGCAAAATTAGGGAGCTGTGAACACAGAAAACTGAGCTGACAATTTCATTGATCGAGGCTCTCAGCAGACTCACAATACAAAATTGAACCTTACAAGTATCAGCACCTCAGAGATTTTAAGGCATTTGTGACCACGGGCAAGTGGGGGATTTCCCCAGACGAGACTCAGCTCTGTGATCTGCGTGCTGGAATCACAAGTACTCACACACTTTGCACCCACAGGCTGCAGCCCATCCATGGGCCCACAGGACACGCCGAGGAAGGCCACGTGTTTCTATAGAGAAGATGATTTTGCTCTTTCCCAGGTTCCTCCTGCAATGCACTACGGATGGGGCTCCAGTGATTTCCACGGGGAAGTGTTATTTATTTTCTACAATTTACCCCTTGTCTCCAAACACTACTGTCTTCATTTAAGCATGCTCTTGATAAGCTGCACTTCATACCAAGTACCACAGACAATAGCAGAAAATAAGAAAAGCGGGCAGAAGTGATGAAAAAGACAGTCAGAACACAGTGGGGGAAATAAAAAGTAAAGAAAATATATTACCTATGTTATTAAAAAAAAAAATACTGCTACAACAACATTAGCTTTTATAACCCCTTTCAGACAGGTAATTGCTATGGTTTGTACCACCTGTAGCTACCACCCATTCACTGCCCATCCCATCCACTTTTTCCCTGTTATTGCTGATTATGAACAAATACTACCATCAGTAAATAAATGCATTAACCCCAGAAGCCTCTATCCTTTTCATACATGTTTGTACTGCCTGCCATCTGCCACTTTGATTTAAGCATCTCCTACCTTACTCAGGGGTCTACTTTTACAAAGCAGGGTGCAGTAGTTACTCTGACTACCAATAAGCAAAACTTACAGCATCGACTACGAGATTTTCTAGCACTTAAAGCTCTTTGTGGATTTTTAACACACCTTTTAAAAAACATCACCAACTATATTAATGAACACAAATTCCATTTAAGCAAACTCTACACACCTTTGAGCCAGCTTTTCTCACATGAACAGCTGCACGTTACCTACTCCAGACCAGAAGGCAGAACTTTCCAGAGGATTAAAGATACATGAGACCCAGATACAACCATTACAAGTCATCAAAAAACACTTCAAACATCTCCCAAAGGCTTCCTCTACTTTACCTGCCCAAAGCTATTCTTTCTATCCCATTGTTCCCCGAGAAATGAAGCAGCCCAGGCACAGCCAGCAGCCTCCCCCCAGACCCTGTTAGAGCCTTTGTCTGCTGCTCTGGGGGATCCCACACGTTGGGCTGCACCCTCACACCTTCACCCCTCAAAACACCAATAGCTTCTGTTTTGGGTTAGGGAATTCGACAACTTAAACACCCTCTTAAAAAGAGATGAAAGAGTCCGGGGAAGAGAGGAAAAGAACATCTGAAATATGTCTTCTGGAAAATCAATATTAGACTGCAGATCCAGTCACAAGATGTAACATTTGCAGAATTCAGAGGAAAGAAGAAAAAACACTGAATGCTACCAGGATCTAAGTGGATTATCAGCATCCAGTCCTGTGTGAATACAAACAACATCAAGGTCTGCAGGTGCTGCAAAGCCACTTGCATTTCAAGTGACCTGTGAAACGCTGACCTTGGCATAATTTACAGTGGACTAATTTATCCCAAATGGTCCTCCCCCAACTTTGAGGGAAAAAAAAATGTTATTCACATTCCTTCTTTCTTGCATCATCTTACAAGACAATAATGAACAATCTCGTATATTGGATAGAATTTCACCTAATCCCAACGTTTAATTTCAATGCAAAGAGTTATTATATCCATTTCATTTAATTCACTTCATTTGGGAAACAGTCATTTAAATGTTAACAGATTTTTTCTTTTCGGGAAATTTGAAAAAAAAAAAACACAACCACTCAAACACATAAAGCTTTGCAAAATTTCCCATATAGAAAAACCTGAATAAGGTCATTGTTCTACTACATTTCTTCACAAATAGGGTCAGAATCCAATTTAGATAAAGCAATCCCATAAAAAATACGGACACAGGGATCCAAGATCATCACCTGCAGCTCCCTCCATTGTGATGGTGAATGTGAAAGCCAATCCCCACTCTGCTCTGTGCCCACTGCCAGTGCTGCCTCCTTTGCCTTAGGCATCCTCATGGTTCCCTCCAATAACTGGATAAAAATGACTCGGCCTTTCTTATGAAATCATTGTCTATCTGCATCAGGCACCCCAGACAACAGCAAAACTCACTGAAGTAGAACACAAAGAGCAGGAAACTGTCGTGGTTTGAGCCTGGCCCCAGAGAGCTGCGCCACGGCGACTTGGGGAGACAAACACCCACTCCCAATGTCCCCTTCTCCCTCTTCCCCCTGCTCTGTGCACTGGGCACGGTGCCACAGGGTCTGGAACACCCCCTGGAACCGAGGGATCGAGCCCCTCATGTCCCTGGGCACCCCCAGCCCTCTCACTGTGGGCTGGGGTGAGGAGCAGAACGGCGTCAGCACTGCTCAGCAATAACAAAAAAGTCACTTTAGACTAACACAAAATGTCACATGAAATAGTTTAAAGCAAACAATTGTCCACCTAAATGTTAATTTAACAGGGAATATTTTCTGATGGACAAGTACTGTCTTCTGCTAACAGGTGAGGTTTGAGGGACTGGAAAAAGATGATAGAGACAGCTTTAACTTCAGAAAAAACCGCTCCCACTGAAAGTCTTAATGGATTTCATAAAAGAAATGTCCATAGTTCAGCTTTTGCTAAACTTTTCCTGCTTACCAGCCTAGGCATCATTAATAGTCAGAACTATGTGAAACATCATTGTGGTTTCCAGCAATATCAGACAGCAGAAGGAGAACTTCTCCTGCCACTTTTCAGACTTTGCTGAACCCGTAGCACCTTTTTCTCCTTAATATACATTCTAGCAATTTTGTCCCAAACTCATTATCCCCCTTGCATCCTTGCTCAGCAGGACACATTCCTTTAAAGGAACGGAGATTATCGGTTTATCCTGGAAACGTCTTTCCTGCTGCTGTGCTTAGTATCAGTGCTGGGATAAAACCCTCTTAAAATAGTTCCAGGGTCCAGGCAACAATCCATTGTATGCAATATTCTTTCTGGTTTTACGGAGCAATGACTTTGGTGTTTTCAGGCTTTTGCAGGCCAGGAATGAACAGCAGATTTAGGCTAAATTATTTCTGCCCTAAAAGTTATGGCAGCCTGAACATGATGTCCTGTCTCAACACCAACAGCCAAACTGTTTGGTACATTGTACTGTCATGTGACCTCCCGAATAAAAAGGATTAGAAGCAAGTACATTAACCCCCCCGACAATTTCAAATGGGGTAAACCAGGAATTTAAAAAAATATTAATTCAAATACTTTTTTCTGTTGTCACTTGTAACAGCTTTTCCACAGAGATGCCTTTTAACATGGATTTGACATTATTAAGACAGATTGCTTGGTTCCACAACCTTTGATGAACGACAATAACTTTTCAAAATTAAGAGACACACATAAGACAAACAGAATTCCCCCACTCCTTACATTCCTATTCCAATGGAGTGGACATATGCAGGCCAACAGAACATTTCCACAACATTTCAGCAACAGTGTTACCACCTAGAACCAGCAACAACAATCTTTAATCCCTATCTCCCTCCCACAGCTGCAGAGCCTCTTCACTGGTCCAGGAATCCTGCACGGAAACAGCACGAGCACCTCTTGCAGAGGGACTGAGGCTTCATCCCTCACTCCAAACCTATCAGCCTTGGCAGGTTCAATCAATACATTTTTTTATTATCATTATTATTATTTTTTTAGGAATCCCACCAGATGGCAGCAGCATGTCTCCCCAGCAAAACTAGGAGCACTTCGCCAAAGGACAGCTCCTTATTCTTGGAACAGACACAAGACTTCCAAAACTCAGCCCTACTCAGCCTGAACCACAGGGCACAGACAGAGCTTGTCGCTGACACTAAAATCTGGATTTTTTTCAGCACTTTAGGAACACGAGAGCAGGGAACACTCCAAGAGCAAATCGCTCTGGTTTTGGCAGATGAGGAACGCGACTGGGTTTGTGGCAATTCACCAAACCAGAGCGTGGGGAGGCAAACCTGCAGGACCTGGGGAAAGTCCCTGCACACCTGTCCCTGTTTCAGCAACGCCCTCCCCATCCCAGCAGAGCAGATGCTGTGCCAGGGACAGCCGATTTCCACAGCAGTGGTGCCCGGCTGAGCAAGGACACGGCCTGTGCGCACAGACACCACGGCAGCAGCGCCCGCCCGCGCGAGTTAATAATGAAAGTGCTGAAGCACGAGGCTTTGGCTCTTCACGAGTGAAAAACTCCAGGAGCGCATTACCCCGAAACATCACCGAGTACCAGACAAATGAACTAATGACAAATGCTAATTCAACTGCCAAGAGAAAATCTCTCTCGCTGAGGTAACGGGAAGTGCAACACCACACACTGATCGCTCGTCTGATGCACTGAACTGAGCTGCAGGTCAGTTGTACCTTCCAAACAAAGCATGACACATCAGAGTAGAAGATGAAAGACTTCTGCAAATACTCCAGCTGTCTATGCAATAACATCCATTTCCCTCAGAAGCACTGACAGAAACTTTTCAGTTATCTATTAGCACAAATAATGCTCAGACAAGATACTGAGAAGCAACAGAATCCTCCTTACAGAGTCACTCAGGCTTTGTGAATTCCGTGTCATGCTTGAACCCAAGTGTACATTGCTCACATCTAAGTCACCTCAAACTATAAATACCCAAGTCAGTGTTTACGTATCTCACATAGCTAAAATTCAATTACATGGGCATTCTTTCACATTTTGAATGAAACTAAAATTCAGTTTAATTACTGCTTACAGACTCCTAAATTCAGCCTGCTCTCACTGGCAGAAGTTAACACGAAATGCCAAAAGCCGGGCAGTGACCACTGAGTTCAAACACACGTGAGCAAAGAGGAACTCGCTCCCACCAATGACATCCTCAGCCAGTGCAGCCCCAGCTCTGCCGGAGGGATCCCAGCTCCCAGCTTCTGCTTTTAGCTAACACCCTCCCCCTTTGTTGTTTTCTCTTTCCCGAGCTGTTGTTACCTCCAAGCAAAGCTGTAGTTGCAGCTCTGCAGGCACAGGCCCCCAGGGGCAGGTCCTGCCGGGCGGCCGCAGGTGCGCGGCCGAGAGCTCGGGATGGGCCGATGCTTTTGGCACTGTCTTTCCTACCTGATGTCAGTCAGACCCTTCCCTCCACACTTCCTTTTTTCCCCTCAGCACTTTTAATGATATTATATTTAAATATGCAAGCGTGACCTTTCATTCTACTGAATATTGTGGAAGCAGATCTGTCTCTGCACCTTATTTTTTGGCGAACAGAACAGGGAAAATAAAGACCTGGGAATGGCACAGGCACACAAAACACTGGTAAAAAGGGCTGATCTTACATAACAACATAAATTTAAGCAAAGACTGTAACAAATTAAGTTACAAAAACTCCATACTTTAAAAAATATACAAACTGATGGAAATACCTTTAGATAATTTTCTACAGCAGATTCCTTGTCAGTTTTTCATTCTTTTACACCCACTTTTTAGTGCTGTACCACAGCCAGAGCACGGCAGTGCCGACTGCACAACAGCTCCCCTCCGACTGGGAGAACTCGGCATTTAAATTAACTCCCCAGCTCTGAGGGCAGGCACACGAGAGCAACCACAACACTGACCTGCACCTCGCTCCTGCAGCTCCCTCTGCCTTCTCAGAAAGCACCATTTTGGAACCAACACTGGGCTGGTAACGCGTGGCCAACCTGAAGGGCTGGGCTGCAGGGAGAAGGGGCTTTGCTCTCCTGAGGCCTGCCCTGCTGAGCCCTCTGCCTCCGTACACCGGCACAGACCGTGACCCGGTCACTCCTCTCAGTGAAGCTGCAGCTCGGCCAGAGCCTAAAGCAAAACTCCTGGGGCACCCCAGAGGCTGGGCTGGGAACGCTGCAGAGGGCTGGGACACCACACACAGCTGCACGCTGCAAACTTTGCATCTGTGCTGCAGGAAGTGCACTGCAACACGCCTGCTCTCCACAACACCCCCTGCCAGCCTTGGTGCTTCCCAGGCACGGCTCAGAATAGGGCACACTGACAAACATTTACACACAAATATAGATGTACGTGTACACTGCTGCCAGTTTTGTGTCCGTGCTCCTGAAGAGCAGTAATTGCATACATGGCTCTAAGGTAGTCACAGAATGCATTAGAAGAGATTCCACTCCGCTGACAGACTCCTCTGAAATGCGGCTGGGGGATAAAAGGGCCGGAGGCAGCGCTACAGCGAGGCAGGAAATCCCATTTCCATTTTTGAGAGGGGAGCAAAGTTCAGCTGTGCTGTTTTAGGTAGCACACAGCACCACCGCGGGTCAAACCGCCGCGAGACAAAGATCTTGACAGGTGACTGCACAAGGAAGACATTTTCATACGCTTTTCATTTCTGACTCCTAAGCCAGGTCAAAATGAATATTCTAATGCTCATTTGTTAACCTGAAATTTTAGGAAGCACGGCTTAGCTGCACGGATGCACACTCTAATTAAAGGTACAGAAAGGGCATAAACAAGCTGCATTGTCTCAGAAGAGAACGGCGGGGTGGGCTCTCAGTCAGAGGTGGCTCCTCACCACTGGGAACCTCGTTCTGCCAACGCAAACAAGCGAAGCAACTTTCTAAGAACAGAGGAGAACCAGCAAAAACCCTCGTAGTAAGCAGCTCTCTTGTATTCTGATTCAAATGATAAAAACAAGGATGAGTTATGATCAGGTAAAGAATGACAAGGAGAAATTGGTTCACTTTTGTCTCTACTCACCAGACAACACCAAAGGCTCCGTATCCGATGGGTCTGTCGGGCTCAATGTCCAGTTGCTGCTGTGGATGTTGTGAGTGCTGATGATGGTGCGCTTTGACCGCAGCAGCTGCTG
>VZTH01015640.1:0-39595 GCA_013397815.1 Aleadryas rufinucha | reverse complement strand
TCTTTTAATGGAAAAAAAAAAAATCATCTGTTTAAAGGAAGTGTTTAGTCAAAAAGGAACTTCATTTTGTCAGCCCTGACAGCAATTTTATGCAAGCCAGAAGTACCTCTCAGCTGGAGAAGAAGCATCTCAAACAAAAAGACAAAAAGTTCTTGGCATGAAATTCTCTCACATCAATGCCTGCTCCCCCAGTCTCTTATACCCCTTCTTAGGATCTCACACATTCACAGCCCCTTGGCTTCTCTGCAGGGGAAGATGTGCTCCAGTGCTGCGCTGCACCTGAGACCTCGTGCCTCTGAACATATCCCCAGATCAATAATTTGGTAGTTGAGATACAAGAGAGAGGAAAATCCCAAAGTTTGCTTTCCACAGCTCAGTCCTTTCAGAAAATGTTGAATGTTGCAGATTCTCAGGCCTCACTTGCTGTTCTTCTGTGTCTGATTAGAGGCAGATCATGTGCCCCTCAGCACAATTGCCAGGGCAGCTGAGCTGTCTCTATTTACCAGTGTCCCAGAGGAGAAGTGATCCAACACATCCCATGTTTCTTTCAAAGAACTGACATAAAGAACCAAAGCTCATCAGCCCAAATTAGCTTCCAGCTCGCATGCAGAGAGTGATCCGCCTGCAACTGACTCCTCCTCTGAGGCTCTGTCCTGCAGGAAAAGTCTGAACACAGGAAAACTTGCCCTCCATGGAGGAGGACCAGGTTAAGGAACATTTACACAAACTGAACATACACAAGCCTCTACAGCCTCTGATCTGACACAGCTGTGAGTGCCAAGTGAGCTGGCAGATGTTACCGAGAGGTCACACTCTGGTTTTGAAATGTCATGGGGATCAGGGTAAGTTCCCAGGGACTGGAAGAAACTCACAATGATTTCCTTTCTTCATTTCTTTTTAAAGTGTTCTAAAGTGAAGCTAAAATAAAGCTATTCTTTCACAATAGAGAATACAGCTTTACCATGAGTTTTTATACAGACATAAACACATGTAAATATCATATACATGTATCTCCCAGGGAGGATGTCTTCATCTGATAGCCATTTTTAAGCATCCATTCTGCTCTTCCCTCACTTCTGTGGAAGAAAGTCTTTCAAAAGAGCCAAAGGGCTTTGAGCCCTAAAAGCACTCCTTGAAATGTTGGCACTGATGAGAAACAAAGGTAAAGGGCTTTCACTTTACAGAAAACAGATAAATAGGAAACTATGATATGAGACCAGCATGTGCTCAGGCAACTAAGATCTTTCTGCATGCTCACCTAAAACCTATGGGCAATGCAGTGAATACTTATTTTAGTTAGAAGGTCACCACCTGCCCCATTTCACACACAAAACCTTAAGGTTTGGCATTGCCTGGTTTTGTAGAAACAGTCCTAATTTTTGTTCAATGCAGATCTTGCCTGCAGGGTGACAAAACATGGCCAGCTCTAGTTTGCTCTTCCTGACAGATACTTTTGTGAAGCATTTTTAAGAGTGTCACATGAGGGAGACTGTATGGTCCACTTATGGCAGTGTTGGTGTTCTACTAGGCTCATAAATATGTTACTGCTATAAAGTTTGTCCTGATGTCTTCCTGATCTATCCAGGATGGCTACCCAAAATAAATTATCCCCTTCCTCTTTGCAACAGCCTAGAATAATAGATAAAATGCTTTTATATTCCCCTCCCACTTCTTCCTCCTCTGAGCTAAACTACTTTTTCAATATTTTTCATGATTTCCTTTTAGGTAGCATTTTCTTTAGGCTCCCAACCCATTGTTTTTCTGCACTCCAGACTTCATCCTTCAGTCTACAGTTGCTGCCATGACCTCCACAATCCATAGTAGGTATCTGTGGCTCTTTAATCAGGCACAAATTTGGATGAAGTTCTGCTCACTTTTTTTATTCTGTTTATAAAAACTGGAATCCCTCTGCAGCCACTGGTGGCTTTGAAAATGGGTAATTTTATAGATTTTCCACTCTTGCATCAGAAGTTTTTTTCCCCTGTGTTTAACAGAGAACATTAAAAAGCACAGTGGGTTATAAATGCTAGTACCTCATGCGCTGATCACACTGCCATCCCTCCCAGAAGTTACTCTGCTGACAGATAAACACTCCACAGAGCTCAGGGAACAGACAGAATAGATGCCTACGGCCCCATCAAACAAGTCCTTTTTCCCTGAACAGCAAGGGTTTGGGGTTTGGGATTGGTTTGGTTTGTTTTAAATCCCTGTCTAAATGAACAATTAACTCACTTGCCCTATTGGGTTGTTTTTTTCCCTTCTACAGCCAACAAGAGCTACTCTGTGACAATAATACCAGTGAGGCAAAACTCAACTTCACAGACAACAGTCTTCTGTTCTTTAGACAAATTTTTAAAAAAAGGAGGCATGCCAACATCCAAATTAGCCCTTTTACTAGCAATGCACACAGTACAGCCTAGCTGCCTCTACACACTGCTGTTCTGCCTCAGGGGAAGTTCCTGAAGTGTTGGAGATCAGAAACACCAAAGAAAACCCAACCACTCTCACCAGGGATCTCATACAGTCTCTGTGCAATCTTGAAAGGCATCACTTGAAGACACCTGCAGAAGGAACAAATTAATTATGAAGCAGGCCCAGCCCAGTGGTCCACAACCTCAAACCAGCAGGTCATAAATGATGGTTGTCTTTTCTGAAGCTTCATTTTTCTGGCATTTTGCACACAGCTAGTAATGGTAGACATAAAATAGTGGAGTGCAGTTACGAGAAAATTCCTTCTTCTGGTAGGAATTCTTTTCTATACCTTTGATATTCACTGTGCCTTTTCTCACCCTGCTACATAGTTTTGGGGATGCAGAGACTACAGCCACAGGTAATACCAATACATTGTGGAACTCCCCGTCTGTAGTTGAGTAACAACTGCTCTCACACAAAGTCCATCAGTCCTTCAAGTGACTTTGTTCTACACCAAATAATTAAGACATTCCGTTTTCTCCCTCAAACTCTTTACTTGAGTATTCAAGGATTTCTCCCATCTCATTTACTTTGTCCAGCTTCCTAAAAGAACAGGTACAATCCTTTCACCTAACTGCATCGTTCCTGCACTTGTTTCTCTTAGCTGTCCCTTACTCTACCTTCTTGCCCACCAAATATATTTTGCATTTTTTTTTCCAATTGGCACCCTTTTGTATTTTAAATTCAGATTTGAAGATTACACATCTCTTCAGCCTTTTTCCTCATATTCCTTTGTAAACATTTGTATTGGCTGTGGTATCTTGACATTATAGAACTTACATCATGTCAGAGGAAAAAATTATGAAGAACTGTCCTTCTACGACCTTGTACCAGGACAGCTGTAACAGAGCCCCCAGATCATCTTCATGGCATCAGGCTTAGTCATGTACTGCCTGAAAAATCATTTCTGTATGAAGTCTAATTCTCTGTGACTTAAAGGAACATTTCTTATGTCTCATATGATATTTCTGTAAGCCCTGAGGTCTTGCAGGATGCTTGGAAAGCTGCTTCAAGGTTTTTCTGATAGGTGAGAGTTTCTGGAGTTCTGAGAGGCTTTTGAAACTTGGGTGATTCTAGGTATGGTGCCATAAACATGCAGGTGCAGAAACGTTACAGGCAGCTAAAGGAACCTGGCACAGACCTACCTTAAACCATGTGATACATGTGCAGCAAAATTAATGTCACCTGGACTATATCCCCTCCCAGGTATTTCCCCACGATGCTCTCAGGCACATGGTGTGATTCCTGGGGCTGTCCCGTGAAGGGCCAGGAGTTGCACTTTGGTGATCCTTGTGGGTCCTTTCTAACTCAAAATACTCTGTGATTCTGTGATATCTATTCCCTGAAGAATTACTTCCTCAGCTTTGGGGGAAGAGGAGGATGGTGAGGAAAAGAGAGGAATACCTTAACTTTGAGTTTTGTCTCCTCAACAGATATCTTTAGCCACTTCAGCTAACTTTATGCAGCAATTTCCTTTCATACTCTGCCTTGCAGCCTGGTTTCTTGCCGTTGCTACCCAGGCAGCCCGGTGAGCCTGGTAGGCGACATAGCTTCTGTTCTCCCACATGGACACTTGCCTGATAAGTTGGGCTGCGGCGACGGAGATGAAAGACGAAGGAGGCACTCTCTTTGCATAATNGCACCGCAGCAGTTTCTCTCCTGTAATTAATAATTTGCAATTCCCTAACCTAAGGGAAAAATACTGCTCATAGAACATCCTTGCAGCATCCTGAACTTGTCTGAGGCCATGCACAGCCTACATGTGGCAGTGAAAGGTTTTGAAACCCTCTGGTGGTGGTTACACACTTTGAGTTGACTCCCTGTTTATAATTTCATTCAGAACTCTGAGGAAACCAGCCCGAATGTGCCAGTGGTTGGACACAACTGCTCACATTTCCTGCTCTCACACAACAGATCTTGCCTTCCTGTGTAGGAAAAGGTTACTACGCATTGCTCTAAAAAGTAAAGTTTTCTTTTCACCATAAGACTGACTGTTAGTGAAAAACAGAAGATGAACTGCAGAAAAATGTCAAATCCAGTTTTCTATTACTGCATGGGAATAAAATCACACTTTCTGGTGTTTAAATTTCTCTTCATATGAACTTGTCTGAACTAAATTTATATTTACCATTCACAAAAATCAAGTTGGAAACTCACAGCTGAGATGTGTTTAATAGCTAAGAAATGTTTTTTTGTTTCAGGTCAAAGTACAACCACTTTATGAGGTGCTAAAAAAATTAGAAACAAATCTATCTCCTGTACCTTCACTAATCACATCTCAGCTTCTCTAAGAAATATTTGAAGACTCAGAGAAATCATTTTCTAAGCTGTCACAGGCAATGGTACATTAAAAATATCTCTATGCAAAACCACTGCAAGAAAAATAAATTATATTAACTCTTCTACTAATCTCAGGAGCACTAAACTCATACAGTGTGGTACCCCGAGAACAAATTAATTTTTTTTTTGATCATGGGTTTTTATGAGAGTAAATTCCAAATTTCTATTATTTGCCTAATGTTTTGAAAGCATTCAAGCTTTTAGCTCAGTAGATAGTAGCCTACTGTGAATCTACAATTTTCCTGTAGTTCCCTGAATCCCAGCACTGACATTCCAACCATGACAATGAGGCAACGTGGAACAAACAATTCACGAATGGAGAAGATCAGTAAGATGAACATCTGTTCAAAAACTCCATAACTTCCATAACTACACCACAGATACAACGCCTCTTGTGATGCATCAGCAAATGTCCCAGGACACCTCTGCAGCAGGAGCACCCGTCAGAGCTGCCACCAGGGAGGTGGCAGAGGACAAGGAGGGGTGAGTGTGAGCACTCCGGGCCAGCTCGGGGCTCCTCTCCTTTCCACCTCTTACTTGCACACACCCAAGAAGCGCTCCGACAGCCAGAGCCCTTCTGGCTTTGAAGCCGTCCGTATTTGAGCATCCCATCCCTCCAAAGTGCCGGCGAAAGGATGCGCTGCTTCGGCTGCGCAGCTGTCATACACCCGCAGGTTTGCGAGGCGGTCACGGACGGGATGAGGAAGGGATGGAGCCTTACGGGGAGCCGGTCCCTGCGCCCTGCAGCCCCTCGCAAGCACCCGAACCCGAGCCCTGCGAGCGCCGCCGCCCGACGCGAGGCTCCCCCGGCCGCGCTCTGCGGGCTGGGAGCGGGGCAGCCCCAGCACGGCCCCGGAGCATCCCGGCGCCTCCGCCCGGGAGCCGGCAGCCCCTCCGACTGTGACACACGATGTGACACACGATGTGACACACGGTGTGACACACATAGAGCTGTAGCTGTTCCTGTCTCGCTGGGAAAAATCTTCACCCTGGATTCCACAGTACTGAGGTTAAAAAACCCCAAACCCAAAACCCAACCCAAACCCTTTATCTCCACCATAAAGTCTGATATGCTCCCACCAGTTAAAAGCCCATCCCTCAAAATCTACTTCTGCCTACAGCGTGGTGAAAGGGCAGCCTATATGATTAGCCAAGGCAGCTCTAAATCAAACTTGATTCAGACTTAGGCTCTCCCTGTTGCCATATTGGGCTCTGGGTCTCACGTCAAATCAAGGCCAGTGCAGAGGAACCAGGGCTGCTCCACGGTCTCTGCAGGGACCCAGGACTCCACAAGCACCCAGGGGCTTACCGGAGCCAACCTCTTCTATCCTTCCCAGGGACTATAGGAGGCCACCGGGTCAAATACGAGAAAGAAATAAGAGTAGCTCACACACTTCCACACCCACACCCACATCTGGCAAGAAACACAGGTGGGTTTGTCACACATTCAGCAGAAGCTGAACCCAAAATGTCTCTGAAAATAGAAACTGCCCCCAAAAGAGCAGTAAGTACATAGTGCTGAGGCAGAGGGTGGAGGGTGGCATGTCAGCAACACCACCAACCACACAGCATAATTTCTGACTGTCCTCTAAGCCATGACTCACCAGCACTGAGTTGAAATTCTTGCTTCTAAATAGCCACATTTTATCATTTTCCAAAAAATTAAAAAGAAAAAACTCCAATTAAAAAGCATCTCTACTTAAAACCATCCTTGTACTGATTTTAGCAACCAAAAAAAAAAAAAAAAAAAAAAGGAATTCTTTTCCTTAAAGCTCACATTTTATTCCCAGAAAAATATGACAATGAAACAGAGGAGAATGCAAATCAAAACCTTCTTGCCACTTTTTATTTTCCCTCCATTGAGATATGCCTTTGATTTATTCTAATTCAGCAAAGCAAGAAGTCACATGGACTGTTGATGTTACAAGCAAAATTATGGCATATTATACAATTCCCAGTATAAGCACATCTCCCAGAAAATTTAAATCTTGTTTTCAAAGCTAATGCCCACCTGGAAACTGTTCTGACTTCAACAACAAACCTCCAAAATATCACCAGTCTCTGAATTCCTGGAACAGGAGGTGAAGTAACAATAGGTACTGAAACATTCTCTTCCCTCCCAAAAAGTAACACTTTTAAAGAAACTGGGTTTCTTAGGAAGCAGTATAACCTTATTGTCATTTTTGACCTGAAAAATTACTAGTCAGGGAATTTGGATTGATTTGCACTGATGATTAAAGTGAAGCAATACTTTGATGGAATGCAAAGAGAGAATACCAGGATTCCTGAAAGTCACTACCTCCCCTCATTCTTAAACTGCCCCTTTGCATTTTGAAGTTCTGCCCCAAAACTTCCTGCCTCATATTTCTGTCTGGGACACAATACAAATACTTCTTCTGTAATTGTTAGGTTTGTTTTGCCAGTTTCATTTTGCTTTTGCAGAAGACAGTTGTCATGAGCAGCAATTTTAGAGAGGTCTATGATTATCCATCGAAGCCTTCTGACCTCCAGCCTACTATTCTTTAAAGCAGCATAAAGGATAACAGAGATTTAATCTCAAAGAAAAAAACCCAACCTTTAGAAAAGCTCTCTATTATAGGACACAAGTCAAACGTATACAAGTGGATTAGCTTCTGAAAAGCTCTACCAGCATATTCCTTGGGTTTTGCCAGAAACAGCCATCACAGCGTATCTGCCCCTACTGGTCTTTCCTGATATTTCTGCAGGAATCTGAGGGAGAAGGAGGCTAAGGCTTTTATGATTATCTCCTTTTCCCACCCAAGTTGAGTAATGATGGTTATATCTTTCCTTCTTCCATTCTGCTAATGAACTGAGAACAGGCAATTTCAAATAGCAAACCTATACAACTTTTCAGATACCATTTTCCACCCTCTTTTCCTTCTGTTGTCTTGACCACACATGCAACAACTGCTCAGAGTTCTCATTTACCCTATCACTTCGTCTGAGCTCCAGTATTAGGACAGACTAAATTTAATTGGGATTAAATATTTATTTGGATTTCTTTCCCCCTCTGACCCTTTTCAGTTGCCTAGTGACTATCCTGCTTTCAGCAGTTCATTTTTTCTTAGTGGCTGTGTTTTGGACTTAGAATGAGAATATGGAGCTGGGGATTTTTGTCTTTGCT
Source organism: Aleadryas rufinucha (assembly GCA_013397815.1). Classification (NCBI taxonomy): domain Eukaryota; kingdom Metazoa; phylum Chordata; class Aves; order Passeriformes; genus Aleadryas; species Aleadryas rufinucha. Next base: position 31,638 of record VZTH01015640.1, on the reverse strand, counting down.
CCTAAAGAAATTTGGCAAACTTCAATCAATTTCATAGACACAGACACTCTTTTAATCAGTGGTTTCCAATGTCAAACAACAGTAGTGTATCAAACAGTTTATTTCATACTATTAACTTGTAAAAGCAGCATTTTGAAATGAAGACATTGACTTTTTCCTCCTCAGTCAGGAGCCAGTGCTGTCAGTGCTGTCATTTCTCATTTCTGTGTCTTTGGAAATGCTGCATTGATCAATGCATTCATCATACAGGTGCTGTGTAAGGAACACCAGGCCTGACTGTACAATGATAAGCAGCCACACATGACTAAACATCCCTGACAGGAATAATTACCTGTTTAACAAACTTGACTGTCTACAGCATCATACAGGATATTTACTAAGAGTGGATGCAGGGCATTCATAATGAGGAGGACCAACTCTACTCGCAGCAGACAATTCTGTTTGGTAAACTGCCCTGATTAACAATGTGGGTAACACAGTCCTCATTCCATTTGCCACCAAAATGTTGGAATTCAGCAACTTGCTTTTAGTTGACAAGTTCCTTCTAAACTCTTTTAGCAAGCAGGAGTTTCTGGACTGCAGTCTCATCTGCCCCTGAGGATGCTAACGCAGGTGTGTTGGTCTCAGCTCTCTCTGGGATTGTTCATGTGGTCAGCCAAAGAGCAGAGGCTTGAGCTCTTGTTTCCATACTCTTTCCCCAGAGCTGCCTGGCACTGCAGGGGTTCCACAAGGCTGGAAACCCCGTCATGCTCTCCTCCCTGTCATGCTCTCCTCACTTGCACTCACATACAGAGCATTGACAGCTCAGGCAGAGCACCAACTCACAGAGAAAGGATGTTAGTTTCAAACCAACACACTTAAATGGACAAGTTTTCATTGTAAAAATTCCTTTCAGGGAAAAAAAGAAAAAAAAAAAGAAGCCACAAAGCTGCTCCTTCTCAACTGCTTCTCATTTCTACCAATACTTACAGCAGCCAAATGAGGAAGAGGATGGTAGCACAGTGAAGAAGGTTTCCACTACTTATCTGCCCTTCCACTGTCATCCCAATGCACACGTTCTTGTTAGTCTTGTGTAACAGAGGCATACCACTGTACAAAGACCTCCACTGAAGGGGATTTAAACATCCTGCTTTTAATTGGAATTTCTCCATGCTAAGGAAATGAATGTTTTCATGGCAACCTTCATCAATGTCAAGTTTCACACACTCAGAAATAATATTGTAAAATGTTGAAAATACCTATGAAGCCTTCTGAGAAATTCCAGCCCGTAGCCAGTTGCATAAAAGACTGAACAAAACTACAAAATTGCTTTGGACAAAAGAAAACTTTTCTGAGGAGTATGTTCAACACCCACTCATATTTGCTGAACTCTGGCTTACAGAGTAAAAAAAAAACTCTTATCTGGTAGGAAAAAATGTGGTGATAAGCAACAATAAATTATTCCCTATCTCCTTGCAATCTTTTACAGATCTGTTATTGAAAAATTTCTAGATATGACTCTAAAAATAAATATATTTTGAAGCTGCATTTCAATAAGTTAATGAAATATTCTGCTCTAATATGCATCTATAGCAGAAGAAATACATTTAACAGTGCTTTTAGTGCATCTGAGGATACAATTCATCCAGAATGCTTAGCACTCATTTGACCTACAGATGAAGAGAGTGGATTTGAAAAGCAGCCAGGAAGAGAACATGAACCTCTAAGGCAGTGACATCTCCCCTCTGTGGTCTGGAGAATAAAAGCTGTGATCCTTGAGGACAGATGTTAAAATGAGAAACACTATTAGCTGTGATTCCTGAGCGTTGTCTTCTTAACCTGACTGACACGTTCAATCAGTTCTGTCACAGCAGGAAAACTTTTTGGGATAGTTTTCTCTCATAGGCCTCCCACTGCTCCTGCCAAGCAGAGCCAGAAGTGCTCTGAACTGCCACTGCCCTTTCCTCTCTCCAGCATCTCCCTTCAGTTGCCCATGGCATTACAATCAGGAGGGATTTTTATAGAGGTTTTTTTGGTTGCGTTTTTTTTTTAGTCTTGTTTGTTTGTTTGCTTTTTAAACTTGTCTCGTGGTTGTAGAACTTCTGGCACAAGCAAATCATGTTTTCAAATATTTCCCAAACATTGTGAGAGCTGCCAGTGCATTTTTCAAAAAATCTGATACTTTCAAAGCACCTCCTGGGTCCAAGAGCTTAGGGTTTAGCTGCCACTAAAGCTAAATGCAACTAACACAGCCCTGGTGTCAGCAACTGTAAGAAGTGGAGCCCATGTCTTGAGCACACTTTTGTGCCTCCCTCTGGCATGCCCCCAACAACAGCATCTGCACCGAGAAGTGGGGAAACCTGGGTATATCACTGATGCTGTCTTCACAAGGATGGGAAGAAATATTTTGCCTGTGAATTTCAGGAAATATTTCTTTTTTTGGTCAGAAGGGGTTCTTACTTTCTCTACAAACTCCTCAACCTATAGAAATACCTCCTTCATCCTAGGGCTTCAGAGTACCTGGGGATCATGGGGCAGCTGTTTAAAGATTATCTACCAAGTTACTTCCCTCAGTAAGTAAAAATCTATAGTAACAGTCTTGTTTTCTTGAATCTTTTTTTAAGCAGAATTTTCTTCATCCTGCAGGAAACAGGGTAAGGAACTATGCCACAATAATCAGGAGGAGAATACCACATCTATTTTAACTTACAAAGAGGAAAACCCAGAGGAATAACACTTGCAAGCATCAGCTCAATTGATTTATACATTGCTATAGTCTGAAGGCAACAGTTTTAAAACTGAGTTAATTTTTCCACTTCTTCAGCTACCACTAAGCAATTAGCAGAACTCATTAACCAAGTGACATTTTACAAATTAATGATTTACTCCTGTAAACTACAAATGCATAGTAAATAAATCTTGAGTTAAATAGGATCAGGAAACAGTCAGTGTTTAATCTGCATTCACAGTTTTAAAAACAGAATTGTTGAAAAAAACTATTATCTTCTGTTCCAGCCTAGCTTTTACACTGTAAGAGTAATTTTTCCCACGAAATTATTCAAGGGTAATTTTGAAAAGACGGCAAACATTAAGATTTTAAGGAACTGAAGAAAAGGCAGTGCGCATATGAAGAAAGACCAAAGTTCCCTCCGTGGATTTCCATTACTGCAGACATCTTTGTATTTTAGTATACTCAGAAATAATCCCTTATCTCATTGGAGCAAGAGTGTAATAAGTGAAAAACATCCAGGAGTCTCTACTGTATTCATTCAGAGACCTGACTTCTGATACACCTGGGCTGGGTGACACTTTTGGTGTAGACAGCTCTGTGTCACAGTCGATTCTGAATTAGAAGACAATCTGTCCCCATTAATCTGACTGTGGCTGTCATTGCACCACATGGTTCCAGTCTTCTCCAGGCACTCTCACTGGCAGGGTGATGGCTTTTCAGTAAGGCAGCTGTACTTACACTTACAGCTGAAGAAAAATGAAAATGTTGATTCTGTGGTTTAGTCAGAGGAGGGAAAGTTTAACTTTAGATCAGTAAGAAAGCTTTGGTATATTATTTGGTGTATTGTGTGGTTATTGTGACCTCAGGTCACAAAACCATCTTTTTTTTGTTTTTTCTCCATTTTCATTATTCTATTTATACACTATCCTCCTTCCCAAGGCATAGGTATTTTCCATTCACTCTAGCACTTTGACAGAATTTCTCTCCCAAACTAATTATATTATCTTTTTATCTTAACAAACATGATATACATGTCTCTGTGTTACACAGGGAAAGAAACTTGGTAACAGCTCAAAATACAACCAATGCAGTGGGACCCACACTGGCCATGGGTATCAAGTATTATTTCTGCTGAACAGGAACTATGTCAGTGAATCCAAACATTAAATTCTTCTACTTTTACATTGGAACCTTATGCATTTCTTCTGGAGCAGCACACAAATTGAGTGACTGCCAAAGAACAGTTACTTTGAACTTCTCTATTCTGCTACTGGACTTTGCAAAATGCTATCACAAAAGTGAAATTAAAGTGCATCTGAGTTCATGCTTCAAGAAACAGCAGAATTTTCTACTACTACGAACTTTTCCAAAAACAATGAAATTGTACTTAATAGCTTAGGTACCTTCCCTATCCAGAGGGAAGAAATATAACTCCAGAAGGAGCCCAAAGTTATTTAGTAAACAAAACTAAGATTAAAGTTTTTGGGGGGAAAAGCTGATGTTTCAAGGCAAAGGTCACTAGAGCATTTATATCTGAACAAAAACTAGTTACAGACAAAACTGGAAGTGAATTGGTGCTCATTTCCTTTGTTAGCTTCAAGTCTTGAATCCTGAGAGTCAGTAATAATGATCAACGACCTATGACACGAGGGATAATAAGGAATATCATTTGGCTTTCTGTGTGAGGACTCAGTGGGAGAGAAACAGATCTCCAAATCTTCTATTGGTAAGTTTCTAAATACAGAACTGACCTCTCCTCACATTATTTCCCCCCCTGCTATTTCTACCTGAAACTCTGATGATACCAAAAGGATATTAAGGATTGCTGAATCTGTCCCCAGTCAAGTATCAGGTTCTTGATGAGATAAGTTCATTTTCCCTCCCTGTAATGGTCCATATCTTTAAAGCCATTGTAGTGGGTACGTATTACAGCTATTGCAATTTATCCATAACTTTCCCAGTGCATGTCTATGGGGCTTTTCCCAAAACCTACCAGCATTTTTGGGCATCACAGTCAGTGCTTCTGATTTTACTTTTGATTTTTTACATACTCCCTATCTCATCACTGTAAGAAAACGGGATGAAAAAGTTAAATTATTTTGAGTAGAATTTTTGGAAGTTCCTGGGAAATCTAACAAGAGAAATTCCCTTTTATTTAGGAAAAATTTCTTGTTATTAAAATGAAATGGAGAAACTGGTTCAATGCCCTTTTTCTACTTAGAAAGTTAATGTTTTATTATTTTGAAATCAAAAAAGATGATTTTACTTTTCTTTCCCCTCACCTTTCATTCTAAATTTTTCACCGACCTTATGTGTCTAGTCCTACTTGTTTCACTGTACAGACAGTCTTTCCAGGACAAGCGAATGATTTCAGAAACCTGGCAGCTTTTAAACTTCAGGAAACTTTAAATTAAGAACACTTCAGTGGATTTTGTATCAATTGGTATCAAGCCAGGCTGTGTGACAAAGACCAATTATCTTCAAACTTCCAGACCTGGGGCTGTAACCAGCTCCTGCAGAGAGCAGAAGTTTTTACACGTGCTGAGTATCAGGAGAATATTACCTGTCTTGAACCATGTTATGGAAGGACTTCTTATGTAATTTGCCAGGCACTTTTCTAGTAAGACAGCAATAATTAATTAAAATTACACCAACCACAAGAGTAAGTAAATGGCTACTTTGTTTATAAGTTAAGCAATTAATACTGCTTTTGCTACAAACTTTTAGGTATTTATTGCTAGTTAAGTCATTATTCCATTACTCAATATTTAGACAGGACTTTAAGAATGTAGTTTCAGATAGAGAAAAAGTGAGTTTCTGTCATAAGTAATTTAAGTATTAATTTAAAGTTATGATAGTTTTTCCTGTTGTGAAGTATAGAAAAGTTCGCGTTACAAGATGAGGCAACAAGTTCAGAAAACTCCACAGCTTTATCAGCATAACCATTCCTTCAAAAAATTTTTAGAATCAAGTACTGTCTTAGTTTCAGCCAAGACAAGTATACAATACTAAAAATCTAAGAGGAATACTCAATTTAGAACTATTTCTACTATTTTTAAGGAAGTACATGGGGATTGCTGCTTGAGACAAGTAAAAGCACAAGAACTTGCTATGTAATCATAGTCATCTCCTACAGCATTCACAGACTGACTTTGTAAAACCTTATCACTCCAGATTTGCATTGCACAAAATAGTAATCTGTCAATGCAGCATTTCAGCAATTTCTGGCAAACCAGCCTACAACCACCTGAATTCCCCTAGCAAAGGATGGGGCAATGCATGCCATGAAGTATGGAAGAGATGGCAGAATTCACCTAATCTCAGGTACAGGTTTGCTGGTGACTCAGCTCAAATTAAAAGCCTAATTTTATGTCTACTAATATATGGAATTATTTCTGTATTTTAAGTAATACAAGATCAAATGGTTCCCAAATTCCCCAGATCAAAACAGGGCAATTTTTTTTCCACCAAAACCTCCATCTTGGCAAGTTCCATGGTTTTATGTTACAAAGGCAGCAACAAAGGAAAATTCAGTAGATTCCTAATACAACAAAGATCCCCTGGATCTCATTGTCTTTGAGAGCTTTTTCTAGTTATCTCCAAGTAGGATGTGATATCATTATCTAGTGTGAGCCACAACATTGCTGTGACAGAAGCATAAACATGCCTTTGCAGATATACTTATTTACTCCATGGAAAGACAAGATTAATTTAATTTCAATAAAACTGTTTTCCATCATCGCTGGGAGTCCACAGAGTGGATACAGTTTCCCATGTGAGAATCCACTAAGGAGACAGGCTTAGCTCTACTTCCACGCTAGTTCCTCTCCTAAGCGATCACATAGTAAAATTTGTTTTTCAGAGCTCCCAAAGACACACTTTGAATTTCTCATGACACACCAGGAGAGACAAAGAGCTTGTCTCCAGCTAACCACTGTTACTGCAATTCCAAGAAAGGAAAAGCTGCACTGCTACATCTGATATCCACAAATGCAGTTTGCCAAGGACCCTCCTCCCCCAAACACCCACAGCTCTTGCTGGGTCTCAGACTGATGAATTACAGACTGCTCAGAGATGTGCAGGTGAGTGTCAGAGCTCACACATTTGGGTCTGGAGTGCTGAAAAGCTCCAGGAGCTGCTTTGCCCTGCATCACCTCATCTCACCTCATCTTATCTCACTGCTCTGTCATTCACAGATTCTCAGATCTTCACCTGCTTTTTACCTGCCAGCCACTGCTCAATGGCCAGATCTCACAGTGAACTGCCATTTGTACCATCTCCAGCCTCCATCAGACAAGCCTAGTTTCCTCTACAGCGCCTCTCTTCTTTTCATCCAGTTTCTAAACATGATGTTCTTGATAACCTGCTTTGGACAGGCTGTCTTAAAATATACACCAACTGTGACTGAGAACATTGTGGCCTACAGTGCATAGCTGAATGGCATCAATAATGCCTTCTCTTTCCCTAAATGGGTGTGAGACAGAAAAAGCAATGATGACACAGCTTAAGGCTACAATGCTGAGCATCTTTTAGATTATTCTTTCGAGCTACACAACCCCAGAAAAGAACTTGAGCCCTGAAGCAACATATTCATTGTTAGAGAATATTTCAGTATTCTATTGGCTTATCAACATGATCCACAGTCCTATTAAGTCTGACTGTGAAAGGTCATGTGCTGTGAATGGGTTCCAAGATTTTCAGGAAGTCTAAAGTCCTGGAGACAGTCATACAGTAGTACCAAATACAAGCAAAATCGGAAACCTTACACAAAAAGAATAAAATGCATCAGAAGGTAGATGCACTGTTTCACACACCAGTAGTGTCCTATGATAGCAGCAGCACCTGTGGATTGCTACAGCTGTGTACCAAGGGAAGCAAGAAGGCCACCAGTCCATACAGTGAATATGGTGTATGCTTTATTCTATTTACAGTACATTTGTTATAAATATAATACATTTCTTGAAAATCTTGAGTAGATTTTTTTTAAACAGATCAGTTGTTATAGTTACATAATAAAGTAAGTGACAATTTAAATGACAATCTCATGGTTGTGAAATAGTGCATTCTGTTTTGAGATGAATGAGAAAATACTCAAACTGGTTCAAGAAATTATTTTTTTAAACACCCTAGGTGGACTTTTATGTAAACCTTGAAAAGTCACCAGTTTCCATAAATATGAGAACAAAATTTTAAACCAAAGAACCGAGAATGTGAAATGGATTTGAGAGACCTTACTGAACTTCACAATAAGGCTGGGATTACCATGACTAATGGCTTCAGACAGGAAAAAGCCAATGAGGTTTTCTTCCTGAACCATATCCTAATACAGCCACAAATATTAAACACACCATGCTGGAAGTTGTAACAGCAGTCAAGCTGCATTTTTGACAGGGCATTGGACATACAAATATGTTCAGATCTGGAGTTAGAGTGTTTTATGTTATGAGTATCTTAATTACCAGAGAAGAAATACATTATAAAAGGATAAACGTATTTTCAGTCCAACGTGCATTGCATCGAGAAACAAACTGACAAGTCATCTGAATATTTTGCTATTTTCTTTTCTACACGATCTTTAGTAACAAGTTAGATGTTTGAGGTGCTATTTCAAAAAAACTGCAGCAAAATGTCAACCAGCAATGTAAGAAAAGAATCCCATTTATTTTGTCTTTTAGTGCCTTTTTTTTTTTTCAGGAAGTGGTCAGATATTATTGATAATAATCAGTGCAGGCATGGAGTTCTGCTGACTTGTTTCAAACAAAGTAACTTGGTCCACGAGCTTGGCAAATACTCTGGGGGTTCCAAGGTTATAGACACCTGTATGAACGAAGCAAGCCTTGAGCTGCAAGCTATAGACCTCCTGGCCTTTAAGTTGAAGCTTGTACTGTGTTTGCCCAAGCCATGTAAAAGATCCATGTATTTCTAGTGCTTCAGAGCTGAAAAAAAAAAAAAGATAAAAATGTTAATTCTCTGCACTTGAAGCATATATTACCAATTTACAGGACTCCCTCCAAGTTCTCTCAAGATTTCAGAATGCATTGTGTGTCCCTCACCAGGCCCTCACAAAGATTTATACTTTCTAAAAACTACTTTTCAGAAGTCAGGAGTTGGGAACTTATGTTACTATTCTGGCTCTCTTCGGATGAGTGCCCACTGCAATTTGTCTTTGATGTCTTGGAAGCTGCTGAGTCTTTCTGACTGCTTGCCTACAATCACTACCCTTAAATCACTGCCTTCCCCAAACGCATACTGTTGCCTTTGCTCTGCACACCCCCCCTTAAGAGATTTAGGTTTATCTAGCAAGACAAAGCTAGATTTTGCAAGGATTAAGTTGCGATCACAGCTACAAACAGAACTCCACTTAACATTTTATCAATATACTAAATGTAACTTTAAAAAAAAATAATAAAAAGGGATCACATGTGTCTGTCTTCTTTCCTCCTACATCTATATCCACACACACCTGTTCCCACAAATATCTGCAGAGTCAGAGTATGTAGGATACCCTTGGGTAAATTTAGGGATGCTTATGTCCACCCATCAGCTCAATTTAACTCTGGGTCTTACCAAATACTTTTTAATGTTCTTTGACTCACTTAAAACTCCTTAGAGTGGCTCTCCCTTAGCTCAGATGAATCATTACAAACCTTTAAAGCGTTTCTTTGGTTCCTCATGTACTGTACACTATACACAGGACATTAATTACACATACATGTATAATCAAGCGTTCAGTGTATTCTCAGGTTTCTACATAACTGGCACGTAACACTAACACTCGATGCAGTAACAAGATCCAAACTGTCACAGTTTAAGGAATTCCTATTTAAGACATTCTTAGGCCTATCCCATGAGCTAGGGTTAAATCAGACTGCATGTCACACAGGAATAGACAACATGGACATAAACTGCTTTAGAGACTTTGTACTAATACATAAGCAGAGGGTGTGTGGGGGTTTTCTTTATATTTAAGTAGTGTCAAGGTACATGAGTACACTATCCTTCCAAAGACATGTCTCACCATGTAACAAAACATGACCATCTTGTGAAAAAACAACAGATCAGTGAATGGCTTCCTAATTGTACCTGAAAAGTAAACCACACTTAAATTTTCTGTCTTCCATTTCTGAACCTGTTTATTAGGCTCTGGGCTTTTAATACCTTACTTGCCTCCATGGACTGTTGGCAAGAAGCCAATGTTCGCCCATGACTAAGCCCACCTCAGTGCCTTCGCAATCTTTCTCCCCTCCCTGGTGGCAAACAGACCAGGTAGTACTATATCTAAGAGGGCAGAAGGGAGGAAGGGGAGCTGTCACCTGCATTATCCAGGAGTTAAAGTAGCCTTGTTTTAACAGAAGTGGCAGAATTACAATGGTATAGATATCATGATACTGAATTCTCTATCCCACAAAAAATATTCAGTAAAATTTTTAGAAGCAATTCATAAACACTTCTTCAATGTTATATTTTCACGGATACTACTACAGTTCTAAGCAAAAAGGCAGTCATAAGAGGAAGCTGCTAAACCTAGAGGAAGTCATAAAAATATCCAAGGATCTACGAAATTTTACACTTAGCCAAACTTCAGAAATTGGAGAAAGTTGTTGTCTACAAATTACTCAGTTTTAAAAATGAAAACCCAACAACTTATGTTTAATAAAGGCTGATGAAGCTCCTATTTCACTAGCTGAAAAGCATTTTCCTTTTTCTAGAGAAGATCTGCAGAGTTTTAACTATTCAAGAATCACAGTTAAAGGGCCCTGTCTTAGCAAAGTTGAGACTGAAGACTCACAGTTAACTGTATCAGCCCTTTATCAACTTCCATTCTTTCAAAGAAGCCACTGTTGAAAAAATTCTATTCTAGATATTCAATATAGTTAAAATATTACAAGACTCGCCAGGCTAGGACGGATTCTTAAAAAATATTGTTTGATTAACATTTGCACACTACCTTGTTGGTTTATGCCGCAAATCAATCATCACATCTACAACAGCCTGGGAACAATTGGAAAGTAGGAGAGTGACAGGTACCAGACAGAGGCTGCAACAAGAAACAGTTCTGTATTAAAGGAAAAAAATCTTATTTTGGATAGTCTTAATTATACTGTTAAATAGTTAAAATGAACTCCAGTAACATAGAATTTATATGTAGTTGTCAATTATGCCAGAGTCAAGACAGTGTAGGCAGCAATATAATACAACAAAAGTTGTCAGTTAAGGCAAACAGCATTGGCTCATTTGGGCCAAATGAAGTTACCATCTCCCTTCATCCAGCTGATAAAGGACAGCAAAAGCATAAATACCACCTCAGTTTACAGGAAATTTGCTTAGGTAACAAGAAACATTTCAGAATGGCAGAACATGGTCCAGTATGCTATTCTCTGAATTTCTGGTTGGTGCATTTTGACAGGATTCTTTTCTTCTGCACTGCCTCCTGTAGAGGAGTTGCTGGCATTGGGCTTTAAGTTATAGCCTGAACAGTGCCCAAACAGAACAGACAGCATATGCACACCTGGATTTAATGTAAGCCTTTATCCTCAATAAAACTAAAATAATTAATTGATATTTTTTGTTCGCAATTACTATTATTGTTTCTATAAATAATGCTGCAGCACGAAAGACCCCAAGATATTGACAGGCAGGAACACAAACTACTGCAGCTGAAACAGTTGTGTGTATTCAGTAAGTGATTTGTGTCACTGGAATTCCTAACCATTGCTTAACAGTTTAAATATCCTAAACTTGAACTGTAAGAAAAGAACAATTAGCAACCATAACCAATAAGAAGTGAATGTTTTACAGGGATAATGCATGCTTTATCACTGTCATTAAAATACAGCACCTTATAAAACATTTAAATGTTAGATTTTAGAAACAAATCCCTTTCTTCTGACAACTTAGATTAACTATTATAAAAAACTGTAACACTGTAGAGTTTTCAGAAAAAACAACTCAAGCCTAAATAGATACCTTCATGTTTCAAGTACAACTTGTTTAATGTTCAGAACTTCAGCCAGGGGGCTTTGTTCATACCATTCCAATTTTGAAAGACTCATGGATTTTACAGGCTCCAACTAATTCACTCTGTTAAAAAGCCTGCTGCTAGAGTTTAATTCTGATACTCTTCCAGGAGACAAGCCCCAGTGATCTGAACTGTTACCATCCTTCCTTCTGATGTAAGTCAGAACCATGTGCAGCTAATCTTGGCAAGTGAGATGCTGTAGACATAACTGTTCCTTTGACCTAAAAGTACATCTTTCTGTCTGGCTTCTCAAAGAAATCACAGTGTTTACTCTGACAACAAAAATAAACACAAAAGGAGCAGACTATTTTTCTTTCAGTAATTTTGGTAACATTGTTTGTTAACATTAAAACTATGAGCTATGTATTACAGCCCTTTTTTTTTTCCACATGAAACTTTTCGTTTCACCTGTAAAATTCTGAAGGAGTTTAAAAATTGAACAAGATTTCACACTTGCATACCACACTTTTATATCATAAACCACATAGCACCTCTCAAAAGGATTTATGTCCAATTAACAACATTTCTAAAGTTTCTAAAGGTAATGTTCCACTAACCTTTTTTGATGAAAAGAATGATTGAAAGATTCTGGATAATGAAGACTTGTCTTAATAAGATTAGAAAGCTGCTCTGGTGTCGGTCTTGCAGGTACCGGTGTGTTTTCTGGTCGAAAAAACTTTAAGAGAACCGTTTCTGGTAGTTCCTGAAAGAAATTCAGAATAACATTCAAAACAGTAATATAAGGTACAAGAAATCCAGTCACAGAAGTTACAATTTTCCATTATGAACTATAGCTCATAAGGGAAACAAGTCTGCAGCATCAAGAAGCTCACATTTTTTCCAACAGGGTTTGTATTTAAGCATGCTGGATGAGGAACTGATATGATTTATCTATTACCTTCTTTTGAGACAGATTTCACATTTGCTTGTGAAAACACTATCTGTGCAAGGTTCACAAAAGCACTCTATTGTTGCAGTGGTTTGCTAGTGCTTGGGTTTGGCTTCTAGGGAAAAGTGACAGCATCTACATTGTTCCCTGCTCAGCAGCTGTACCTAACAACAAGAAAATTCATCACCTGCCCTAGGAAGTTCAAAACAGCAAAGCCAATGCACAAGTTTCCCAGAATAGATCCAAAGTAAAAAAAAAAGAAATTTATAGGCACATGTAAACACTGACAGAAGAATTTAATAATAGAGTATCTTTGAAATTGCATAACAAGCACTTGCAGATTTGAAAGTTACCTTTGTCCCCAGCTGAAAGCCCAAGACAAGCTCTGACACATTACTTGCGATTCCCCCTAACCCTTTGGACAGAATGTGCTCTGAAGCACAATAAATTAGGTGATACAGAAAGCTGCAACCAGCCTGCATTTGGTGCAGCATTTCTGTCCAACATCATCTAATATGGCTTGTGAGCAGGCTTTATTCAGGAAGGGGCTGTTCTTTAGTATCTCCTTATGAACCTACTCTGCAGAAAATCCATCTTTAAAAGAAAAAAAGAATTTGCAGCAGTAAATGTGACTGTCTACTAAATACACATGAAACAAGATTTTTAAAAAGCCACCAGTAAGTTGGTACAGTGTAATAAAGTGAATACTTTCCATTAAAAGGTGATAGATTGTACCTTCTAAGTTGAAAAGAAACACTACAGGCAACGAAACCTGACTTAAAAATCAAACACAATGGGCGTTCGGAAAGGTGTATGAACACCTTAGTCACTGTGCTGATAACACCAGGAAGACACCAAATGTTTTAACAGGCTTGCAAGTCTTTCCTTCAAAAGGAAGAGCAGTCTTCTCAAAAAGAAATTTGAGAAGAAAAAAAGGTATTCCACAGAAACAATAAAATATATTTTAAGTGTTGAATGAATTTGGTGTTTCCATCCTACCCTATCTAACAATGCAAACTGACAGCATGAAACACAGCAGAGATTATTACAGGTTTCCATTTAAATTATTCTCTCCCCTCAAATAATAGTCCAACCAATGTTCAAGGCTGCCTTCAACCACACAGCAATATCCTACATACTGTAGTTTGCCCTAGAGTCAATTACCTGTTCCAAGTCCTCCCAATCAGAATTCACGAGTATTTTTTTAAAACCCTACAAAAGACAAATACGAATATTTACCTCTACAAGTAGACAAGAACATCATGAAATGCAGCATGAACATTTACTGGTGAAAGTGCAGAGTGCTGTTAATATTTCAAACCTTTAGTTCTAATATTACATCTCTGTTGAAGGACTGGAAAGCAGCAGAATTAATCATTTACCAGCAGAGCTAAATCTTAATTCCAGCCAGCCTCTGGGTGTCAGAATGAGAAAAGATGTCTGTCTCTCCAAGTCCAGCTGCTCAAACTCTAGGCTTTTTGTGTCTGTGTACCTAGAACAAAGGCTAAGATATGACATTTAGCCCATAATTCTCTTACCTAATGAATGGTTCAGGAAAGAATGAAGCACTTCAAAATGGTAACCAAGATGCGCATACAGATCAGAAAGCTACCTAGAGACAGCTAATAAATTCTTAGTTTAAGGATGTATTAAACTCCTGCCCTACTCTGGAGCTTGTGAAATTCGATCAAGGCTTAAAAAAAACCAAACCAAAAGCCCATACCTATTTGGCACCTGTACCCTCCCTTCAAGAATATACACCAAGCAGTAACAGCCTTACACTTAGAAAGCAAAAGAAAAATCAAGAACTAAACAGGTGATATTTTGTTGCTGAACTCCTAGATTATCAGCCCAAGTGGAGTATTGCCTTTTAAAAGGAAAACAAAAGAAAAAAAGAAATTCTGACACCTAAAATCTGCTTGCTGACCCAGTGTGGCTCTTTGCAAAGCCTCCAAAAATGTCACAAGCTTCAGTAGCCAGCATAAACTGCATACAAGAAAGCCACATCAATGGTTAGGATTGTTCCTTTAAAAAAACAGTTCTGGTGTAATTTGAATGTTTCATCCATACAAACTGGTAAAGGTAGAGAGGCTTGACTGGAAGAGACTTTGTAAGGGATTGGAAGGGGGGGGTGTGTTTTTGTTACTGTTTTACATTTTATAGCTGCATTTTAAAGCTTTTTGGGTTTTGACTAAGAATACACAACAGGCAGTAGCACCAGAACAACAGTGCTCCCTCAGTTACATTCAAAGAGCTACAAACTGCACAACTGTACTTGGTAAGTTGTTTTCCATTTTCAGAAAGCTTCTTGTTGCCCAAAGCCATTTACAAAGGCCAGTTTCAAACAAACACACTCAAACCTAGACACAAGATTGCTGTTTCAAGTAGAATAATCTCAACATTTTCACTCAATTGTGTTACAATAAAGTCCCAACCTCAGAGTCTGATATTTTGCTACTTTGAAATAGCTATAGATCATCCCTATATACACTTCTGAAATGGTGTTTTACTCATTCACCCAGGTTTCAAATCTCTCCTGCAATTATATTTAGCTAAAAGTTGAAAAGGCAACATTTAAACCATTCAAAGCATCTTTTAATAGATGTAATAGACAGATTTATCCATAATATATTCCTTAATATCTCAGAATGCCATTTCAAATTGAAAAGTTCTTCCTTTCCATCAGATGGACAGAAGTGATGGTATCTTCACATACAGTCACTTTAAAAGATTTTTATACCTAATATTACACAACTTAAAGTTTTCACTTTCATAAACAATCTTCTTAAAGACTGGGTCAATGTGCTCTTAAGCACACCAGAAAAAGGTAAGCACCACCATTTGATTTCCAAGTTGTATGGAAAATCAGCATATTTGCCCCATAAACCACAAGTCACACATAGCCAAAAGGATTATTGACATGCTCAGGCAAATATGAGGGACCAATATGCACAGCACAGAAGAAAACCTAAACAGCAAACTCCTGAATGAAGCTAAGCATAAGTAAAAGCAGAATATAGGAAAGCAGGGAGACATCTAAGTGATGTGCTTTTCTCTCTTTCCCATTTTAGACCTGAGAACTTCCATTTTAAAACCTCAGTTTTAAGTTGCTTCCCTCAACATGTGACTCATCTACATTCATTCTAGCTCTCAACTACAGAAATGACAACTCCAGGAACAGTACTTTACTAACACCAAGAATAATACATTTGAAAACAGATACCATCAGCTCTGCAGTCCGTAATGGGTAAAGCAGCAGATCAAATGCTGCAGCTATTTAGAATATTTCATTCATGACAATAATATAAGCCAGTCCTCCCAAACTAGTACTGTATCTGCTACATTAATTGATACAACAGAGTGAAAAATGTGTATTTCAGCTCTTGGTGTTGATTTACCCTTAAGGACATTACTTTTTCCCTACTGAGGTGGTTTAAGGAAAGTCTTAAATCCATTCCAACAATTCTGTTTTATTCAAGCATCTCCTCCCATGTATTCTGTAAAAATATCCTGAACTAGCAAAAGATATCACTTCTAGTAATAGTTAGGAAAAATAGTTATTTAAACCCTACTCCTCCTACATTTCAAGAATTCCTGCTTCCAACCAAACTGTTGCTGACTCACTAAGCTGTGTGTATTTTAAAAAGCAGTGTTACCAAAAATTATCCTCTCTGAAGTGAAATACTGCCAGAAAGCCTGCATCCATCCTATTCGCATTTTATGGATTTACTTTGGGCTAGCGTTGGTGTCTAATTCACAGGACAAAGCGTGCAGCCCAGAAGAACATTAAGTGCAGTCCTGAAGCACACCTGGAAAGGATGGATGCTACTCCCAACACGCTGACATTCAAATGACAAACCTCTAGGCTGCTTCTCACCTTCTATCGGTGTGAAGTCTTGGCAAACCAGAAGCATGGCAAATGCCCTAATACCACACTATTACTTCATCCCACCATATTACACTGCACTTTTCCTTTGGAATCTTTTGGATTGAATTCACAGATTAGAAAAACAGCGGAGAGAACAATAAGAAATAATATTAATCAACAGTCCTGACTGGGAGTGGATGTTTAATGCATTTCAAGTTTTTGTCCTTTCACTAATTTAAGGTAGAGAGGTCAAGAAGAAGAGACAGAATAGCTGTATTTCAGATGCAATCTTAAGATGACCTTCAGTTAAAACTACCTGGTTCCAGAAAGCATGTTTCAGAAGAGAAACAGAACCTACAGCAGTTATCACTGTCCAAAAAAAAGCCACGACTTACAAATACTCTGCTGATTTTATAGTGAGGTTTTTATTACTTGGCCTGAAATGGATCTATTCAAAGCGATTCACTTTACTTACACCTTATGTGATTTTTTTCTTCATATATTGTTGCCTGTGACTATTAACATAACTATTAACATGTGGCACCTTCTGATTCAAGGCAACAAACGATATTTAGCATTTTTTCCCCTACCTTTAGCCAAAGGACATTTATTCAAAAATACAAATGAGAGGAAGGATAAGACAATAAATGTCTTCTGTAATATCCAAACAGATTTCTATATGAAACAAATAAATGCTTTAACCAAGTCAGTATTTTGTAAGCGTTCCTTCAGCACGCTACATGTTATGACTCCAAACTTCTAGAACATAAAGGTGTAAGTAGTTCATCACATCTTCTGGTAGGCCTACTGTGTCCAGCAGCCTATGCTCAAAGAAGTGCTATTTTGTTATACAAAAAAACCTCTAGTGTAAAACCATTTGTATTCAGTGACAGAAAACCAGCTTTAAAGTCACAGTTATTGTAGTAGTTGGGATGAAAAAAGGTTAGTATTCCTCCTTCTATTTTGACCAAACATGGGAAGAAAAGGGAGCACATGCATTTGAGCATCAAAGAACTTGTATAGAATTTTCCTGTTACTCACGCTTTTAATATGTGGGTAAATATAGAAATTTTACCCAGAAAAACATTTTAGCCTTTCCCCAAGCCTCACTGTAACCAGAGGTTTTATTTTGACTCTGTCAAATACTACAGCAAGTTCTGCTACTGCAATACAGGAAAAATTGCACCCTGTTGTCTGCTCCACCTCCCTGTTGTGCACTATATGTCCCACAAGGAACAAAGCAGAAGTAACCACCCATCAGTGTGGCTCAGTCAGCAGTCTAACATCTTACACACATAATCAGGATTACTTTTTATCAGTTCACCCAACTACCAATCTACCAGCAACTGCTGGAACAATTTAAACATAATAGTGCCAAAGAATATCAATCTCCTGTTCTACTACTGTTCAGGGAAACACAGCTTCAGTAAAGCATTGTAGTGAAGAAGCTTCGGTAAATCCAAACCACATCTTTAGAAGATGGCAAAGAATTAATCTGAGATACAACGTAATTGACAACGCAGCAGAAGCCAACCAGTACAGAGAATTTAACCAAATATAAAGTAAGCGATCCCAATTTGTTCAACAGAGTTATTTGATTCATTTGGATAAGATTTGAGTCATTTGTCACAGGACTGAAAGAAATAGAGGGGAGGGCAGTGAGAAATTTTGTTCATGTTTCCTCCACGTCTATTGTGAGACTGTTCTTGGGTTGGAGATAGCTGTCTGTGTCCGCCAGACAAAAATTCCTTTGCTGGACACAACACCGTGAAACAAAAGAAGTCAAGAAGGAAGTCACTGTAGAGGAGCAACAAATAAAACTCAGCAATAAATGCAGAGTGGACTCTTGCATCCTAGGTGACACTCTGCTCAGAATCTGCAATTAATTTTTTTTTCCCCAGATCAGAGCAGCCCTCTGTCATTTATGAACTAGTAACCCACATGTGTTGGTAAAAAGCATGCACCTCCATCTCCCTCTGCTGTCGAGTCCTCAAAAAACAACCAACTTCAATACTGTCAGCACAAGGCAAATCAGGAAGAGTCTAGAGTATAGTTTCCAACCCTGTTCATGACTTAAGAGAATAAATACAGACTTACAAGGTAACACTATATACTGAAAATATTAAATCAGAAGGAAAGTTTGGGTTTGGGATTTTCTACCACCACTCCTCCCCAGCTTTTCACTGCTTGTGTTACTTGAATGCAAAAGCAAGATAATTCAAAGACAATATGCAATTCTTAAGAGATTAAATATATTATTTTCTCCATCTAGCCTAATTTAATTCTATTTTGGGGATTCTTTTAATTCTGAAATGTGGACTGAACAAAGTAAATGGCTGCAAAGTCTCAAATCAATTAATTTATCATACCTCACTTCCTACCTCAGAGCAGTTTATCTGCTCCCCTCACAGTATTAAGACCCAATTAAAAAAAAGGTAGTACATGAGCATATGAAATTTCTCAATTCTTAGCAGTCCTGAGATTACAGGTTCTTAAAATTCATGTTAACTCTGGGCTTTGGTTATCATGAGGACACAGAATTTACATGTTTGCGGAAAAAAAACCCAACCACCAATTACTCTTATACCAGATTTCAACTGTACAACAGTGCAGATACTTTTTTGCTTCCAATTAAGGTATAGAATGCTTCAAAGGAAGTGTGTTCCTCATGCTGAAGAAAGTGAATACAATAATCAGTGTAGAATCTATATGAAGAGAGTTGCAACAAAACCTGATGAGAAACAGATTTTAGACAGAGAACGCTAATACAGTAGCATATATTCCTCAAAAAAAATTGTGGGTACGTATGGATCCTCCTTGTTGCTGGTGGCAGAATTAATTTCTTTACTCTGAAATTGCATGTGATGCATATAAATAGAGTTCCAGTCAACAAGAAATGCAAATTTCTACCCGTACCATATTCAGTCATTTGTTTATTTTAGGATGCAGATGTGATTAATTTCTATTTTCTCTTCCTATCCATTTGTGAGAAACAGAACTTAATGAGATCAGAAGTTCACAGTATTTTCTCTCCTAATCTTAGATGTCTATAGTGTGATCTACTGTTCTACCTACACGTTAAGACAGGAAAAGTAATACCTCAGGGGGCAATTGTCATTAGAGTAATACAGCCTCTTCTACTGCTCAGCATAGCTACAGCCCATGCATGCAAGCTCCCATTTATTTCATAGCACAAAGAACTAAATGGAAAAAATTATCTTAGCAATGTACAAACACTTACAGACTTATGAACCAAAGCCAAAGTGCACAGATTCAGAGTAATTCACTGCTTGCATTATATCATGGTATTTATAGGAAGACATTTGCCCTGTATTGTTTTCTTGACAAAATTAATACACAGTACTCTTTTCTGCAACTTTAAAAGCTCACTAAAAGCTATATATTATGTTTGCAATATTGGTAAAACCATAAGAAGAATGGCACCAAAACAAGAAAGAACAGCAACGTGCTGCTCAGCAGAAGACTAAACAAGCACAAGATTTCTCTTATTCTGCACATTAGTCTTCTTCATCCACGTAAACTGAATTTAGTATAGATGTTTTTACAGAATCTTAACTGTAACCAAGTAAGCTAGTTGTTACCAATTCATGTACCAGAAGACAGTTACAAGTTTCTTACAGATGCTGTTTTCCTTCATCGAGCAAAACAGCTATAAACTTCACCATTTTATTATTAACTTTGTTATTAAATAATCATTGCGTTTAATACCATTATCAAGTTTCTAGTTCTAACTGAAATACCACAGAACAGTTTACTGCAACAACTGCTCATCAATATACTTACTTGCATATTGCTTTTCTCATGTTTCAACTGAGCCTGGCTAGTTCAATACAGAAGACTAAGCAAACCTCAAGTCAGTCAGCCTGAATTATTTAGTAATAACACATATCTGGTGCTAAGATTATACAAAAGCTTCCACTTATACACTAGAGAATTCATTTAGAGAAAGAAGCAATTGTAAAGGAAAACTTCATAGTAGATTACCTGCTTCTGAGGAAATGAAAAGGCCTCCTTCCCAACTGTGTTAAGGGCAACATGATGCTGGCCCTCCAAAATAAGCTGCTTGTTGTCTTCCACAACATATGCCTACAGAACATAATACAATGACATTTGCAGACCAGAAACTATCCTAAGATTCATAACAGAATTGCTGACTGCACCCTAACTGAAGGGGAACATGCTGTACTGATCAAAACTTATAGAGGCTAGCATGACATATTTATGTCAATTTCCACTTCTTATTATCTGCATCCTGGTAAATGAGACCCTTTTCTTCAAAGCAGACTGGGTCACTCCTACAGTTCTGTAAGAGCAAGCATTAACAAACGTCTTAGTTTAAGATTTCATAATTTTCTCTTTTAAAAGAGAACTTACAAGAACTGGGTGCATCCAGAGTAATGTAAAACCATTTAAGGACACTTACTACAGTAATATATACTATGACTATCTTTGCTTCTTACATCATTATAGCTCATTTGATTGTTCTCAGAAAAAAAAAAGTCACCCATAAATTTCATATACGTGTGCTTGAAAGTTCAGGATGCCACATTAAATTATTTTCTAGCTGTAACGTTTCACATCCAAATCACCACAAAGGCCACAACCATACATACCTTCCACAGTACCACAATGTTCAAATCAACTTCACTGCATCTTTGTATCAACCTGACTGTTTCATCAAACGATTGTTTAACTGCCCTTTGAGATGCATGAGTATGAGATTGCACATGTGTTCTTTTAAATTCAGAGGATAAGCTTTGGAAAAAGAAGTCTGCACAAGGACTGGCTGAACTTATTATCTACAAGAGAAAAAAAGGAACAAAGTGTTCAGAACAGGATGCGAGCTGACACGAGTTGCTCTAACAGAGCTCATCATTGTAGCATTTCAGTTCCATTATGCTGCTTTGCTTCCCTTTGCAAAGCTACAGGATGCCAGACACCTTGGTTTCCATGCTTGACCTATTAGAGATCAGCCCTATCTAAAGGGCTGTCAAAGGTAGAATAGGGAAAACAAGAGCTTTAACTTGCTAGTTTAAAACTACAAATATAGACTTGGAAATAGGAGCTTTGATTATTATCAAAAAGCAGCCTACTGTGATATATCAAGTCTGTTAGAGAGAGCTGAAGCATCCAACTAAGTCATATGAAAGCCATTTTTGCTTACTAATATTTTCCTCAGCTTAGCTAGAATTATTTATCTAAGTTAGGAACACATACTTTGCCAGCAATAGCACAGACAACAGATTGCACAGCGCATCCCCATAGATATGTGGCACAAACAGAAGCACTGTGGTGTTTTTCAATATGTGTGCCAAGCTCTTCCAACACCAAAAGCCTGGTAAGGAAACTGGCTTTTAAGAGCAACAGCAATGACACTGTGTCCCGTTGGAGACAACAGGACAAGCAAGCAACTTTAGCGTCCCAACCCCTCCCTTTCAAAAATCCTAGCTTTTCCAGAATATGCTGTTGCAGAGCTGCTAACTACTGCACTAGGAGAACACTGGCACCCAGGGAGACAATCCACTTTTAGACCAGCTTCTCAGAAGAGAGGACCCCCTCCCCATCCCCCCACTCTAATAAAATGTTCTCGAGGAAAGCTAAAGCTCCTGCAGCCCAGATTCCAACTCTAAAAATGCAAAGAAGGCCCATCTACCTCAGATTTTCAGTCCTAACTTCAATTTATATGCCTATGAAATGAAATGGTAGTAAATATGTTTTCTTTGGCTTTTAAAAGCTGAATACATACAGGAAAAATGTAAGCTCAGCATAAAATAAGCAATCTGACATTCAACTGACTAAATCCCCTATGCAGATTCCTGATCTAATGCAAGTGGCCTACTTCCTTCAGGTTTTGGAAAAACATTTGCTGCACCATGATCATTTGCTGAAAGCATTATTCAATAACTGTATGTTTAAAAAGGATTAGAATAGCGTGGTAGGCTAAAATCCTAAACTTCTAGAAAAATCAAACAGAATCCTCGAACTGACTGCAATCTCCTACAGTAGTTTTGAAATTCTGGGACCGACATCCATTAGTTTCCCAGTTTTTCAAGTAAGCTGTAATTAGAATTTTTAACCTGTCTTAGTAAAAGTATAATTAAGGACAAGAATCTGATATCTGCAGACCTCTACTAGAAAACTAGAGGGCTGGGATATATCTAAAATAACTACTCCGAAGAGCTGAAAAGGAAGGAAGAGCATTAGCAAAAAAAGCTAGCATTGCAATGTGATCCCAAAGTAGTTCAACTGTAGAGCTGGGATCCTAATATTCCTGACTATACGCTAGCCTAGGTTACCTTACCACCTCTTTGTCCTTTCACATGACAGGGACACCTTGCACAAGACAAAATACGCAGCTGTACCCATTCACCTACCTGTTCATTTCCAAAGACAATATCTGCAAATGTGTAATTTTCTAAGGGATAAAAAGAAAAGCACCATTTTAGCATCATGAGAAGTCACAACTTCAGCATACAGTATCCAAAAGAGTATTTTTCTCAAAAAGTTACCACATTCAGGAAAGAACCTACCTTCTGAGTTTTTGCATCTCACTGCTTTAAAACACAACTTTGCTCTCTCTCTGCTAGCAAGTTTAGTATCTGAAAAAAAAGGTGGCAAGATTTTTTTTTCACCCTCAGCATAATCAGAATCCCCTAGACAAAAGTCAGTCTTGAACATTCACGAATAGGAAACACACCGATGACACTCAACAAGCACAGCTAATCAGGCAGAGCAACTGCACACAACCGTATTTCTTGTGAGGAAAGTTATCAGCCACCCCAGACATGGATTTCTCTACATCACAGAAATAATGTACCTGTAAATTAAGCTTGGTTTTAAAATTATTTAAGTCTGAATAAGTCATCTGTAAATACACGTTCCTTGAAACACATAAAAAAGAAGGGCTTTAGTATGTTGGAAATGGACAAAGATTTTGGATTAATTATTCTGAAAGCTAAATTCAGCTCCTTGTAAGATTCTTTAAACTTTTTATCAGGCAGAAGCTATACTGGCAGAAGCTATACTGCCATCACTTTGGTGATAAAAATACACACCTTTGTCTCCAGAGATGTTAACGGATTTTTGAAGCTTCCAGTGCTTGCTATTGCTTGAAACTTGCACTATATGAAATTCCTTAACGCCTGTCTCACTCTAAGGAAGAGACAAAAGTTATGTCAAAGAAAACCAATCACAATTGTGATGTGCTACATTGCACAATAAGTGTTCACTGCAAGGTGGCACTGTTAGAATCTTAATTTAGCTCATTATTCACACCATTCATAGCACACAATACTTAGGGACAAGAAGAGACTGAAGACCCACTGTAAAGTAAAGCAACAGTCCCAGATCACAGCAACTTCCAATTCCAGTAAACAAAGCCACACAAAGAGGAAATAAGGATCCCCCAGAAAAAGAGCTAGTATTTTAGATTAAGAACAACTTTAACAAAAACTAGGCTTTTTAACTCCAATGCAGAACACTGTCCACAAGGCTACTCAGTTTCTAGGATTACTTCAGGAGTACTGTTATGTCATAAATCCTAGAAACTCAAGATCTATTTATTTTGGGTTTACATCTATACACAATAAAATGTAGCTTTCGGAGTTGGATTCCTTTCTTGTGAAGAGTGAGGTAGCAGTGGAAAACTAAGCCTCACATTGTTAACTTGGTAAGTCCTTTATAAAAACATTTCTCCCTCCCTAAAGGAGTGGACAATATTCAGTAAATGAAGAAAAAACCCAGAATGTACACACCTTTAAAAGAAAATGACAAATCAGCTCAGTGGTTCCATTACCAATTAAGTGTCTATGAATTCTATGAACAGACAATTCAGTTACCTTGCTTTGTGACTGAAAAAATGGGAGCAGCTTTACCAAAAAAATAAGTAAATTTAAATTAGCATGGTATGGAAAAAGGAGTATTTTCATTGCTTTAGTAGTCAACAGATCACAATGGACATATTTGTATTTGGATTATATTAGCAAAAATGTCTTTATAGTTTGGTGATAAATGTAAACACAGAAACTTCCTTCAAACTGGAGCTTAAATTTTGACTTTGACATTACCACTAATTCTACCAGTGTTTTCACTGAAAGGTTGCAGAGGACACAGATAGCTCCGAATGAGACAATCCTGAAAGCTGCAATCAAGAACATTCATCAATTTGGAATAAATCTTCCTAAAAACACTGTGAACTACAGTCTTGCAATATGATTAGTATAGGAGACTTCCAGAGAGTTGAGATATAACTTAACATTAATACTCTTTCCAACTATAATTGGAATGATCAAATATGCAAGGTTTATTTAGTGTTTACAAAGTTACTGCAGAAAAACCTTTTACTTGAATCTTGGTTCCAGTGGTGACTCACATCTGCTGACCTACAGGACAGTGTTATTATTAATAAAAATAAGAACTTACAGTATTGATATTTTCTACATCCACAAACAGCAACATGTTGTCCCCTCTGCCTTCTTCATCCCCAAGTGCATTACTTCTGCAGACAGTAGCCCGAATGTGCAGAGACCGGCTGGTACAAATAACTGCAGTGTGCCTTAATACTCTATGACTAGGAAAGGGAGGAAGGGGGAGGAGAGAAAAGAAAGAAAGAAAAAAAAAAAGACAACATCTTGAACAACCAGCACTGCCCAGAACATGACATAAAGAAATTTAGCTTTTATGTTTGTCAATATTAAGGC
Source organism: Aleadryas rufinucha (assembly GCA_013397815.1). Classification (NCBI taxonomy): domain Eukaryota; kingdom Metazoa; phylum Chordata; class Aves; order Passeriformes; genus Aleadryas; species Aleadryas rufinucha. Next base: position 6,432 of record VZTH01015640.1, on the reverse strand, counting down.
CAGTAGACAATTTACTCATTTCAACCACCAAAGATATGCTTTTCACTGAAGATATCCTGTCAGATCTACTTTATTTTTAACCATCTTGCTGCATGGGTAGGTGCTCCTTAAACACGCAGTCTCTTAGCCAGTGTGAAATATTGAAGAAGGTTCAGGCATTACCGTGAGGAAAAATACATCAGAACTATTTCAGACGGAAGGCAACTGGCAGAGTGGAAGCAAACAGACACATATTGGCACACAGATATCATTAAGCTATTTAATGCCACCAAATGCTTTGGAAAATAGTTTTTGAGTAAATAAGCCATAGCAAGACCACTACTTAGTCACACCTCTTGCCATAAATATTTACTAAAAAGCACTTAGCATACCACTGCATTCAATAAATTCTCCTGAAAAGAGAATTAAAAAAAGAGAACCAAACCACTGCTACCCTGCCTTTTTCCAGGCATGCTCAACCTCCAGGACAGCAGACCCTTTGTGAAAGTTATCTTCCTGTTTTTCTAAAGATGAGTACAATTCCATTCTTAGANAAAAAAAAAAAAAAAAAAAGAGAAAAAAAAAAAAAAAAAAAAAAAAAAGACAACATCTTGAACAACCAGCACTGCCCAGAACATGACATCAAGAAATTTAGCTTTTATGTTTGTCAATATTAAGGCCAGTAGACAATTTACTCATTTCAACCACCAAAGATATGCTTTTCACTGAAGATATCCTGTCAGATCTACTTTATTTTTAACCATCTTGCTGCATGGGTAGGTGCTCCTTAAACACGCAGTCTCTTAGCCAGTGTGAAATATTGAAGAAGGTTCAGGCATTACCGTGAGGAAAAATACATCAGAACTATTTCAGACGGAAGGCAACTGGCAGAGTGGAAGCAAACAGACACATATTGGCACACAGATATCATTAAGCTATTTAATGCCACCAAATGCTTTGGAAAATAGTTTTTGAGTAAATAAGCCATAGCAAGACCACTACTTAGTCACACCTCTTGCCATAAATATTTACTAAAAAGCACTTAGCATACCACTGCATTCAATAAATTCTCCTGAAAAGAGAATTAGAAAAAGAGAACCAAACCACTGCTACCCTGCCTTTTTCCAGGCATGCTCAACCTCCAGGACAGCAGACCCTTTGTGAAAGTTATCTTCCTGTTTTTCTAAAGATGAGTACAATTCCATTCTTAGACACCATCAAAACATGAGCTTTTTCCATGTAGAAGCTTTCAGTTAACGTAACTTCCACTTGGAAACATTTTAGAGGCATGTAAAAGTTTGATGTCCACTACCTACTAAATACGTTGAAACATCATGTGACACTTGTTTTTGGGAGGGAAAAATCAGTGGCTTCCTAAACTCTACTCCGCAATGTCACAATTACAGAAGAAACTTTAAAGTTTTGCAGTTAATATTCAGATTAATACAGGTGCCTGCATAGCTTTCAAGTGGCACAGATTACATCATTTTTTGAACACTTAAAAGCTATGCTCAGTCTACAGCGAGCACTGTTAAACCACAGCAGTTCCCTTAAGCTCCCCTCAAAAGTTACATACCATAGGGAACAAGTACATTTCTCAAACAACCCTCTTCCATCTCTCAAACACCTGTTTCTGAATGCTACAAGTTGTACGGAGACAAATTCCCTATTCCTACAGACTAGCTTAGAGCCAAATGAAATGCTAACTTCAGTATTTCAGAAGCTACAGAAAAATCTAAGCCAAGGGTGCATTTGCATGGCTTCAGTTTTGAGAATATGCTACTGATCCATTCTCTCAACCATCTTCAACTTGCTCTGCTTTGGTTTACACTGCAAACCAGTCTCACAGTACATGAACTTTGTTTCTCTCTCAGAACTAGCCTGGAAAACAAGCTTCAGCCACAAGAAGACATTCAGTCCATCTTGCTAGAGCTTATCTGAAGTAACCCTGGTACAGACATCAAGCGTGCAGGTTTAGGCTGGGATAGTTAATTTTCTTCACAGTAGCTGGTAAGTGGCCATGTTTTGGATTTGTGCTAGAAACAGTGTTAACACAAGAATGTTTTTTTATTGCTGAGCAGGGCTTGCACAGGATCAAGGCCTTTTCTACTCCTTACCCCACCGCACCAGCAAGCAGGCTGGGGTTGCACAAAAAAGATGGGAGAGGACACACTGGGACAGCTGACTCCCAGCTGACCAAAGGGATATTCCATACCATATGGTGTCATGCTCAGCAATAAAACTAAGGAGAAGGAAAAAGCAGGGCCTGATGACATGTGTCTTCCCAAGTAATCATTGCACATGATGGAGCCCTCCTTTCCTGAAAACCTGCCTGCCCACAGGAAGTGGTGAATGAATTTCCTGGAGCTTTTTTAGCTTGTATTGTCAAATTTGCCTCTGCACTCTCTCAAGATGGTCCAAAAAGAAACTATACAACAGCGTGCAAGTCAAACTTGGTATTTAACCCTTCCAAAGAGAACAAATTTCATCACAATACAATTACTAACCAAATTTTAACTAAGAACAAAATCTTTTATTCAAGGTAGACAAGATTTTGTTCTATAAAATGCAGAAACAAATTAGGTTACGATTTTTCACCCTATGCCTCAGAAAGATGTGGTTCCAGAGGAACTAAATACAAACTAAGTTTGGATTAACAGAAATCCATTAGCCCTCCTTTTATTAAATTATTTAATAATTTAATATCTACTACTTCAGTAAAAGCAGTGAAGGATATAACAATTTCATATGGGAATTATATCATATAGTAGAAAAAATATTGCTTAGAATAGCAGATAACAGGCCTTTTTCACATCATCACAGTGGTTGAGAGAAATTCAGTAATATTTACTTTTACCATTACAATGGTAATGTAAAGGTAGATTAGAAAAAACTTACCACATTTTTGAGTGCTTTTTAATACTTTCGTAGTAAAACAAGAAGTTAATTTCATGAACACCTTCTTCATCTGGTCCCCGTAACCACATTGGCAGCTGCACTGAAGCCCCAGGAAGAAGAACAGCATCAGGAAGCGGAACCTGAATTACTTCAGGTGAATCTCCCGTGCCAACCCCAAAGTCTGCAGAAGAAGCTGAAGACAGCAGTGCTGCTCGCACAGAGGTAGGATCTGTCACAACAGTCTTGTAAGCACTACAGTTCTCAGAGGCTGAAGGACTTAGTGGTGTTAGAACAGCGGTATTCCCACCAAAAGTGAAAAATTCCGGATGCTTGGACACAACCTTCAGTGCAGTAAGAGGACACTTGCTTACGTTCACAAATTCTACATATGCTTTTCTGATTTCTCCACAGAGAAGCCCTGTAGGAAAATTTATAAAGAACACCTGTATGGGAGAGAAAAGGAGAAAGTAAAAACCTGAACACTGAGCCAAGTTGGGAATGCCCAAGAAAACAACCATTAACATAAACTATACTGCTGCCTAGAGCTTCCTGAGGGGAAGTGGAAAGGGAGGTGCAGATCTCTTTGCCCTGAAATCCAGTGACTGGATATGTGACAATGACTCAAAGCTGCACCAGGGGAGGTTTAGACTGGACATTAAGATGCATTTCTATATGGAGAGGGTGGTCAAGCAGTGGAACAGGCTTCCTAGAGAGGCGGTCAATACCCCAAACTTTTGGCCAAATGTTCAAGAGGCATTTGGACAAAGCCATTAACATATTGTAACTTGGTCAGGCAGCTGGACTGCATGATCACTGCAGCCCCTTCTACCTGATCCATCCCACTCTATAGGGCCCTGTCGTTAAACAGTCAGCCAGACCATTTTAATAACCATAGAAGGGAAAAGCACTGTGTTTTAATTAACCAGCTGGAAGAACTATTCTAGATGAATGGCAAGCAAACAGAAAAAAGCTTCTTTGCCTGTTTCCTGTTCACCTTAAAATGTGGCTAACAAAGATGCTGCCAACTAAAATTCTAAATGGAATACAGCAGTTTCAGAAGGATGCTAATTTTGAGGCTTCAAGTTTCAATCAGAAAAAACCCACGCAAGTTTGTCACTGACAGATCAGAAATTACCTGAAAAGATTTAGGTATTAACAAAATCCAAGCCTTTATTGTTAGAATTACATTTATAAACTGCATTCAGCTATTTTCTCAAAATTGCCAACAGGAGGTAGCTACATACCTCCAACAAAGGCATTTCTTCTGTAATAATGGGATCTAAACGTCGATCAGGTCCATATTTAATCGATGTTTTTTCCTCTTTTGTGTTATTAAGTCGAGGTCCTTGGATTTCTAAATCTTGTCGTCCTCGTACAGATAACCCATTGGAAACAAACTTTCCTGAAAAAAATTTAAAACTTTTGTTTAATTGTAGTTTGTTACATAGTTCCTAACTTTGTCTCTAAGAAATGATCCAAAGCTCCCAATCCAATCTCCAAAGTCATTTTGATTTTTGTTATTTGGCACATGCAGTGTTCATTGATTAAGCAGCATCACTAACAAAGAACTATTCAAATCTTACAGTCACATGACACATGTCAAGTTCCAACAGACAGTTATCCACTGGCTGTGGACTTACTCTGCCCTTCAATAGTTTGACTACAACTGGAAGGGAAGTGGCAGACATAGTGCATGAAGTGGATGCATTTATTTCGTTTCCCAATTTCTGCCAGGCTGGAAAAGTCACTTAAAGGATTATTTTCTTTAAAGACAGCCACCACTCTCCAAATGGTTTTTATTCAAAAGGTTTCCAGCCTCTAGATAAACAAGCTCCTATTTCTTTCAGACATTTTCACATGTTTTAATCTCCATTTCATCTAACAACTAAATTCTCCACATGAGAGACTTTTTCAGATGAATGATTCAACAAAACAGGTCAAGTAGCATGCAATTAATTGTCCATTTATATATTCATGTAAAGAAAATTCAGGATGCTAAAAAAACCCTGTATCAGTCAAATTTAAATTTGGGAATCTATAAAAAGAACTTTAGTGCAACATTTAGACAAAAGCTGAAAGTTAACAAAGAAAAAGATGCAGAAGGAAAATGAATGGCAAGAGAGTCAATGACAGTTGTTATAGATTCAACATGGCATGGATGGAATATTTACATTTTGATTTTTTACTGGTTTTAAAATTTCAACAGATGTAAAAGGAGCAACAAAGTATGGATCTGGCATGCTTCCTCATGGGATTCCTACAAGAGCCAATTTGTTCTTTTCCTGTTTCAGTTGTTTCTCTTATTTCTACATCCTGATGGAAGGCCTTGCATCATGGTAGTCAAGCACTAAACATTAGAATTTAGTTCTACTCTGCAGAAGCCATGTCTCCTCCTTCCAGAAACACACAATTTAAGGTAATAATACACTTACCTGTCTGCAATCCAATAGAAGGGTCTATCCCATCTAATGACACAGCACCTTGAACAGTGCCAAGATTATAAACGACTCCCAGAATATGTAGCTCCCCTGTTTGATGGGGAAAGAGCTTTAGTCTTGCCTGTGGAGATATGTTAAATTTTTGTTGTTGTTGCTACTAGAAAGAAGTATTATTACATTTAAATGTCCAATTGCTAAACACACTCGCAACTACATTTACTTTATAGGTGTGTCAGATATAACTGCAACAGTAAACATAGATCATTTAGTAGATTCAAAATTTCATATACACAGAATTTACCAAACCAGTTCACAGCTGAGAAATGCTCATTACATTAGGAAAAAAATCCTTAAAGTTAACTTTTACTGTGTTTAACAGGGGCAGAATCACAGAATGACTGAAGCTGGAATGGACTTCATGGACTTCTGGAGGTTATCATGCCCACCTTGCCTGCTCAAGTATGGCCATCTAGAGCCAGCTGCCCAGGACCACATCCAAAGGGCTCTTAACATCTCCAAAGATGGATACTCCACAATCTCTCTGGGCAGCCTGTGCCAAGTGCTCGAAGCACCATGACATTTACAAAATAAGTAGGTGTTATAAATAAAGTTATAAATAAGTGTTTCCTGATGTTCAGGTGGAGCCTCTTGTGCCCACTGCCTCTGGTCCTGTCACATTTATACACAGTGGTAAGATCTATGAGGTACTGGAACTTCTGATTCAGTCATGTATTCTGTCAGTTTAGCATTAAGTTCAGATCATAATAAGTCTGAAATGCACATTAAAGTTCAACACTGAAAAGACTATTTTTAAAACAAAGTATAGTACTTACCACTTTTGTCTCCTCACTATTAATTAAAAATTCTGCTATTGCTTCAGTTCCTACCATATCTTCATCACACATACCCTGAAAAGAAGAAACAGCTCTTTAGATACTATTACTCCTAAGCAGAAAAAGCACCATAGATAGTATTTCCAATACCCTTCCTAAACTGTTCAAGGGAAAAAAAATCATACAAATTTCAAAACAGTTAGGACAAGCAAGTGCTGCATGCCCAGCTTTTCAGCATTTATGAATTAAAAAAAGCAGTTTGAGTGATGCCTTGAGGTTTAGCT
>VZTH01015639.1:73943-118038 GCA_013397815.1 Aleadryas rufinucha | reverse complement strand
GGGCGCGGCGGCGGCGGGCGGGCCGGTGCTATGAGCCATGCAGGGTCCGGGGCGGCGGCGGGCGGGAGCCATGCAGGGTCCCGGGCCCGCGGGGCGGGAGGAGCCCCACGGGGGGACCCGGGGCTGCGCATCCCGGGGGAGCCCGGCTCGGGAGTTTGTGCTCCCGGCGCTCCCGGTCCGCTCCTCGGGGAACAGAATAACAGTTCTGTGCCTCCCCCGAGCCGCGCCGACCCGCCTGGGCGCTCCCGAGCGGGGCCGGGGCTGCCCTGCCGCACCGGGCGTGTAGAATCGGTCATGGAATGGGTTGGGTTGGAAGGACCTTAGAGCTCATCCAGTGCCACCCCTGCCATGGCAGGGACACCTTCCACTGTCCCAGGCTGCTCCAAGCCCCGTCCAACCCCGCCTTGGGCACTGCCAGGGATCCAGGGGCAGCCGCAGCATCCCTGTGCCAGCCGGACCCGGCCCGGGGGTGGCTGTGCCCGCAGAGCCCCGGTCACCCCGCCGGGCTCGGGGCGACGCGGGCACCGGCCCCACATCCCCCGGGAGAGCGGGCACTGCCGTGGGGTGACAGCCAGCCGGGCTGTGACCGTGCCCAGGGAGGCTGAGGGACGCGAGGGCACCCAGGGCTGCAGCACCACTCCTTGTGCCGGGCTCAAACTCCTGCCCCGGCTGGGCGAGAGAATATAAACTTGTTACAAGTCTGTGCCCTCAGGTGAACACTGGAGCGCAGCTGGGCTGGCTGCTGAGCCTCCGTGCACACAGAGAGCCGTGAGGGAATGGGACAGGCGTGCATGGTACACGGGCTGTGACACAGGCGTGCAGTTGTGCAGGGACTGTCGTACAGGTGTGCGTCACACACAGGCTGTAATACAGGTGTACGCTTGTGTATGGACTGTGATACAGGTGTACAGCTATACATTGACCAGAATACAGGTGTGCATCATACACAGGTTATAATACAGGTGTGCACTGTACACAGACAGTCATACAGGTGTACACTGTACACAGACAGTCATACAGGTGTGCGCTGTACACAGGCTAATACAGGTGTACAGTTGTACATGGGCTATAATACGGGTGTACACTTATGTACAGGCTGTGATCCAGGTGTGCATCATACACAGACTGTGATCCAGGTGTACACTTATGTACAGACTGTGATCCAGGTGTGCATCGTACTCAGATTGTGATCCAGGTGTACATCATACACAGACTGTGATCCGGGTGTGCATCGTACTCAGACTGTGATCCAGGTGTGCATCGTACTCAGACTGTGATCCAGGTGTGCATCATACACANGGGTGTGCATCGTACTCAGACTGTGATCCAGGTGTGCATCGTACTCAGACTGTGATCCAGGTGTGCATCATACACAGACTGTGATCCAGGTGCACACCCGTGTACAGACCACCCAGATTTGGGGCTGAGTGGCTGCTGGTGGCCGCAGCCAGGTGTGGTCACTGATCTGTGGCTGCTCAGGTGTGACAGGCTGGCCACTGCCTTTCGCAGCTCTCTGTCTCTGCAGTACCTTGTTGACAGGGTTGTGCTCTGGCCCGGAACGTCTGCCCTGTGTGGGGTGAAGTTTGTGGCACGGCCACTCAGGTGACACTGGCAGGGCTTTGGAAGTGCTGCAGACAGCTTGGATTTATTACTCAGACAAGATTCCCATCGTTGTTGCTGGGAGATTGTCCAAGGCTTCCTTTATGTTTTCTGTTCCATCACAATTGGCCAGATCCTGCTGCCTTTCCCTTGTGCTTTTGAAGAGGATCAGTGTTAATTTTTCCCTGTGACAGAGGAATCAGCCCTTGAGTGCCTCTGTGCCTCCATGGTCCAGTTTTGCTTCCAGGAGAATGGCACGGCTGTAACTGGGGCAGGAGTTGGCTCGTAACTCTTCAGCTCCTGATGCACAGGTCAGTCCTAACCCTCCAGACACACAGGTTTTATTTTGGGAAGCATCTCCCAGGAGCCCTGGCTGGGTCTGCCCTGTGTGCAGAGCATTAAGAACCACTGCTCTTGGAGTCAGGCGGGATATCCACAGATGTTGCTGTGGATTATGGGGAGGGAACAGTGACTCATTTGGAGTTTAATTCCTCCCCTCCCCCACGAACTCAATTCTGTCTGAGGCCACATCTTGCTTATGCCCCTCTGAGGCCAGAGGGGAGGAAGTTGGTGTAAGTCAGGCTGGAATGTGGGGACTGGAGGAGAAGCTCTTTGCCTCCCCAGTGCTGGTGTGGAAGAGCCAGGAAAAACATCCCACATCCATGGTGTTCTGCCACATGCAACACGGAATTATTTCACTTGGTTAGGAGAGGTGCAGAGGTGTGTTTTTGGGAGGAGATCCTTGCTCCCAGCAAAGAGCTGGGAGGGAGTGGGCAGGTTGGGAAGGTGATGTCTGTGTGTCTGCAGGGAATGCCCAACCACCTGCAGACAACTCTGCTGGCAGTCACTGAACTCCAGACAAAAACTCCCAGTCTAGAACAGCTTCTTGCCAGGTCATAGTGTTGATGAGGGAGGGAGAACCCCTTTAAACACCAAGTTCTTGCTCAATCTTGTGAACTTCAGTGGTTCTCTTCTGTTACCTGCCCCAGGTGATCTCTGTGTTGGGGAATGGCTGTGCTGCAGTCCTTAGGTGCAGGAACCACGAGGCTGCAGAGAAATCTGATTTTGCTGTTGGTTTTCTTTAGTAGATATTTTATATCCAGTCCAGTTTGGGGTTGTTACGTGCTTTAGACCGACTGCACTAAAGTTTAAAGTTTAAGGAATTGAGTTTTGAGGAATTGAGCCTTGCTCAGCCAATTTTGTGATGGTGCATGTTCATCAGATTTGATGCTGCTCCTCCGGTTTGCATCAGTTTGGTGAAGAGCTGCCCTTGTGTTTTTGTGTTTCCTAAAATACTTGTTAGGTGCAGTTTGAAGTTCAAGCCGTGATGTTTTTCCTGGGGCTCAGGGTAACCTGGGGAGGCTGGAGCAGGAAGCGAGGTGCGTGTGTGGCTGTGAGTGAAGTGGTTCCCTTCAGAAGTCACGCTGCATTTTTCATCATTTTTTCCCTTCTGTCTGGTCGGATCTGTAAAATCTCTTTTCTGGAGGTGCAGCTTTGATCTCTAAAGCGGCGGGCCGGCAGAGCAGGCAGAATTCCCAGCTGGATCTGGGCTGGACTCGGCATCCAGCAGCTCCCCGTGCTGGGGCTGAGCGGTTCTCGGATCAGCCGTGATGCCGAGCCTTTGCCCTGGCTGTGATCCCGGCTCTCATCCCCTCCAGCCGGTGCTGGGAGCTCGGCTGAGCCCCCTGCCAGCTCGGTGACCTCCCCACGGCACCAAGGGCCAGCATTTCCCGGGCTCTGCCTGGAGAGAGGCTCCTGCAGCAGGTGCTGAGAGCAGGAGGGATGGCAGGAGCAGCGCCTTGGAGCAGGGAGGGAAGAGCTGCGGATTCCCGCTCTCTGTCTGGCAGGTGTCGCACAATCCAGCTCTGCTTTCGGGCCTGCCCTCCCTCATTGCCTCCTGCCAGTCAGGAGAGGCCTCTGTGGCTTTTAATCCACATCCCGTTTACCAGGGGTGCGTTCTGAACCCCTCCATCCCTCCTCGGAGCTGTGTCCTGCAGGGCAGCTGCCTCCCCGGGGATCCGGAGTGCACCGAGGTGTGTTCACACCACGCTGAACACAGACAACACACCGGGGTTTCGCTCGTGTTAAATTTCTCCTGGGGCACCAGGTTAATACATTTTAACTGTGTCTTTGTACAGAGAAAGAAGGGTTTTTTTTTTCCCTGTCTGATACTCATAAGGAGGTTTTAGAACTTTGCTGAAGTAGGGGAGGTTACTTTGTTAACATGGGTATAATTACACACAGCACTGGCCCTGGCAAAGTCTTACCCTCTGTCAAATGGGTGCTAACTTTTACTTTTTTCATGAATTCTCACATGCTCTGGGCTAGCAAAGGCCCATGGGGAGCTCATCCTTTTCTTCCATATAGAGAAACTTTAAATAATAACGGAATGAGCAAATACGACTTGTGAAGCTTTAAGAAAGCCTTAGAAGTGCCCTTCAGTTGTGCTAAGCTGATGTGACTGAGCCAATGTGACTGAAGAGAGCATCTGAAGAACGTTTTGTCAGTGGAGGCAGAATCAAAGGCCTGGGTTATACTTTAAATAAACTCTTCCAATATAATTATGCTGGCTGGAGAGGATGATTTTTCATTTCTTCTTGCTGAAATTGTAATAAAAGTCCTTGCTGTGGATGCAGCTTTATTAGTTTAGAGGTGATCCCAGACCAAGGTGGCTTATTTTTTTGCTTTCCAAAGCAGAGCCTTGGTCTCCATTTGGGAAGTTTTGCCCACTTAGTTCTCTGTCCATGAATACAAAGCAATTGCTCTCCCGCTGCTGTGTCAGCAGAAGCCCTGGGAGAGATGCAATTACCAGCAAAAACCCCACAGCAACAAGGAAAGCAAGCAGCTCCTCCATGGAGGGAGCCTGTTGGAGTCTCTGGAGCTGGATGCCTCCCCTTGGAGCAGCTGGGCCAGGTGAGGAAGGCATGAGCATCCCAGTGCCAGTGCCCCAGGTATCCCATTTCCAAATGTAGACGAGGGCAGCTGGTGCTGGGATGATCAGGGATGGATCTGAAACACCAGTCCAAGGCCTTGTTCTTTATCAGCTGGCCTGGCCTCTTGTGCTCTGTCCCTTCCCCTCTCCACCCCAGAAATGCTCTTCCCCTCTTGCTTTTCCCCAGCAAAGTGCTGGTTTGGGGCGCTGCATCCCAGAAAAGGAGGAGGTGAGAGGGGATTGTGTTTTGTGCAGGACTATGAGAGGTTCAAGGAGTCTGTCTGGGTGCTTCAAGACACGTTTGGCTGGAGAGTTCCCTCGTCCTGACTGCTGTGGAAGCCAAAGCACACCACGAAGCTCACCCAGATCAGGTGGAACAGGGAGCAGTCCTGTGAGTCTGTCCTCCCTTGGTGTGGGGCTGTGTGGGCAGGGACATCCCACTGGTGATGGCTGGAGGCTGGTTGGAGTGGTGAAGTAAATCCAGCAGGGAATGGAGAGTTTGGTGCTGCCCTCCTGGCTCTGGGAAGTTCATAAACCCGGAATAAACCATGTTTGGAAAAGCGCTCGATGCAGCACCGCTGTGTCTGAAACAGAAAAGCTTTCCTGCTTTTAAGTAAAACTTTGTAGCACAGCAAAGTATCAAGCACATCCAACATATCCTCTTTTCAAGTAGGAAACGTTGCTCTGACAGGATTCCTGTTCCCTTAATGCCCAGCATGATCCCCACCATTGTCTTGCCATCTGCTTCTGTCTCAGCCCCCGTTTCCTTTTGGGATAGTTCAAAGCTGCTGCCTGACTCATGGCACAGGCAAATCGTGAGCCAGGTGAGCCCACCTGAGCTGTCTGTGCGTGCCAGGGGCTGGCTTGGGGGTGGGGATGGGCTGTTCAATATTAAATCCGTCCTTTTCAGTGTCTCCTTCTCGCAGGAGAGCTCTCGGAGGCAGTGTCAGTTCAGGACAGGGAGATGCTGAGTGGCAGAGCAGAAAATTCAGGTCCACTTCTGTTTGCATAAGGCTGATCATCCTGCAGAGCCAGCACATGGACAGGGAGGAAATTTGCAGGTGGTGCAGCTGGGGAGGAAGTAAATACGGAGCAAGATAACCAGGCTGACATGGATAAACTCAAAGTAAAGCCAGGTGAGTGACTTAGCGTTACAGGGAAACGTGAAATTGTGTGAACAGGGATAAAAATAATGGCAGTGATTACATATCCTTGGGTCAGCTGGGCCTGTGCCTGCTCCAGAAGGTGCTGTGAGCTCAGTGCAGCATTTGCAGCAGCAGCAGAGACTGGGGAGCTGAGCTGAGTGGGGATCAGTGGTGCCCAAAGACGACGCAGGCCTGTTCCCTGTGGTGTGGGCAGAGCCATTCCAGGGGATGCTGCAGCAACACTGCCTGCTCCTGCTGCCCTTGCTGGTGAGAAGAGGAGGAGTGAGGTGTTTATTGCTTCTGAGAGCAGGGGGCAGCCAGGATGGACCTGATGGGCTGAGCCATCCCTAGAGCCGGAGGGAGCAGGGCACGAGGGCACCTCCGTGGAGAGGGAATGGCAGTCCAGGTGTCCGAGCTGCAGCAGGCTGTGCTGGGGCCTTGGCTGTGGTAAAAGTTGTTCAGAGTGCTGCTTCAGTCTTTAAATGAACTTGGAACTCGAGTGCAGATGTGGACAGAAGGATTTGAGTGTGTTGTCTTGCAAAAGGGAGCCCTGGTCTCCCCAGGCTCTTGGCCGTGACCTGCACGTGCATTTCAGTACAGCCCCGAGTGCAATGAAATATATTTTTCCCTCCTTGTTTTAATTTTTAAGCATCAGCTCCTGGTTTCTTGAGAATCTGAGCTACCTTCTTCCTCTCCAGTTGCACGTTTCCAATCCTTGCAGTTTTCAGAGGAAGTTTTAATAGGTAATTTCTCCCACAGGCTCAAAGCCAGAAGGCAAATTACCCCAATGCTTTATCCAGCTTCAGTGGGAATTGGAGATGTTTCATACTGCTGACCCAGAGCATTCAGAAGCTCTGCTTCTCTCAAAAATCATAATATTGTTTCAAGAAGTGGGGAATTAAACATGCACATGGTGGAAGACTTAGAAAGGATTAATGGGTTTCAAAATTACATGCTTCATCCAGCTGCTGATTTGGGAATTGAAAGTATGCCTGTTGCAGGATTGGGAGGGAGTTACTGAAACGTGGCGTTCCTCGGTGTCTGGTGAATGCAAATGTCCCAAATCTGTGATTCCAAAGCCCTGCCCAACCTCCAGACTGACTCCAGGTTTGATGCTGGATTAGCTCAGCCCAGGTGGGAGCAGCTGGGTGGAAAAGCCCTGTGTATATTTTACTTTTTCTTCCCTGTAGTTTAATTTGTCCTCTCTTGATTATCTCAGCTCCTGGGGTGTCACCCAAGGCACATTTTTAGGCTGCTTTGACTGAAGTTCATTCTCTGTTTGTGAGTTTTGCTTTAGACACGTGGAAGGGACTCATGGAAGGTGCTGGAGGCTCCTCTTGGCTCCTCCTGCCTTGTGAAGAGGATTTGGGGTCTGAAGGGGCAGCACCTCCAGCCTGGAGGTCACTGAGACCTGCACTAAATAGGAGATGGGTGTTTAAGTCACTTGCATTTTTGGGACCTGAGAAATTAAGTTACTGTTTTGGTGCATTTCTTGTGTCCACTAGGGTTGGCAGCAAATTTACAGCCTGTCAAGTGTGGGTTTGGAGGTGTAAAGAAGAGAATATTTGTATTTGGGAGATGAAAGCATCGACAATGGGCTGGGAGCTGGTTCGTGTGGTTCCACGTAGGATCCTGCCAGTTTGCACATAAACCTCCAGATTATGAGAATATAAAACACGAGTCTGAATATTTTATTAATTGAAGAGTGTTATTAATATTTAATGGATTAAATCAACACCCAGAAGGCTCTGCAAAAAGCACCACTGCTGAACTGGTAACCAAGACATGAGGTGCTTTTAATTGCAAACTTGTTTGTAATGGCTTTTATCAGGTCTGTGTTTTATGTGTTACGGATCTGTGAATCCCATACATTAGAAATCCTTTTGTTCTTTGGATTAGGAGGGGTGGTTTTTAACAAGCTAGGCTGGATTCAGATTGGTGCTTTAATATCTTCTTAATATGCAAAGGTGATTGTTTATAAGGTGTCCTGTCGGGCCTGGAGGTGACATCTGGAATATTTAATCCTTTTTGCCGCACTTTGAGGACAAACGACGACTGTTCCTTTAAAGATGGCCCTCGGGTGAGCTGGAATATTTCCTGCTGCTGTAGTGCCAGCTCCTGTAGCTCTGGGAGCGTGTGTGGAGAGGTGAGGTGAAGATCCTGGCTGTCCTTTAATCGACATCCCCCTGCACCAGGGAGATGCCACCAGCGAGCAGACGAACTGCAGCTCCGTCTGCTTTGAATTTGGGAATTTACAGCACCAGGAGCGAGCACAGCCTCCGGCGTGCAGCGTTGGGAAAGGCCAGCGAGGGGGGATCATATTCTGTCTTTTATTTCCACTCTGGTTTCTAGGAACTGCAAGTTGTATTTCTCATGGTTTTTTCAAGATTCTTAAAAGATTTCTGCCACACACAGTGAACTCCATGCCTATCTCACACTTCTTTTGGGGTTTTTTTGTGAGTTTTGTTGTCTCCTTCCCTATAGAATGTGCCTTTTGTGCCGGTGATCTGGTTACGTTCCTGTGTTTTTAGGAGTTTGCCTTTGATAAGAGCACATTGGTCTTAATCATTTATGGCTTTTATTAAAACCTTCTTGGTTTGGTGTTTTCTCAGCCCTCCAGACTGCCCTCACGGAGGCTGCTTTATAGACACCATTTGTCTCCTGCCCCTGTTGTGACAGCAGCCCCACATTTTCCCTCCTGCTGCAGATGCTGGTGCTTTGTGCAGGGAGGATGTGCTCGTTCTGTGGCTGTTGCTGCTGGGATTGTGGCTCGTGTCTGACCTGGAACTGGGGTTTGAGGCTGTGTCAGTGACAGGGGACACACGGATTGTCCCCATCCCTATTCCCATCTCTATTCCCATCCCTGCTCCCAGCCAGCATGTGGGCTCAAATACCGCCCCGGTGTGATCCCAGGGCTATGGAGGAGTAGGAGAAGGGCAGGAGGCGATGAGGAATGAGGCTGATCTGTCAGGTCTGGGCCTCGGCCCGTGCTGGGAAGTTTCACCGGCCAAGTTGCCTTTCTTCACCGGGCCTTTGTTCCCGGCCACGCTTCCGATGAAAGGCAGGAACGGCGGCCGCTCCATTGGCTGCAGGAAACCTCCTCCCCACGCTGCACCGGAGCTCATCCCCTCCAGGGCTGCCTTGGGGCTGTGAGCCCCGGGCTGGCACTCGTGGGGTGCCCAAGCTGCCTCCCGCGACAGGGAGGAGAACCAGCTGGGAGGGGGGATTTCCATTGTCTGCCTTGGGGTGAGCCTCAGAGGCACCCCGTGCCTCTTTAGGGTGGGCAAACCCCAAGGAAGTGGCTCGGATGTTCCCAGTGACCTCCCAAGAACAGGGAGGTTTGATCTGGTCCCCCCCACTCGTGACCCAGCAGCTCGAGGCCGGCGTGGGCAGGGCTGCAGAATTTGCAGACGTGGCCAAAGAGCCGCAGGAGGAGGCCCCGTGCCTGTGTGTATTTATACACTGGATGCCCTGGGATAGCCGAAATTCTTCTTTAAATGACTAAAACTCCGCAAGTGGAAGTTGGTGTGGGGCTGCCAAGAGTAACTCCTGATGCAACAGTGTCTGCTTTAGAGAGAGATGTAATGGAAGTGTTTCCTGCGTGCGTCCCCGGTGGCTCAGAGCCCTCCCTGCCCCGATGCTGATGCAGTTGCTGATCCCTGCCAAGGCAAGCAGTCCACACAAGGAGATTAGACAACAGTCCCTGCTCCCCCGCTGAGTGCTCGTTAACATTTCCTTGCTGATGTATTATTAATTAAGCTAATTTTTATTGCCCTGTAAGTATGGAGGGTGCTGTGCGAGTGCAGAATGTAACCTGCTTGTGGCCCAGCGTTCCTGAATCGTGGTCCCATGTGCGAAATGAGGCTTGGACTGTGTGGTTGGGTGTTGAGGAAAGGTAAATCTGTGGGTTTTGCTTTCTTTTTTCCCTCCTAGCAGCAGCCTGACTTCGTGTCTGGGGCTGGTGAGTGTGGTGCTGTCTGAGCAGAGGAAATGCTGTCTCTGCAGAATTAGTGCAGACAGATAATAGGACTTAAGTGCAAGCAGAGTTTGCAGCATTGACCCTCCGTAAGACAGACGATTACCCAGACTGGAGTATTATATTAAAAAGCGTTTTGGGACCTGATCCAAACCTACAGAAGTCAGGGAGGGATTTGCCATCAGCTGCAGTGAGAGCAGCCTCCCTGCAGTGTACCCAGGCCATGGGGCAGTCAGCAGCTTAAACAAAAGAAGTTAAAGAAGTGTCCAGGCAAGGCTGGTTGAGGTTTTGCTGCCTGTGATGCTTTTCCCATCTGTAAAACAGGGGTAATATTTTCCCAAAGTTCAAAGGCCTGACTTGGTGTAGGAAGCCTTTAACTGGAACTGTTGAAGAACTGCTGAATGTTCATTTTTAAATGTACAGATTATCTTCATTAGGTAAGAGATGGCGAGTTACATAATGGTCACTATTTTATATGCTCTGGTTTTTGGCTTTATTCCTTGACATCATGGCCAGGCCTGATGAAGGGAATAGAAGACTTCTAGAAGCACTTTGTAAAGTGTGAACTATTTGTGATCAAAGCCAGTGTGACTCTGAATGTCCAGCTCCTCTTCTTTGGACTTGTGATATCAGCCTTGGATTCACCTTGAGAATGGGATCTGTGATCTTTCGTATGTTCTGATTTCGTTCTTAAATTAGGCTAATGCATCGTGTTCCAGCCGATGCAATTATTAACAAACCTGGGCAATTATGGCACCTATTGTACAGACATTCTGTGCTCCTTGCTACGAAAAATACACTTTTAATAAACAAATCCACTTTGACAACCTGTCAAGGACTTTTCTAAAGCAAAATTGGAAGTGTCACCTCGGTGACCTTCCTTTTTTGTTCCGTTGTGTTTGGGTTTTTTACGTGGCTTTGCAAGAGCGCAGCAGTTGCAGCTGGAGGTTCAGGCCTGGTTTCACAGGGCAGGGGAGTGGGGGAAAGCAGGGAGGGGATCACAAGGGCTGGATCCCCCCACCAGCATCCCCTACCCTGCTGTGTCACAGTGCAGCATCCTCCCAGCCACAGGCTGCATCTGGCCTTGCAGAAACCCTGGGGAAAACTCTGCTCTCTTGGTTGGTTCAGCTGTTTTACTTTTTACGGTTTTTTTTTGAATGAGGAAAAGCCCTTAATGTTTTGGCACAAATTCTCAATGCTTTCTTTTATTCCACACGTGACAAACCCATGTGGTTGCAGTCTCTTGCTCAGCCTGGGTAGGATCCCCTCCATCGTGGGCTGCCACCAGGAGTTCAAGGCAGATCTTAAATCCTACTTAAACCTCCCTCTCCAGCAGCTCGGCCTTGTTTGGCTCTGGGCACAGGAGTGGGAAGGAGTGTGTTATATTCAGTACTAGAAGTTAAATTGCACGGAAGGAAAATCAGCCAGGATTGTTTTCTCACTGCATTATCAGAACTGTGTGAAGGTTTGGCCAATAGAGGGTTGTGCTGACTGGAAATATCCCTGTGTGTCACATCACCCGGGGAGGAAAGGCAGGAGGAAGGAGAGCGTTTCCTGCGTCTGCCAGACGTTCCCTGCTCCCTGGCTGTCTCAACAGATTGTTCTTCCCTTGCTGCCTGGGGACTGAGAGGCACAGGCCATCTCTGCAAGGGAATTCCCAGGGGAATGGGTAACCACAGAATCCCCGAATCAGTCAGGATTGTGGAAGGACCACAGTGGCTCATCCGGCCCATTTCTTTCCTTGGGAATCCTTGAATCGAAATGATTGTTAATCTCCATGTGAATTGAGGAGTCAGTTTTCCCAAGCTGAGTTTCAGAGCTAATCCCCTGTAACCACTGCTGTTATCTGGGTGCTGTGTCTCCTCCCCTGAGCTCCCCAGCTGTGCTGTGGCACTGGGCACATCTGTCCCTCCCCACAGGAGGCTGTGTCACGTCACTGCCTGCTGGGCTGGGCAGCTTCTGGGAGGAGCAGTTAACATCTCCATCTTCTCTAGTGCATCCTCTGGGTTGCTGATGTGACAGCAGCAGCTTCTCCAGGGATGTGGTGCCCAAAATCAGATTAAAAACCCCTTTCCTTGCCCTGATATCTCCCAGGGGTGTGGTGAGGGATCTACCTGTGGCATGGGTTGTTTATATGGACACAATTTCTCCAGGGCAGACCCAAAGCAGGAGGAAGAGGAGCAGGGCTGTGCTGCTGAGGGCTCTGCTCTGGAATTACCCAACAAGGCCAGACAGGTGGGTTTGGGACTTGCAAACATTAATGCATCAGAGTAATAATCACTAATTATTACAGGAATACTGTTCCAGAGCATTCAGCACTGCGGGGAGAGCTGTTTGTGGTGGCACAGTGGCACAGACACTGGGAACAGGGCTGCAGGTCCAGGCCCTGGCTGTGTGGGCAGGTGTGAGCCATGCCTCCATCCAGGAATGCTGCCTCGGAACGCTGCGTGGGTGTCTTGGATGGCTTGAACGTGGCTGCAGTTTTTGCTGGCAAAATTAGCCTTGCTGAGCGAAGTGAGCTGCTTCCATGGCATAAAGATCATTTTGGATGGGCTCCTGGGCTCCTCCCAGTCCTCCTCAGCAGAGCAGGAAAGCCAGGAAGAAGCAGATGTCACATGTTTCCCCCTCGGTTACAGGTTTTTATCCATTGGATTTGTAGGAATAGTTGACAGGATGATCATGGCAGTTCCTTTGCATGTTGAAAGCAATGACTGTTGATGAAGATTGTGTTTGTATAATGCTGGTAACCAGAATGAAGATTTTTGTGGGCAGTCTTGGGGCGGCTCATGGCTGCTGAACACAGGTGTGACAGGAGAACATTTCTGTTGGTCTAACTTTGACCTGTCTCAACAGAACTATCATGTATAAAGGTGCCTTTATCAGGGATGGCTAAAAAGATGCCAAAATTGTGTCTGGACCAGTCTTCAGGTCCTTGGATTAATTTACTTTTTTTTTTTTTTAACATTATACAGTTCCAGCGTTTGTCATTCTGTTTGAATTTTTTGTATTTCTCTGTGGTTTTTGTTTTAATGGGTCAAATGGGGAAGAAGCTATTTTGGAATTGAAAAGCTGGGCTGTAGGTGCCAGCTGAGGTGAGGCTGGAGCCCATCCCAGTGCTCTGTGTGCCATGGAAGAGGTGCATTGCTGAGCAGAGCATGGAGGGGACAGAGATTCTCCCAGAGCTGTAAGCAGGCATGAGGAGGCATCTGAGCACTGATACTGGGCTGGTTTGGAAGGTCACAGTCACAGCCATGGATAGCAGAGCCTTGGATCAAGTTGCAGCAAACCCTTCAGTTTTCCTGAGGTGTGGAGTCTCTCTCTGGCAGCCTTGGCCATCTGTTCCCAGGGCCAGCAGGCTCTGGTGCTGGGATCCTCAGCAGTTCCTGTGACTTCTCCACCTCTGAATTTTAATCCAGAGGGGGGATAAATACTGGTCATCCTCTTTGCTGCTTGGTCTGTAACCTGTGCAGGTGGTCACAAGGAGGTGAGGCCGGCTCTGAGCCAGGCTTTGAGCCTCGCTTCCCTGAAGCTGGTCCTGCTTTTGCTCATTTTCAGAAGCCACCCTGAGGATTTTTGTGTCTTCATCAGCTTCACTGAAGGATTTGCTTAAGCTTTGAAAAAGAAAAGAATTTTTTTTTTTGCTTTTATACTTCAAGCCAGACACCTCCAGGACTTCTCCTGATGCTGTTGCTTAGTTTGTCTGAGTGGTTTGTAATCCCATGTAGCAAATGTGACTCCTGCAAGGGGCTCACTTTCCTCTCAGAGCTTTCTGGAAGCTGTTGGCAGCCCCGGGGTTAAAGCCACTGGTGCAGGTGACAGGAAGACCAGGCACAGAGGGATGGTTTTTGTTACATGACAAAGGTTGCCCTTAAACAGTGGTTTTTTATCTTGAGAGACAAATCAGAGTTAACCAGATCCTTGTGACCGGTGTAGGGCAAACAAATCCAAGTGTGTGTGATCTTCTGAGCTCTTCCAAAGGTCTCCAGGGTTAGGATTGGGCTGCAGACAGCCTGATGGAGCAAACACAACCCTCCATGGATGGGTTTTGGCACTGGGTTGCCATCACACAGCAGCCTGGTGTTTGCTGTCTGTCCCTCCTCAGCTCCAGGGGGTGACAGTTCCAATCAGAACACTCTCCTCACACCTTGGGTGCAGTGTCCCCGTGCTGGAGGTGGCCAGAAGGGACAAAGGGAATCTCTGAATCAGTCTGCTTTGAGGATTATTTCCTAAAGCACCCACGTTCCTTACATCAAGGGCCGCTCTGATAAGCCCTGCAAGGTGCAGTGGGATCCCATGAAGAGACTGATGGTGTCTGCCCAGCCCAGTGAACTTCTGCAATGTCACCAAATTTGGATTTCTGACCACATCTCTTGCTGCAAGGGCAACCTGCTGGACATGCAAGCAGGGATTTACTCTGCCTTTACAGAAAAACATGTCCCTAATCCCTACCTCTGTGCACCAAAGTCAGCTGTGAGTGGCGTCTTCGTGCTGGGCGTGAAAGGATGGATCCTGGAGAGGTGCAGTGCCTTGGCCAGTCATGGGGCTCCTGATAAGGAGCAGACGTGGGGCTGAGCTGCTGGAATTTCTTACTGGGATGATCTCCTTGCTAAATTACCACTCTGCCCAGCAGAGGATTGGAGATGGCAGCTCCCTGCTCTAAGGGAGGTCTCCCGGTCCCATTTTACATTGTTGCTGTCTCCTTGATCACATCCTCGGTGGGGCTGTGGAGTCCTTTTGTTCTCTGCTCTACTTTCCAGCATTTTTGTTGCTCTAGCAACACTTCCAGCCCCAAAGCAGCGGGATCCTGGTGCTAACACAATGCTGCATTTGAAAGAAGGAAGCAAAGCACGACAGGTGATCTCCAGCTTTTGTATGGAATGGCTGTGCCTTGAGATGGGAGGATGAATGGCAGGTTGTGGTATCTTATTGTCTTGCAACTGGCATTGCTTTTGTCATAAAAGGTGAGAAATAGTCCTGTGTTTCTGCCACAGCTGTGGTTTGTGAAGTTGCTGTGTTGCTTTCCTTGTGTGGAGTGGGACAGCACGGGCTCGAGTGGGGCTGTGGGATCCAGGCCCGTGGCAGGCAGCTCCTTTCTGGGCAAATAAATAATGGTTTTCCATGCTCAGCAACTCCAGCAGCTTTGCAGGCTCCTCCCCAGAGCTGTGCTGCCACTGGGCTGTCCTTACAGTGTGGATGCACTGACCTGCTGTTCACGTGAAGGAAAAGGGTCCATATTTTATATCAGAAAACTGCAGGTTTTGTTTGAAAGTCTTTCTGGTGGGTTTCCTGCAAAACTCAGGAGCCACTGGTGCTCTGCAGTGCGGTTTGTGGGATCCTGTCAGCTGCTTTGGCATTTTGTAGCTTCTCTATAAATGGTGAGAGTGGTACAGGAAGATGCATTTAACACTTTTTTTTTCCTCCCGAGTGCTCTCCCATGCTTTGCCACGGTGCTGCAGACAGGGCTGGCAGTGTAAAAGCCACCTGTAGGTGCTCTGTGGGTAAGAAGAGAGGAAATTCTTTTCAGATTTTGGGTACAGCTTCCCACAGCTTCCTGCTGGCCCAGCCACTGCTGAAAGGACCCGGGTGCACCATGTGTAGATGGAAGTGAAAACCTCAGTAGGCTCCCCCTCGAGAATTCTGTCCCAACTGCCAAGTACAGGTGAAATAATCCATTATCTCCTGCCTTTCACCCAACCTTCCCTCCCAGACCACTGAAAAGTGTTGAAGACTGAGGATATTTAGAATGTATCATAAGATACCTGAATTTTGTGGCAAATGGAGCATGAAGAGTGAGTACCAGCTATGGGATTGATCCTGTTTCCAGTGGGTCACCCCTTTTTATGCTTATTATGCTGTTCTTTTGGTACTTTTGGGGTGTTTCCATGACTTGTGCAAGAACCCATGGACAAACAGGGACGGTACCAGAGTTTCTGGAGTCTCCAGAAGTAGATGGAAGGTTGTGATTGCCCTTGCAATGGCAGATAAATAGATAGATAGATAGATAGATAGATAGATAGATAAAGGTTGCCATTGCACTGGGCTGGCATTCCAGCTGCGTGCTCAGTCTTCTGCAAATTAAATAGGCAATTTTTATATCTTTTCATAAAAATGAGCCTGTAAAGGGAGTCTGCACTGAGAGCATAAAATGCCTCCATGAGTTTTCAGCTGATTTTCTTTGTTGCGCTGTTGGCACTGCTGGGTTTAAAGCGTCGCCTCTGGGTCACACTGAAATGCTCAAGAGGAGCCTTTGGCTCCTGTGCTTGTGTCATGTTTAGGCCATGAAAAAGCGAGGAAGTGCATTTCCTGGGATGAAATGATTAATTGTACACCCAGGGCACAGAGGTCACAGCAGGGGGATAAGAGAGGTGCTATTAATTTGCTGTCTTGGTGATGTTAAACACGTTTTTGTTGGGGTTTGAGGCTCCTGGTGAGCAGCAAGGTGTGTCCCAGGGATTAGTGAGTGTTTTGGGAAGGCTGCCCTGCTCTGCTGTTTCCCCACAAGTCATTGTTGCAAGGAGAAGGGTTTTGCTTCCTCCTCTCCCTCTCATCATCTTCATCCAGCTGCCACTCATGCTACTCCTGAGAGATAAGGAGTGTAGGGGTGGATTTCAGCACATCACGTCCTATCTCCTGTGCTGTAAATTAGTGATAGCCACCACACTGTTCTGCAGGAATCCCCCTGACCTGGCTGCTCTTCCAGCCAGTTTGAAGGCTGGGTGGGTTTTTAAATGATGATATTTTAAAATTTGAGAACAGCTTTGATTTATTGACCTGCTGCCTCCATGAATCGAGCTGTCTGGGCTGGCATCTGCAGATAAGAGGCTGTCGAGTAATTGCTTATTATTGACTGATTGCCAGCTTGGGCTGTTTGCTTGCAGAAGAATCAATAGTAGTCAATCTTCAAAGTCTAAACTCTCAGGGAGTATAACTGGTTTCCAAATTAGGAATGACAGGTCAGGATAACTCCACGTTTGCTATCCCACCTTCACGTGTGGATGTAATCCTGCCGTGGAGGAGGAAGTGTGGGATGTGATCCTCCTCCATCGAGGCTTTTTCACATCTGCCTTCTTCAAAGGCCAGGGTTTTCTTTGCAGGGGTTTTCAGGGGCAGATCCCACCCTGGCTCCAGACCTTCCCTGGAGGAGCTGGGGCAGGCTCAGCAGCACCTGAGATCCGTGGGAGGCGAGGGCAGGGTGAAGTGCAGCCATCAGTCATTAAGTCCCCGAAGGATGGAGCAGGGAGGGGTGGCTGAGCAGCCTGTGCTCTGACACATCCAAACCAACCAGTTTGGATGCTTTATAAATAAAACAAAGCCTCTATTTTAATGCATGGTAACAGAGATTCCCTTTCTGGGGGTGATTCTATTTAGGTGGCAACAGAGCAAAATATCCAGTGTCACCACAGGTTTTATCATTTCTTACGGGGACGGTCGCTATGGTGAGAGCTCGTTGTCAAATGCAGCCATAGCCCTTCTTTAACACTCTCCTGACGTCCTGCCTTTTTGTGGATTCGCTTGTAGGGCTTCAAACATTAAAGGGGCTTCATGGCATCAAAGACACTCAAGACTTTTGGAAGAATAAATACATGTTTAGGTGGTTGTGATGGCCGGGGTGGAGCCTGGCGCTGGATCTGCGGAGTGATCTCAGACCTTGGGCTGCAGCCCCCTCTGGGTTTTCCCTGGGCTCGGGGGTTGGGATTTTCCCTGGACTCAGGGATTGCAGTCTGGTCTCTGCGTGTCCTAGACTCAAGCTGGGTTTAAAAGTTGAAATAAGAGCCTTTGGGGGGAGGGGGAGGCTTGGGTCTCTTTCAGCTACAAAGAGCAATTAAGCAACAGGACATAAAATAGATAAATGGGAAGGGGAAGGGCAGAACTCTGGAATATGAGAAGATGAAAATGGAAGAAACTATTTCTGCAGTGTATTTGTCCTTAATTTTGGAGCTTTATTTTCATCAAGAAGGCTTTGATTTGAGGTGCATCATTTGAGTTGAGGGAGAAATATCTCGAATAGAGCAGTTTAATCTACAGTGGTCTAGGAGAGAATGGACAAGATTACTTCAACAGCCTTGTTTAGATACTGGATTTGTTGTCTACCAGCAAATCCTCATTTGCATGGGTCCTTAATCTGTGGAGTTAAATGTGTCTCAGGATCTGTTACCAACTGTGATGCAGAGTTGAGAACTGGATTTTTAAAGCTGTTCCTTTTTATTTGAATGTTTCCCCTCCCCTCCCCCTCCCTGCACCCCAAATTATCTTCCTGATTTTTTTTCTGGATAAAGCAAAGATGAGCCAACAAGTGATGCAAAAGGAAAAATCTGCCAGCGAGAAGAAGCTATTTTTGATTCCAGATTCAGTGGATGAACTGTCCACCAGCCTGTAGAGAAAAGCCAAGGTCAGACATTTCAAACGAGTGTCGCAGGGAAACCACCGCCCCCCTCCTTCCTGAAAGGGGCCATGGACGTGAAATCTTTCAACCTCCTTGGAGCTGGAGGCTTGGGCAGAGATCCTTTGTGGAGCCCGGGGAAGGGCTTTAGCCCTTGGTTTGGGGGCTGCTCGCTCTGCCTGGAGCCCTGAAATGGCATTTCCTCATGTGTGCAGCAGCCCTCACTCATGAAATGGATGCAAGTGCTGAAAAAGCTCCCGCGTGAGCATGCTCACTGGAAGATTAATCCTTTAGAGGGAGTTGGAGAGTTAAGCTACTGTAATTTCTCTGCAGTTGGCTGCAGTAAACAACTGCTCTAAAGACACGAGGAAAAAAATTGACGGAGGTATATGGCATTAATGTACATATCTTTTTGTGTTTCTCCTTTCAGGTTGAGGGTTTGAGAAAGGTTTTTTTCTCTAAGAGCCGGGGAAGAGGGAGCTGTGTAATGATTTTATGGGTGACCTTCATGTTGTGGTTTCTTTTTTTCCTCCAGGCCAAAGTAATCCTATTTCCGTGCAAGGCCATACTGAGGCTCGGGCTGACTTTCTAGAGCTGGGGTAGAGCACCAGGGTGGCTTCATGTTGAGTTAAATGATTAGAGGAGGTGAGGCCTTGCTGCTCGTTGAGCTGTGTTGGCAGAAGGGAGCTGAAAACACCTCGTCCTGTTTAGTTGTGAGCAGAACCCAGTGGGACTCGATCTATCATGCTTCTGTTGGGAAGAAAATGTGTGACAGGATTAGCTTTGCCTACAGAAGAATAGTCTTTTGCTTTTGATTATTACTATTATTTTGCTCCCCCTCCTCCCCATGCCTGAGGAGCTGCAATCCCGTGTCAGATGGGGGAAGGAAAACAATCCTTGAGCTATTTTGGCTTTGCTTTGAAGGCTGGTGACTCTCGGCGTGTTGAGGAGGGATGCCTTGGCAGCCAGGTAAGTGTTGCAGGCACAGGGGTTGTGTCAAGGTGAAACTGAGCCCCTTCCTCCCCAGCCCCTGCTTTGTGGGGGCATCCTGGAGGAAGGGAAACCTCGGATGGTTCCTAATGAGCGAAGAGTGTTTTCTCTACTCGCCTCCAGAAGCGTGGGTGAAGGAGGATGCGATTTACCATCCCTGGTGCTTTGTATCAGCTTCCTCTGAACGCAGCACAAGCCATGGAGGGCCAACCTGGGGTTCCCAGGACGTCAAGCAGAAATCCCTGGGTGGCTTGAATTTTGCCAGGCTGCTCGAGCTGGGGGAGGCAGTGCTCCCTGGCCACGGCTTGTGGCTTTTACCTCTTACAAACATCGCTCTGATCCTTGGGGATGGTGAGGAGATGGAGGTGATCTGTCAGCACAACTTGCCTGGCGTGGGGGCGGCGGTGGGGAAGGGCATTGCTGTGTTCTGTACCTGAGTGGAGTGAGCCGGGGCTGGAGGGGCTGGAGGTCACCCCTCGGCAGTGCCCCAGGACTGAGCGTGGCTGGAAGGAGGGCACACCCTTCCTCCTTCCAGGAGGGAATAATCCCGGGTGCAAGGCTGCCTGTGCCACTGCAGATGCCGGCGTTGCCTGGCTCTGGGAGCAGCCCTGGCGTTGCCCGGTGTGGAATTCTCGTCCAACGGCTTTTATCGGAAAATGGCTTCACGTTTCCTTGGAGTGGTGCGAAGGAGGGAATAATAATGCAATAATTTAGCAAATGTCAGTGGCTCCCACTAGGTTCGTCCTGAGGTTGCTGTCAGCTTCCATGTGATACCCAGGTGGATTCTAACACTGCTGGATGAGTTCAGAAGGGCAGTTCTGTTACAGGCTTGGCTGAGCTGCGGATTTGAAGAAAATTTTGCCACCCCAACGTTGAGGTTTTTTTGCTTAGTCCCTCCTTTTCCCCTCCTTTCCAGAAGCTCTGGCTAGCACAGACTGTCTGTTCTGTGGATGGTTTTAGGGAACATTGGTGGCTGTGTGCGTAGGGGGAATAATTAGCTACCAAATGCAAATAGATTGTTTCTTGCTGTTTCAAAATCATTGTAATTTCTATTGATGATGGGTTAATTATAACTTCATTTTGATGGGCGTGAGGGAAATGATAGAGATACAGCAATATAAATCTGTACAGGGAGGGATGTTGTTGTCAGAATATTGTTTTGGAGATGATTGTGAGAACAAAGACTCGTGTCGTGGAGGACCATGGTTGTGTCAGGATTCGGTGGTGCTGCTTGTTTCTCAGTGGTGGATGAGTGTTTTCTCTTTCACGTTTTTATCTGTCACCATGACAAGGGGTTTTAGTTCAGAGAAAAATGATCAAACTCTATTTAAAAGCCCCTTTGGTGGAAGAGCTGGGAAATAGTTCTTTGGAGAAGCAAAGTTGAAAGCAAGAAAGTTAAAGAAAACCTTAAAAATCTGTGATCAGAGTA
Source organism: Aleadryas rufinucha (assembly GCA_013397815.1). NCBI lineage: Eukaryota > Metazoa > Chordata > Aves > Passeriformes > Aleadryas > Aleadryas rufinucha. The sequence continues at coordinate 97,587 of VZTH01015639.1, read as the reverse complement.
TAAGAAAAATGCATCTTCAGGCTGAGGTGTGTGGGTGGGGGCTGCTTTACCACTACAGGACCCAGAGGTCCCGTGACACCAGGACTGGTCCTTGGTCTGGAATGAGGTGCTGGGCCCTGGCTCTCCCCCAGTGCAGGTCATTGCTGTCCTTCCCTTTTCCAGAGGGTGACTTGAGGGAGCCTGGATCCATCATCTCATTCTTTATTTCAGCCTCACTGGGAAGAGTAACCAAGTTCATCCCTGAAATGGTTTGGAGCAGCTTTAAAATTTTTCCTTCCATCTCCAGTCCCAGAATGGGGGAAAGGCTCAGCAAAGGGACAGATGTGACACTTTCCTTAGTGCCATGGGTTTTGGCCCAAAGCCAGAGGATAAAGCCCTCATCCTCTTCTTGTTTTAGAGTAAAATGGGGGAAATGAGCTATTTTCAGTGGCTGAGGAGAGTCCCCAGCACAGAGCGCTGTGCTTCAGCCTGACCAAACCTTCGGTGGCCCGGGGAATTGGTGCCTCTGGATCAGAGCAGCTTTTGGGAGAGCCTCATCCCACAGCTGCTTCCCTCCTGTGCAGGGCTCCTCTCTTCCCAGGAGACATTCAATTCCATTCCAGCAAGCCCTGGAACTGACAAGTCTGGAAGGAAAAAAATAGCTACAACCAAATTTAATTTCAGTTTGTGGGTTTGTTCTTGGGCTCTGCCAGAGGAGTTCTGCAGGTCCCTGCTGGGTGTTCCCATGGAGTGGGCACCTCTCTCTCCTTGCGAACCCCGAGCACTCTGGTGTGGCTGAGCTGAGGGAGGTTCTTCACCCCATGGAACCGTGTCCAGTGCCTGCTGCAGGGTGTGCAGGGCGTGCAGGGCAGGGACTCCTGGATGCTTTCTTTGAGATGGGTGGCTTGGACTTTGCAGGAGGATTCAAATTGCTTGAATTTGCACATTCCTCTTTTTAGGTTTGTATGAAAAGTTCTGCCTGTGTGGCCAGTTTTGTCTCTTTCTCCACCAGCACAGCTTTGTTCAGTGGAGGAACTGAAACCTGAATTCGGGACTTGCTCACCTTTTTGGTATCATATCAGCCCAGGACTGTATTCAAACCAGAAAGATCAAGATGGAACTGAATCCTACAGGTGTATCTAAAAAACCCTCGTATATCTATATATCTAAAAAAACCTGGCAATCCCAGGGAGGAGGAAGTAACTGTGCTGGATGTACATGGCATGCAAGTCCCAGTCTTTAATAATCAAATGGTGGCCACTTCAAAGCCTGGTGGCTTTGCTTCTCTCCCTTCCAACTGCTTCAGCCAGCCTGGACTCAAGTGGCAATGCCTCTAAGAGCAGACATTATGAGATGAGCCCTGTAATTACTGGCTGTGATGAATCCTCTGTGTGGTGACGCTGGGTAGAAAGGTTTGCTGTCACGCACAGCATTTCTCCACCTTCAGAGGAGTTTTATCTCCTGCTCTCCTGCCTTCCTGGCCATTTTGAAATCCAACTTAAGGCCGAATTTTGGCTTCCTTAGCACCCTGGGCTCAGTGCTTGTGCTGCATCCTTTGCACATCCAGTGCTGTTCCCCTGCCCAAATGCTCCTGGGTGAAGCAGGGCAGGGTCTTGGGGCATCCCGTGCTCCTCGGAGCTGATGGAGCCCTGCATGGAGAGAGGACCTGAGCAAGCCTGAAGGCAGCAGCTGGCAAAGGGGACTCCTCACCCCCTTTTCCATGAGGATTAGTGAGTGAAGTTACAGACACAGGGGAAATGAGCTGTGATTTTTAACCCATATGTGAAATTATAGAATAACTCCATTCCCATGGTGGATGGGGTTTAATGCATCAACCAGCACAGAGGACATCTGGGGTTCTGAGGGTGAGAGAAGCAGTGCAAGGGGTACATCATACTGGGAGAAGTATGGTTGTGGGAAAGGGAAGATGGAAGAAAAATCCTGCTTTAAGGACCTGCAGGGGAGAGGTGGAGTTTAACAGAGCTGGGAGAGAGCAGAAATGCACGAGACAGGGCTGTAAGGAGAGGTCTGGGATGGATGGATGGATGGATGGATGGATGGATGGATGGATGGATGGATGGGGTTTGAAGGTGGTGGTAAAGTGATTTGGTGGCTCCTAAAAACCCAAAAAGGCAGAGAACTAAGAGGAAACAAACTGCAGGTGATTCTTCAGGTGTCATCCAGTCCGTGACCTACTTGCTGCCACAGTGCTCTGCAGCTGGAGGAGCACACAGAGGAAATGGCTGTTCCCTGTGGGAAGCACAGGGTGCTGGGATGTGCAGGAGCTATTCCCAGTGGTGCTTCCTCCTGCTGCTGGGATGTGGCTGTGCTGGAGGGAGGTTTGTGGCTGGAGGAAGGACAGGGAGCAGTTTGAGCCGTTTCCTGCTGGAGGGAGACAGTGCTGGATCCTGGAACCAGGCTCAGATTTGTGAGCTGCCATAAACACATGGGCTCCTGGATGCAGGAGGTCCTTCCCTTAGGGATGTGGAGCACTGGAAAACTGGCCTGTGTGGGGACATGGCTCACCCAGACACCCTGGACAGTGGGGATTGTTCATCCCCCATCTCCTCATAATCCATCGAACACTCAAAGTCTGCCTTCTCCTGCTTCTGCTCCTCCAGGAGCCCCCACTAACCTGATCATTCTTAATCTTGTGTTATTTTCCACATCATCAATTTGATTTCTCAGTACTTCTACAGTCCTTAGTGTTCCTGGGAATCTGTGCCTCCATCAATTATCTCTGTTTCTTTTCGAGGCTGTAGCAACCTTGAACCACAGTTCCCATCCTATTTTTGTAACTCATTCTTCTTATTAGAGGAGTCCTCCAGAAATAACTCTCCAGTTCTTACCAAGATATCCCAAATTTTTCTCAGTAAATAATTTCATCTCTTGCTAACACGAACTTGAAGGCTCTCCTCTTCCATTTGTTCCCTTCTCCCTCTGGGGTTTGGGAGTGAAATACCTTTAATTTAATCCATATAGGAAGGTGAACATGTGTGTCACAGGGTGTCAGATCCTCCTTTAACCACGTTAATTGTGATGCTGAACATCTGCTGCCAAAGGCTGGTGTCCAATACTGGCTGCTTCAGATTTACCTCTGGTCCAAATCAGGTTGGGAGGTGGCCTCTGTATCTTTTTGGGGGGCTGTTCTGATTTGCTGTATTAAATTAATATATAAAGTGGCTCTAAGAGTGAAATGCCAGCCCTCCTCCTGCTGAAGGCATAGAAGCAGTGATTTGTGAGTCAGCAGTCCAAGGTTAACTCCAAAACTTCTGCACTTCCTTTGCAAACTCCATCCCAGGAAATCATTTGTCTGGAAAGGAAAATGAAAGAAACCTGTCCTCTGTTTTTCAGAAGTTGTGAATTGTGCTCTTGTTTAAGCTGATTATTTTATTTATTCCAATAATCCTCTCTTCCAGAATAAAGGAAAATTAATTGTCTTCCTATTTCTACAATGGTTTGCCCTTCAGACAGTTGCCAGGCAAAGTGCTTAAAACTGAAATGAAAAGATGGTGAATGCTTAAAATCGTTGAGCTACTGTAGGAACATGTTTGTATTTAATAGGGTGGTATCACACAGTCCCACAGTGTTATTTGCTCTGGGTTCTGTAGGATTAGGAGGGGTTTTTTTTTGCCTCTGCATATGAAAACGGGGTCAAGCCTGCTGTGGTAGATAGTGCAAGTCTTAGGTAGGATTTTGCTAGAGAGATGGACTGCCTGCAGCTGAGACCCTAAAATTATCCAGCATTAATGGGGAGAGTTGTCATTGGGCTTGGTTGTGTTTGTCTGCAGGGACAGTGCCTGGAGATGGGCAAGGACTTCCTTCCTTCCAGGTGTGATGGGACAAGATTTTCCCTGCTGGAGCTTTTCACTGACACCTACCTGGCTCTTGGTTATTTTTAACTCTGTCTGGCTAAAAAAAAAGTTACCTGATTAATATGGGAAAAATCTGGAATGTTTCCTTAAAAGGCTCCAGAGTGATGCAATATTCAGTGCTGAATCTCAGAGCTAAATGAGTGCCTTGGTGGGTGCGTTGGCTGGGGAAGGGAGTTCTGTGTTTTATCACCCAACACATTTATTTTTCATGCCAGGGCTGCTCTGGGGAAGGTGGTGTGGGAGCACTGACAGAGCTCCAGCTCCAGGTCAGCGTCAGGGCAGTGCTGGATCTCCCCTCTGCTTTGCTTTCCTGTTTTATCCCAGCAAGCTTTGGGAAACAGGTAAAAACCTGGAGCTGGAGATGGTTGTGCTTCCAGTGGGGTTTACCCTGAGGGTGGGTGAAGAGAAAAAGCGCAGTGTGGTAAACTGAGAGTCTTGTGTGATGACCAGGGTTTGTTGCCCAGTCGTTCCTGTCCCCACAAGCCTTGCAAGTCCAGGTGGAGCTCCCAGGCACGGGGACAGTGGAGGTGGAGCTCATCTCCTCTGTATCCAGGGAGAAGCTGCTGGCTTGCAGCCAGGATGGATGCACCTGGATGTGGCCCTGGCTCGTTCCTCACCTGGCAGCGTAGAAACCTGTACGGGGCAGTTCCAGTGTTGTGTCCCCCCACAGGAAACCACGTGGGAATAAATTCCTCATACCTCTCCCATGTTTCCCTCTCCCCTTATGTGAAATTGCTCCAGAGGAGCAGAGTGTAATCCATCACAGAAGAGAGAAGGGCAGGAGTTAATTCGTTTTCATGATCTCTCTGTAGCACTTAGTCCAGCTAAGAGTGAATTGTCGTGCTTGGCTGCTGCCTAATCCCATAAGGGACCCACTGGGAGAAGGCTGGGCAGGAAGGACCCGTGGCCCCTGGGTATTTCCATTAGCTGAGGAGCTCATGAGATCATCTGCTGCATTTCCAGCCAGTTTTGAGCTGCCACCCCAAGCAGGAGAACAACAGGGGCATCTCAGCACCACCCAGCTCCGGGAGACCACCGTGCCCAGGTGGGACAGTGGCTCATCACCTGAGGGTCCCTGAGCACAGGGCAGGGAGGGAGCCTCTCCTGCTTGGAGGGAGTTTAGGGAATATAACACCAGCTGTGTGAACAACCTCCCCAGGTCTCACCTGCTCTGCTGTGCTTGCAGCAATCTTTTGTTTTCCTTTAAACATCATAAACCCGGCAGGGGAATTCATTAACACGAGTCCCCACAGACTTTGATTTTGCCAAACACTGATTTCAAATCACTCTCCCTCCTCTTAAGAGGTAAGATGTCTCTCCTCTCCCTGTGCAGACATCTTGGGAAGGTGTAGGTGTGGGCTGCAGCAGAAACCTGCCCAGTTCTGTTCATTCTGTAGCTGCTAGGGATTGCTGTTCCTTGCTGTCGGTGCCTTTGGCTTGTGCAGAGCATGGAAGAAGTTATCCCAGACGGAGAACACCCATGTGGCCAGCTCCTGTCTGTCGAAAGCTGCTGTTGATTTCAGTATTTTAGGCTCAGTCTCTTCAATCCCAGATGGAGCTGTATTTCCAGCTAGTACACACCCATACAGTTCATTGAGGGAGGTGAAAATGCTCCAATTTACAGCAGCTATGGCCCTGATCCGTGGGCAGTGTCAGCTCCCTGAGCACGACGTGGGGAGAGGAGCCTGAATGCATCAGTCACGCACTCGTGTAAAATAGCTCTGTGCTCGCTGCTGTGGCTGCCAGAAGGACTTTTGAAATGGCAAAGGTTGTGAAATCGTGGCAGGAAACACCAGAGGCCGGAGCTGGGCCAGAGGAGGAGCTGCCCCTTCCTACGGCACAGCCAGGACTGGAAAAGTGAGCGTTTGTGGCTTTATTTTTGCAAGACCCTTTCCTTGTGCTGCAGGCATTCCGTGTGCCAGGTAGGGACCTGTAGGCCTCTCTCAAATGGCAGGAGTGTCCCAGATGCAGCCCTTGCTCCTGCTCTTTGATGCTCAGTGCAGCAGGAGCTGTGTTTGGGACCTGGGGGCTGTTACCGCTCCCAGGAGACAAAACAGCTTTTGAAAATTAATAACTTTTTTCTAGTCCCCACCACTGTACTGATAATCTTGTGCTTTTGTCTCCTGCTCCTCCCTGAGGGAGTTTTTGGCTTTTCTGGGTCTCATCCCGATCCAAAAATGAATGCTGGACTGGTGCTGATGAGTTGTCTGATGCTCTGCATCATTTGTGGCTGTGCAGGGAGGGAAGGAGCTGGTTAAGGTGTTAAACATTTTGCTTTGGACAAGGGCACCCAATCTCCCTTTCTCTGTGTCCTGTCTGGCTGAAGGAAGAGAAATTTATCATATTTGGGCATTGTAAAGCATTGGAAGGGGCTGCCCAGGACAGTGGTGGAGTCACCACCCCTGGAGGTTCAAAAACNTTTTTTTTGGAGGCACCTTTGCTGGTGTCCCAGGATGGCAGCTCCATCCTGGTCCCATGGGGAACTTCAGGAGGAGAGGAATTCACAATGTAGGCTGCATCTGTATTAAAAAAATGCAGTTTTTCCTCTAAGTTTTGTATGGTCATTACTATTGTTTGCTCTGTTGTGCCTCTTCAGGGTTGTGGTTTCCTTTATCTCCTTGNCAGCCTTAATGATTCTGTGATTTTCCCTTGGTGCTGTGGTTAGGGTTGATTACTGCACAGCATTTCCCTCATCCTGTCCCCTCCCAGCACAGCAGGTCAGTGTCACATCTGCACAGGAGGTGGACTGAGGGGCCTGACAGATCCCCATCGTTAAGCAGGAGCCTGTTAATGAATGTTTAGCACTGGCAGGATCACTGTGGGTTCTGGTTTCCATCCTCTGGAGCTCATGGACAAGNAGTGCTGAGCACGAGCTTTAAATATAAAATTGGAGCCATCTGGGAAGTCTGGGGGTGGGGGTGGGGAGGAAGGGGAGGAGTTGCTCCCAAAAATCTGGTTAAAAATCAAACTGCTGGATTTTGAGTGACAGTTCAGTCGTAGCTGCTTCTTCCTGTTTACTTTTCCTTGGGATTTGGAAACTCACACGGGGCCTGGCTGCTGCAGTAGGAGATGGACACCTAAATTTGTGATGTTTGCTATTGAGTCTCTCTTTGGAGAGAGAACTGAAGTGATACATATTTATATATATATATTATATATCCAATTGACTGAACAAACTCCTCTTACCAAGTCCCTGCTGCATTTGAAGCAGGTGGAAGAGTTGCCATGGCTGCAGTGATGGTTATTGGGCCGTTTTGAGGTTTCCAGGGCTCAAAAAGAATAATAAAAAAAGATGATTTAGATTAAGGGAAACACCACCAACAAAACCCCCCAAAACAAACAAATCTTTATCACATTTCCAATCTTCCATCTCCCCCCAGTTCCAAATGTGCTTTTTAAAGAGTTACAAATGCTTGTTGGCATAGAAACTGCAGAATGGAAGTGAAGCATGCAAATGTAAAAGGAGCCATTCTGCTGAGCAACATGGCCTGAGCCTCTGCAAAGCTGACTGAAATCTTTTACGAGGCAAAGAAAATTGTCCAGATGTTGCTTGAATTATAATGGCACTAAATATTTCAGTTTTTCAATTTACATAAATCCAAAGAGGCTTGAAATGGAGGGAATGCAGCTCCATTACCAGTGGGCTTTCTTTTCTTATGAAAGAATTTGTAGTCCAAAAATACTGCTAAAATGTGTTTGGCTCCGAGTAGTGCCAAATCCTCATTAAAACATGTGGATATTTCTGTGGTTTAATCTGTTAGAAATGCATTCAGGATCCAGTTATGTTAAATTAAGCAACAATATTGGCCTGGATGTTGTTTGAAATATTAAATGTGGCAGTCGGAACACCAAGCAAAATGTTTGCACATTTTAATCGCTCGATGAGCAATTTTTTTGGTAATATTTTATTCCAAGGAATGATCAAGAGTGCTTAAAAACTGTCCCTGCTCTGCTCGAGCTGCTTCCTTCCCCCTGCCAGGCTCTGGGAGCAGCTCAGGATCCCGGCTCCTCCGTCCCACCCTGCGATGGGGATGGGTTTGTGTTGTGCCAGGAGGATGCTGATCCTTTGAGCATCCTCCTCACCCCCTTCCGTGCTGTGGAACTTATGGATACACCAGTGTAGGCTCCAAAATCCTTGCTGGGAATGTAAAAACCTGGCGTGGCCTGAGGGATTTGTCACCCCAGACTCGCCCTAAGAGGTTTTTCCTGCGGATGCTTCGCTCTGTTGGGGTTTCCTAAAGATTTCCTGGGACCAAACGCCTCTGAGCTTGCCTGGCTCCTGGTTAGTTTATCCCTGTGCTGGTGGCTCTGGCAGGATGGAGGATCTGTGGCAGGAGGGCTCCCTCCCAGCAGGGAAGGCCATGGATTGCAAGGACACTTTGACTTGCTGAGGGTTTGTTTCCTGTTTATTTCCCCTCCCCCCACCAAGTTTTTAATTGCCCTGTGCTAAGGCAGGTCCTCCTTCCTGCTTTAGTGCAGCCAAGCCAAGGAGGGAATTTGCAGTTGGGAATGTGGGAGTGGGTGGCACAGGGAGCCATGAAACTCTGCGTGTGCCCTGGGACATGTTCATAATACATGGAATATAGAAAATATCCCTGGGGGAGGGTTTCTGATGGGGCAGGAGGGGCTGTTTGGTTTTAAATCCGACACGTTGCCAAAGCAATTCTACCCTGGCTCCTTTTTAACCCTCATTTAAAGTTAAAAATGAGGGGAGTGGGGTATATGGGCAGGTTTTCTAAAGTCGTTGGTTTTGGGGCTTTTTGAATAGCATGGCAGCTTGTGCTGCATCAAAACGAGCCCAGAGCAGGATGGTTCTGCCTGTACCTGTGTGTGACTTGATAGCATTCACACCTCTTTGTTGTCAGACATCAAAAGGGTGGGAGGTTGGTAGGCTCAAAATTAAAACAGGATTGACTTTCCCTTTTTAGTATAAAGTTCATATTTTTCTGTGGGATAGTTTTGCAGCTTTGTTGTTTGAAAAAAACCCCTCCAAACCCTGAAGTTCAATGCAATTTTCTTTATTATTTTAATTTCAAGCATATGCAGTTATATATATATAAAAGTCAAGCTATATATATATATATATAAAAAACTATCTGATGATAAATGAGGATGGTTAATGATTCATGGTGGAAGAAAGCAAGTGAAAGTAGAAGGCACAGTGGAATGGGGTCATTGCTGAAAATGTCTTCTGCAAAAGCAAATGGGAGCTCTGGGGAGGGCAGGCAGAGCTCTGGAGTGGGAGGGGAATCAGCAGCAATCCCAGTTTTGGCTGGGTTTTGTGGCTCTGGAATGCACCACGTGGAGGGTCCCACCAACACTGAGGGGAAGATTTTGTGTCGTGGTAAGTCTGGAAGGCCTGAGCTCGGTGGAGTTTTGGTTCTTCCTGCAAAATTTGGCTTTTGCCTCTAGAAATATACATGACAAAATATTTGATGAATTTTTCAATGAGATACAGGCTGAGTTGACCTTAATTCTGGAAGGGTCTTGTTGCGAGGCAGCTGTGCAAATCAGCACAGCTGGATCCACGGGGAAGTAGCTCTTGAAAACAAAATGATGGCAACAACCTTCCTTCCTCCCAAGCAGACTGACTGAAGGTGAAGTCAACTGCTGAGAGCAAGGCAGTGTTACTGGGGTTGAAATGAAGTGTAAGAACCTGGGAAAAACAAATGGATACGAATCCCTTGAATTACTGGACATGGTTGCTTCCCTCCCTGCAGAGTTAGTCCTGCTGTATAAACACCTGGCATTTGTTTAGGCTGGTGTGTGCAGTTGATGCTGTTGCAGGAAGGTTTGTGTGTACTTGTGGGTTTTTTTTGCTTGTGCACTGCAGTGGATGCAGCCTCGACTTGAGTTTTTCAAGTCCAACTTTGATTTATGGTATCCATTCATTCCCCTTGGGAATGGGGCATGTTTAGATTCACAGAGGGATGTGCAGGGCTTTACAGGACCTTCTGCAATGCTTTTTTTTCAGTGTGGAGAGGAAAAGGAGTGTTAGATGCAGTTTGAAATGATAGGCACTTTGGGCTGCTTTGGGGTTGATCCTTTACTCTGTTCCTTCTAAAAAAGGAGTTAAGAAAAAAAAGTGTTGGTGCTCCAGGCAGGTCACAGCATATTGACCTGTAAACATCCAGCCTTGCAGCTTTTCCACACATCAGGAAAAGGGAATATCAGAAACACTGCAGTGGTGGTGGCAGTACCTGAGGGATATTCCCTTTATATCCACCTGGCTGATGTTACCGTGATCTGAGTGGGGCTTTCCCTCCTCCTTCCTTAAGGGAGGGAAAAATGTCACGGAGCAATTCTGCTGCTGGGCTGGCAATGTTGTGCTCAAGGCTTAGAAGCATTTGTGTCTATCTCAGGTGCCTGCTGATAGACCTGATCCAGGAAGGAGGGGACAGGACAGCTGGGAGGGTCCCTCTCTGTCCCCTTGGCGCTGCCAATGCCTTGTGGGCAGAAGAACGGGGCAGGGTGCACATCCAGGGAAAAGATTATGAAGGATTTAACTTCCCCCCAGGGTTTTTGCTTTGAAACACTGTATCCCTGAGCCTAAATGAGGGCACTTCTGTTTGGAAGCCTTCCCATGAGTGGGATTGTTCTGGAGCGTCCTGAGCAAGCCCCGTCCGTGCCTGCGGCTCCCAGTGCAGAGCTGCAGCTCCCCCAGGATCTGTCCTGAGAGCTGAACACACCAAGGAGGCAATAAAAGCTGGGTGATGTTTGCCAGGTGATGCAGCAGCTCTGGGCTCCCCTCTCAGCATCTGGAGAAGGATCATCCTGCAGACTGTGGATGTGGGGGATGTGCTGTGAGGATCCCCCCTCTGGCTGTGTATCCTCAGCTCCCACTGGCGAGGAATCCTGGAGAACTTTTTTGGAGGGCCGTATTCTGCCCCTCTGGCTGGTTTTTCTTGGCTTTTGCATGAAAACACTGCTTCAATTCCATTCCCCAAGTGCAGCAGAGTCATTATTGAAGCTGCCTCGGTGCACTGCTCTGGGCCTGGCTTTGAGATCGTGATCCAGCTGCTGAAAAGTTTCATGTGAAACTCCAGAGCTTTCAGCCACCAAGTTAATGTCTTACAAAACTGCTGGAGGAAGGGAAGCTGACTCCAGCAGTCCTTGAGTTTGTTTAACTGGAGCTCAGGAGTGATCAAGGCTGGCATTTGGCTTCCTGTTGCAGAAGAGAAATACTCAGGATTTTTTTTTTTCCTTATTGCCTGTCTGCTTTTATTTTATTTTATTTTTGGTATTATCACCAAACCAGAACTAACGACTTGTTTTTTCTCTGGGGTGAGGCTGTATGAGAGTGGAGGAGAAGCTTCCAAAGGCCCATCAACTTTTAATGCACATTTGAATTCAGCAGATCAGCACTGGGAGGGAGAGGCTGGGCCCTGCACAGCCCTTTCCTGTTTCTTGTATAATAAAAATAGTGCAAATGGTCTTTTTCTCAGTGTGCAGAACTTCTCCCTGGCAGAATCCTGCCTTCCCTTGCTTTGCTTCCCAAACAGATTCTGGTTACTGTGGCCAAGAGTGGGCAGAGGAGGAGAGGGGCTGCTGGGCAGACGTTCTGCAAAGTTCATCTTTCCCAGTCTCTGGTTCACAGCTCTGAGAGCTGCTTGTTATTGCAGCATTTTGTGGTTTGTTTGGTTTTTTCTTCCTAGTGTTTCACTGTATTTTGGGTCCTTCAGTTTCAAATGTTAACAAAATGAAGCTCTGTGCCTCCTTGTGAGGCAAATGAATGGGTTTTATACAGGGGATGGAAAGGGGGGAGAATTGGAGGGAAGTTATTTTTGAAATAGTGGTTTAGTTTTTGATGTGAAACCACTGCTAAATTTTCAAGTGTACCGACCATTTGCATCTTGCCGTAGTGTCTGCACATGGGGAGGAGATGCTCTCCTAGAAGAATGGTGTGGAGCTGGGCCAGGGCAGGCTCAGGCCGGAGATGAGGGAAAGGTTCTTCCCCCAGAGGGTGCTGGGCACTGCCCAGGCTCCCCAGGGAATGGGCACGGCCCCGAGGCTGCCAGAGCTCCAGGAGCGTTTGGGCAGCGCTGCCAGGGATGCGCAGGGTGGGGTTGTTGGGGTGTCTGGGCAGGGACAGGAGCTGGATTGATGATGCTGGTGGGTCCCTTCAACTCAGGACATTCTGTGATTCTAAAAGTAGATCTGAAAAACTTTATCTGAACTGGCCGAAATCAGCGTGTGACTCCTGATTTAAAATTTATTTTATTGTTCTACAGAGCCTTCCTGTGGGAAAGCATCACAATAAGCTCATCAGTCTTAGCCTTGAGCTCCCCAGAATGTCCTCGCCTCTGGCCTTCAGAACACAGCAAGGCTGTAGTGTTGTGGCTCTGGAAGCCCAAGCAAATAGGATGGTTTAATGCTTTGGGCATTAAAATGAATCCCATGAGTGTCATCCCAAATTCAAACCTGAGTTCAGAGGTCTCCAGACACACCTGGGGCTCTCGGCATCCATCTGCTCATTGTCCCTCCCATACCCACAGCAGTTAAATTTGATAGGAAGTGGTGTCATCTCCCTCTATTTCCACATTTCCTTTTGTTTGGTCCCATCTTTTCACCCAAGCTTTTGCCAGGTGTTTCATGCATCTCCATTAAAACCTCATAACAGAGCTCATGCCCTTGCCCCAGGGGCTTTGACTTGCAGCTCAGTTATCTGACAAACCATTTCTAAGGAACTTCTGGGAATTTATTGCTCCTGTTGGTTGATTCCAACGTGTCTGACTCCTTTTATGAGTCTGGCCTGTGTCCTGGTGTCACAGATTCACCCACGTGGCATCCACCCACTTTCAAGCTTGGCAACGGGCATAAAGAGCTCCTCAGTGATTGCAAGGTCACTGTTCTGCATAAATATTTCCCCTCCCCTCCAAAAACATGTTGGTTAAAGGAATATCAGACAGAGGGAGAAAATACTGATGTGTTTGTTACGTACATTATGTGGTTTGGGGTTTTCTGGTTGTTTTTAAATAATGGAGGATTTTTTTCAAGGGAGCTTGAAGTGCTCAGACTTCATTGGAATTTAAATTTGACTCATCCCATATGGGCTGTTCAAACACATTCCTTGCTGGCCCAGCTTGGCCAGTCGAGGTGACTCAGTAAATCAGCAGCAGAGGATGACTTCACATCCAGGTCTCCTGTATCCTGTTCCTCTACTCTGTTTGTGAAGGACCACTCCAGAAATTTTTGGCACTTAATTCTCCAAACCTTGATTTTTCCCATCTGCCAAGTGGATACATTAATATTGCCTACTATTCTCATCTCTTATAAATTGCTTTATAATGTCCTAATGATTTTTATTGTTACGATATCTCTAAGCAGATCACCGTGTATCTATCAGGTTCTTTTTTACCTGGTGATGTTCAGATGTTTTTTCAGTATTTGCTCTGCTCTTGATCAGGAAGAACTGGATGGCTTTTCTTGGTCTTCCCCCAGAATTCATTCAACAGTCTCCAAAACTCCTTCAGACTGTGGCATTGGTTGGAATAAAATTTAGTAATTACAATACTTGGTAAAGGGTGCACATTGTTGGTGGTCTGGGGGATTTGCTTCCAGAATTCCTTGGCAGCAGCAAGATTGGAATCTTGAGCTGGTGGTGCCGAGTGCTCTTCAAGTCAATGTACTGAAAAGAGATTTAATTTTTCAAGCTCGAGGGTGAGACCCTGTGGGAGTTCTGCAGGACATTTGCGGGGTTTGGGGTTTTTTTGGTGCTTTTTGTTTACAGACTGCCCTCCAGGTGATTGGCCCTACTGTGGGCATGTTGAAGAGGAGAGCAAGGCTGCTCTGTCAGGAAAGTGGCCTTGCCAAGCTCGGAACCCCTTTGGAATACCTGGAATGTTGGAGTCCACGGCCTGAAGTGTGAAGCATCCAAGGTTCACATCAGATTTAGTGCTGGCCATTGGCTCCAGCAGCAACTCTGGAATTCTCCAGGAGCAAGGAATGGCGAGACTTTGTCCCTTGTGTGGAGGAAGGAGGGTTTTCTTGTTGCTGTCCCCTCCTGTTTGTGCAGCTCCTGTGGCTTTTTCTATCCAGTGATCCTAACAGGAACAGGAGAAGTTTGGGGCTCCGTTCCCTTGGATGGGAAGGTCACCTGCTCAGGTAGAGATTGCAACCCAGGGAACGTGCTGGGAACGACCTCTGTGCTGAGCAGGCCTCAGGGAGGGTGTGTTTGAGGAGCTGTAATTCTGTTTGCTGTTCTCATGTGTCCGTTTGACGCCGTCTCTGACGGATTTGTGAGAGGCGCTGAGCTCCTGACGGAGGCTCCGGAGGGTGGGGGCACCGACTCCCTTTGTAAATGAGCCTGTGGATAACTCAGCTCTGACACTTTTGCCCTCCCTCCCGTTTCATGCCCTCACAGAGAGGTTGTGTGTCGTTGCTTTAGGATTTACTGCCTTCCCCAGGAGGATCTGGTGGGAGTGGGTCTGGGAGAAGAGTTATGGCTGCACAGAAAGTCTGGCTTCCCACTTCCCTACCGCGTGTCTCGGGGAAAAGCTGGGCTTAAGACTGCCAAAACACATCTACAAGATGTTATCACTTTTCTGTTTTATTAAGCTTGTGTTGACTCTTCAGGCTGTGTTGGAGGCAGGTGTGTTTGAGCTGTGTGTCCTTCGGAGAGATGTGGCAGGAGCAGGACAGGATTTCCCTCTTAGATTGCTCCTCCACTGGAGCCACCGTCCCTAGCTCAGGGTAAGCAAATCACTCTGGTTTTTGCTGGTTTTTTTCTACCTGTCCCCAAGGAAACAATATAAATGCCATGCCTCGAGTGTGCATCCATTGAGGGAAAACAGGATTTTTAAATAGTAATGAACTCTGGTTTTCCCTTAGTGCAGCAAACCAATGGTTCATTAGTGAAATACATTAATAATGCTCTTATGAACCCTGTTGGTAGGTGAATCTGCTTTAATTCCTTTGTATCAGCAAGAGCTGCAGGTATGGATGTCTTCGTTACATAAAATAAAAAAAGGGAAGAAAGCAATGCTTGCAAATTGGTCTTTGTTTCCAAGGAAACAAATTTGACATGCTTGAGCTGTGCGAGATGCAAACACCGCTCGATTCAGCAGACATGCCTCGGGATTTTATGGTCTGAATATTATTTTTAAACTACCTCCAATTTCAAGGCAAGGCAGAGGATGGGAATAGAATTTGTTGGCAGGGTTTATCAGTCTGTGCTTAATGAAGGCACTGGGCGGTATCTGGGATTGCCCCGTGTGGTGTGGAGGGAATTGATCCTGCACTGGGAACAGAGGGCCCTGACGAAGGTCTCTGGGAAGGGGCAGCCTGGGGCCAGATGGCCTTTGGTGACATCCTTCAGCAGGAAGAGAGGTCTGAGGGGAGCTCAGCACGCTGAAGTAGTGTGGTTTATCCTGGGTCACTTTACCAAATGTTTTGTGCTCTAAAAATATTTCAGTAAAAAGCGGCTCGCCAGCGCTTGGTGTGCCAGGCTGCCTGGCGCTCCCGAGGCGGACACGGTCCCAAAGAATTTGCTAAAAAGCTGTGGCTTGGTGTTGAGGACTGCGCTGAATTTATCAGGGAAGGGATGAGGGAACAACGTCATGAGTTGTTTGCGTAGTGCATCTGGCACAGATGTGCTGGGGCCTGACGAAAATCTTGGCTTGAACTTGGCTCATGGTGTTGTACAGAATGGCTGTAGCATTGTTGTGATTCCCTTGGAAGTTTTGTTCAGGAAAAGAGCTGATTTGGTGTTCAGCTGCCACCCTGGTGTTGCCTGAAACGCTGCATTGATAAAGTAACTTGTTTTATTTTTGAATTTTCCTCAAGCTCCAGCTCTGGAGCAGACACTGCTCGTGTGCCACGGGAAGCGAACGTCGCTCGGCAGAGCGCACACAATTCACGGATTTCAACATCCAGAGTTGGTTTTGGCCTGGGCCCAGCACGAGGAACAGGATATATATGTTCCAACTTTGTTGGGATTGAATAACCACTTTTTGCCCTGGCAAAGCTTTACTTTTGCACCAACTATCTTTGCTTTCTGGAGCAGTTCAGTGAGCTGGAAGGGATCTGTAGGGGACATGCAAAGGATATGTGGGGAAATACAAGTTTTTAAGGAATAGTCAGTCAGGCTCCATGTGCAGATCACTCAGAGTATGCAGGGCTGTATTCCCCAGGTGTGCTCCAACATTGTGTGTCTTTCATATTTTGTTGTTTGAAAATCTGGGAAGGATTTAAAAAAAAAATCCTCTATTAATTCTTCCTTGAAACATTCCTACTGCATCGAGGGGACAAGGCAGTGATGGAGGAATTTCAGGGCTGATGAGTGAAAAACAAACCTCTCTTAAAATTCAGGTCCTTAGGAAAGCATAGCATGAAATGTGTTACACTGCAGTCTCTTTCCCCCTCTTTCATCCTGCTGTTTAACTTTCTTGCAAATGGAGTTAAAATAACCTTCAAGGAGCTCAGGGTAGACTGGGGTAGGTTTAGCTTTAAGATGGCTGGGAAGCACTATTTGCATTGCCAGCTAAAAGCCTCCCTTGAAGCCCGTTGAGGGAAAAAATAATATTAATGGCATTTCATGAAAACATTGTAATTTGTGGAAGGCCCAGAGTGACAAATTGGCTGGTTTGAGTGTCACTGGGAAATGCTCCTTTTGCACAAGGCTTGCCTGAGACAGGATTTTCCTTGCTTTTGTTCTAAAACGAGATGCTTGCTGCCTAAAAATGCCTGCGATCCCCGCAGCGAGAGCTTCGCCTCCTTGACAAGAGGATGGGAAGAGGAAGGTTGGCCGGATCGGGATGAATCCTGCACCTTTTTTTTTCCTCTCTTTTTTTTTTTTTTTTGCTAATGACACTTCCTTATGCTTACATTTCATTAAAGCTCTGAAATGGCTGAAGATCAGCCCGTACTGAGCATGCTCCGGGGTGGAGGCTGCACCCATGGAGTGAGATGGATTTGTGGCTGGAGGAGGGATAGGCCTGGAGTCAGGACCTGGAGGGACCCGCAGCCGGGATGGAGGTAGGGCAAATCCATCGGTTCCTTGCCGTGCCCCTGGGCTGGGGGAGCCAGGAGACCGGATGGAGTGAAAACTGTTGGAATCGATTCAAAAGCAGCGTAGTTAAACCACTGACACGAGATGGCTTCAAACGCTTCCTGCGGATCCGCGGGGAGGGGTTTGGAACACTGACCTTTGCTGGCCGGCGGGCCTGCGTGAGGAAGGGACCTGTGTAATGTCAGGGTGGTGACATGAGGTGACAGCAGGCAGGGGCTGCAGCCAGGGCTGAGCCTTCATATTGGCAGGCACGTGATCGCGTTTCATCGTGGGCTCGGGCGCTAATTATTATTAATGGAGAGCCTCGCAGGGCTCAGACCTGCTCTGAGCAGCTTAAACCCAGATCTGTCTGGGATTGTGGGAGGGTGAAAGAACGGTAAACCCAAACTCCCCTCTTTCAGACTTATTTTGCATTCCAGTGATGGCAAACAAACCTTGCCACATCAGGTCCTCCAAACTGGCATGGAGAGGAGGGAATATGCACGTTTATTCCTTTGGCTGAGGGATTTTTCTGTGCTTCTTGCAGGGGTTTAATGTGTTGGTGAATGGGCTTGGGGGAAGGCAGTGCGGGTTGTGCTCGGTTGGGCTCTTGGATTTCACCCGTAGTTGCCAGCTTTTTACAAGGAATGTGTAAGCACCATCAGGTATGTGCTGCACGAGCCGATTGACTCCAGTTGTTGTACAAGCACGCTGCGTGGTGAGGTGCCAATAAAACATTTACATTGGCTCTGGATGTTTGTGTTAGCGAGGTGTAGGGGAGCTCAGGGTTGGCGTGGAGCGGGGGGCCGTCGGCTCTCTCTGACCTGTCCCCTCACGCATGGCGGGTGTGGCACGGGGGGCCCACCCGCGGTCCGGCCTGGCTGTGGCTACAGGTAGGGCGAGGGGTTTGCTCTGTCAGGGCGCTGTGAATCCTTGGGTGGTACAGAGTTATTGTGTTTGACTTTCTGAACAGAAATCTCTGTGATCATGGGCTGCCTGTGTGCTGTAAGGTGGATCAGCTCTTCCTTCACGGCAACTCTGGCCGCTTTTCACAGCACGGTTTGGGGGGTGACTGGCAAAGATTTGATTTTATTGCTGTGTCCCAGGTGATGGGCGTTCTGCATGATGGGTCCCTTCATTACCTCAAGTTACTTGCCTGTTTATTGCCTGGTTCCATCTTTCTTGTGAACCCAACTCTTCCTCGGTGCTTTCTGGGCCTGTTTCGCTACCTCAGCCCTGTGCTGAGCTGGTGGCCAGCTTGCTTACTGGGCTGGCTTTTATGTTCCCTGCATAAAATCCTGCTGGAGCCCAGCTTGCTGGCCAGGCAGAACTTCTCCTACTCTTTAATGGTCACTGGCTTGTTTATGGCTGGATGAATGCACAAAGAGAAGTGTTTCTGTAAAACAAACAGCTCTGTGCTTGTACAGCGAGAGGGAAAAGGGGTTGATTTTCTTTGGCTCAGATGGGGGCTGCCTTTATGGCTTTGCAGAATTCACCCCGGTGACTTTTCCTCCTTGTGTGACTCTGGCAGTGGAGGTGATCTCAGCCCCAAGTTTTCATGTAGGGTCTGGTTCCCTTGATGAGGAAATTGGACTTAATCAGTTTCAGCTGCTGGAAACCCACTGGTGTGCTAATTCCTATTGTGCTGTGGGAAGGTGTAAGGTAGCCTTAAAGACCCACTGCCACCTTATGGCAGTTGCTGAGAAGCAGCGTCTGTGGAGCCAATTCCGTACACACATCATGCTCGCTCTATTTCTCTGCTCCTCTTAACCAGGGATATTTGCATGGAGGCAGGAGCTTTGTTTTTACAGAGTTCATCTGCTCCTTCTGTTCCTTGCAGAAATTTGATAAAGTCAGCAGGATGGCTGGGAGAGCCGTCAACGGGCGCTGTTCCATAGGAGCTCACGATTTGGGGAGAGACACAAAGGCTTCGTGGAGCACTGATTCTCCTCCAGTGAAGAACTTGCTTATTTTCATATCAGTGCTTTAATCCTTAAAAAAAATAGGTGCGAGGTCAAAGAACAGGGCCACACTGAACACGTGAGGCTCGTTGGCAGGATCTCCAGCGCTTGTTGCAGCAGGAGGAGGATGGAATGTGCACAGCCATTTTCCCAGCCTGCTGCTGGCAGGGCGCTGCAGGATGGCTTTGCACTGACAAATGGGGCCACTGTCCCCAAATAAACCAGTAAAACATTTGTCTGTGGAGCAGTGGGTGTGCTGGAAGCATGGGCCTGCTCGCTGTGCTGGGGGTAGAATGCTGGATTTAGGACCCTTCTCCAGCAAGGCTGTGTTTGTACCGTAGGAGCTCTTGATATGCCATAGCTGAATGAAGGGGAGAAATGGTGGATTCAGAGTTCCAAAATAGAAGGAGCTGTGGTTACTGTAAGTTAAAGCTGAAGGAATTTATAATTGGGAACTGTTAGGAATACAGTATGTTCTAAATTACAGCTGTCTGGCCAATATGCTGCTAAATAAAGTTCTAGGATTGCCCTGTAAATGAAATATTCAACGCATATTCTTATCAAAACATAGCAACATCTCCCAGAGAGCTCACATCTCAATTGCTGTCCAAGAGGATCTTTTTTCTTTTCCTTTTTTTTTTTCCTTTTTAGTGTGTATGATGTACTCAATGCAGCATCCCAGGGAACATTTCTTGTTTCCTATTAAGTGAAAACAGTTTTCAACTCTGCTGGGGAAAAGTGGGGAGGAAGGGAGATGGCTTGGAAGCTTTGGGGGGAAAAAAACAGGTTTTGAAAGGTAGGGAAAGCTGTGATTCCAAAAGATGCATTAATGACTGCCTGTTCTTCTAAAGCTGTTATCTGAGCCTGGAGGTGGACATTGGAGGATGCTGGGGATACCCAGAGTGTCCTGGGACATTCTGGTTAAGAAATGTTGTATATAATGGCTGAAGAGTGAAAGGAACGTTTGAATAGCTTGTGGTGGAGCTGGAGAATGGTTTATAGCAGTGCAGAAACAATTAGGATTCCAGCAGAAATGCTCATCTCATACCCAAAGCCCCTTCAGCTTGTTGTGCTTTTGGGATTGCTTCCAAGGAGGCTGAAAGGGAGCATCAGATTTGATCACCTGGAGGGTCTGCAAGAAGAGGAGCCTGATGGAAAAAAGGAAGTAAGGAAAACCCTCTGTATTTTGCAGAGCTAAATATTGTTCTTCCTATAAAAAGAAAAACCTCCCTTTGCCTCCCACTTGGGCTTCCCCTGCAAGGGAGCTGTGAAAATGCTGGACTTAATGGTGTCATTAAGCAAGAGCCCTGAGGAACCTGGTGTCCTTTGTGAAGGGAGGTGTTTGTGCTGCTCCCTTCCTCCTGAAAATGTGGGATTTCTGAAAGGGGTGTTTGAGCCTTCAATCAGAAAAGGGAGGCCAGGAGTGAAAATACCCTGTAATCTGCGGGCCCTGTGAGGAATGTGTGGAAAGGGGGGTGTTGGGTGTGGTGGGAGGGCTGCTGGAGAGCACTTGGGTTAAATTAAGAGCACAGCTTCATGGGGCACGAGCTTGTTCTCATCCTCCAGCAGCAGCAAAACCTCTTCCACAGCCAGCCTGGAGATGGGTCTGTGACTGCTGGTGTGCAGCACCGACCCCTACCAAGGAGGGACAGGGGGGTCCCAGGCAGGAGGCAGCTCTCCCACAGCCAGTGCCTGTGCCCTGGAAGGTTCTTGCTCCTTTTGGATGACATAAATGTCAGGTTTCACTGTCTGACACCCAGGCATCCCCTGTGGCAGAGATGCTGCTACGCCGCCGATCGATCGCTTTACTCAAGTTGGTTGTTGAAGCATCTGCAGTGCCCTGATGAGCTCTGCTTTTTCCTTTTTGTTTCTAAACAGTGTTTAGTGCTTTCAGGGATGGTCATGAGATGTGAAAAGCGTCTCTGGTAGCATCTGCTCTCAGTGTATATTTAACCTCAGCAGTGAAAACATGTCTGGTGTGGAGATGCAGTGGGGAGGCTGCGGCTGTGCCGCTGTTCTCTGGCGTTATTTTATCTCGGAAAGGCAATGTTGACTGTGGTGGATCATTGACACTGCCTTTGTTAATATCTTCGTTTCTATTTCTGGGCTTTTAATGAAAGCTTGGTAATTTCATGCTGCAAGGAAGGGCAGCACGTCAACTGTTTTAAAGCCATCTTTGGTTTGAAGTACAGTAATCTTTTGATGCGGTGGATAATGCAACTTCTGTCTGCATAGCCGGGGTTTGTTCCTTTTGTTTGGGGATTTTTGAATTTGTCTTTAAATGAGTTACCTCTACACCTCTCAGCAACTGAGAGAAAGGCCAGGAAAATCTCATTTTGTGTATATTAAAACTTAAGATTCACATCAAACGAAAACCCAGTGGGTGAAAGAGTGATCCTTTCTTTATACTGTCACCTCAAATACTCCTTGCCTATGAATTTCAATCATCTCGATTTAGCCCTGTGTGTTTTAACTGTTTAGTAGTGAAACTTCTCCAGAGCGTGGAGAGGAAAACAACATCCTCATAGCCGAGGGAGATCCGTAGCAGCTCTTTGCTGCTTTAATTATTGCAGCTCTGCAAATGTGCCTGGCCACGGTGGTGAAAGAGCTGCTGGGACTGGAGGAAACGTGGCTTGTGGATGTTTCCAGCCTGGCAGAGCTGGCCATGGCTTTGTGCTGTGCTGAGGCCTGGACTCGCCTGGTGCTGGGGCAGGGCAAACATCATCCCCGGGCTCCTCCAAACCTCCCTATGGATTTGGATGGCTTTTTCCTCCCTACAGTGCAGGCTGTCCCTGCCCTCCCCAGCTCACTGTCACACATTACACTCCACTCGTTTTCACTTTAGTTTCTACTCTTAAAGAGAACTCTCTCTTAAGGAGGACGCTCTCCTGTGCTCTCCCCTGTTTTGGAAAGCTGTTTTTCCTTTGGCCAAGAGCACGCGGGTGGTGCCACGGGGCCATGTCGGAGTTTCCTCTTCCTTCTGGCCTCTTCCCTGAGGTTGCTGGCCGCCCTCCCCCTGCTCGGGGGGAGGTTCTCCAGCCTGACACCCGGCTCCAGCAGCCTCCTGCTCCTGCCTCCGATAAATGCCAGTCTTCCTTGAATCCCTTCCAGCCGAGCTCTGCTTACAGATGTTCCTGCGAGCTGCTCTGGCAGTTTTACTGGGAGCCTGAGCAGATATGAAGGTTGCCAAGAGTTTATGCTTAATTGTGAAGTGGAACAGAGACAAACTACTTTTATTTTGAAGCTAAAATTTCTTCTGTTATCTTGCTGGCTGGGCCAGCAGTATTGTAGGGTTTGACATAGGCTGAGCTTAGAGCTCCTGCACCTTGAAGTGAACTATCCCTCATTAGGGTGAGGATGAGGATGGATCCATGAAGATGTCCCTTCATTCCATCCCCCCCTGCTTTTCCATAACTGTTTGTGATACCCTTTTAAAGTCAGTCGTACCAGGTCAGGTTATTAATCCCCAAAGCGAAAATGATCTCCCTTTCAGATCAGCAGTTCGGATCTCAAAGACACTGTCTTGGACACTGCTCACTGCATCAGTTTAACCCATGTGCCTTCATCCCAGCTCTCAGAGGTCGGGGGCTTTGTTAAGCACAACAAAATCAGCCCGGGGACATCCCCAAGCCGCTCACATCCCTCTGTGTCCCTCCTGCCTCTCCTTTTCCCACGGGCAAGTGCTACTCTTGAAGGCCACGAGACAGCACTCTGGTTTAAAAAGCTTTCTCTTTTTTTCAGGCGAGTGATCAGTTTTGAGGCCTGGCACCCTGTCAGAAAGTTGACAGATGATCTGCATTACCGGTGCGTCCCCGGGATGCCCGGGATAATCGTGCTCCAATGGACGCCCTGGAGCCGGCAGGTTCTCTGTGAAATGGCTGCAGTGGAGGGAGCAGTGAAATGGGCTCTTCTGGGCATGCTCACTCTGTAGAGGGAGCTTTATCACATGAGCAGAAACTGAATCACTGCTCATGAGGATCTGGAATATGCAACTCTTGGAGTCTTCACCAGAAGAAGACCACAGCTGCCCGCAGGTACCGCAGGGTCCGTCCACCTCCCGTGCCTGGCGAGGCCCTGGCAGGGCAGGCTGTGTCCTGCCGGGCAAGGAGAAGCCTTGGAGAGGAGGAGCAGAGGCCGGGGAAGCATGGCCGGGGTTGTTTGTTCATTTGTTTGGATATTCCTGCGCTCGGCTGCCCCGTGCGCGGGAGGGCAGGCGGGCTGGGATGCTCCGTCCCGCTGGGATGGGTGTTCCAGGGGCTGTGCCGTGGGCTCGGAGGGGCCTCAGCGCCCGGCATCGCCCCGGCAAACCTCGGCCTTTGTTCCCTCGTGCCTTTCGTTTGTCTCCTGGGGTGGGGAGGCTTGCTTGGGGTTGGTATGGTTTTGGGGTTTTTTTTGGTATTTTTAGGGTTTGTTTGTGCTTTTTAAGTGTGAAGTTTCTGGAAAATTCTCCAAGGAGCCCTCCCTGCTTGTAGCTCTTAGAAGAAAAAGGAGCACAGCCTGGGGTGTCTGAGCTGCTCGAAGACTGAACTTCTGAAGGGGAGGAGAGGGCCTGTGGCCACATGGCACCTCCTCACTGGGTCTCTTTTGACAGCCTCTGCCTATGGCTCACTTGGGTGGAGGCCACAGCCAACAATATTTTACCAGGAAGAAACAATCCTTTTTATTTTGGGGTGGCTTCCTCCCCTCTCTTCTTTTTTTTTTTTTTTCATAGTAGCAATCCAAGGAAACAGCTGATTAAAAAGAAACATCCCTGGCTGATTTCATGGTAGGAGGTCCATGTCTGCAACATATTTTAAAATTCAGCCCCCTGGTTCTTCCTGTGGGATTTTTTTTTTTTTTTG
>VZTH01015639.1:35687-68255 GCA_013397815.1 Aleadryas rufinucha | reverse complement strand
AAAAAAAAAAAAAAAAAAAGACCCTGGTGAAGGTAGACATCTTGGCACCTCAGCCTGCGCTCCTTCCCGGGCTGCCGGGAGAGCAGAGAGCTCGGGCTCATGATGTAACTCTGCTCCCTTGGGCTTGGTAAGCTGCAATATGTTGGAGTTTTGCTGTGCATGTGTTGTCTTTGCCTATAAAACCTGTTTGGACCTTTGCGAAGGGCACCCGATGGCTGATGCAAATGCCATGGAGAGGAGGCTGTGAAAGCTCTTTCTGTGTTTCCCAGCTTTGTTCTTTTTTCTTTTCTTTCTTTTCCCCTTTCTTTTTTCTTTTTTTTTTTTTTTTTTTTGGTGGGCTTTTTTTGGTTTTGGTTTTTTTTTTTTTGTTTGTTTTAAAGGCACCACTGTAGTTTGTAATCATCATCTGTTTGGAAATGCTGCAGAGCCTTTCCTTGGCCGGTCTGACCTGTCTTCCATCCCCTCCAAAGACCTCATGGAGGAGAGGAAGCTTGTTTTCTTGTAAACAGAGGCAGAGAGGAAAAAACTAAACCAGCAGTAGCTCCTCTGCTTGGCTCCTCATGGCTCTTAAAGCCCTTTCAAAGACCCAATCAGTCTTTCTTCAGATGCACTAATTTTTTCTACCCTTTGAAACCTAAAAATTAAGGGTTGGGGGGGGGCAAGAACGCTTCGTGGCTGGTGGTGTGTGCTCTTTATGGAGGTTCTCCAGCCACGGATGGTTAATAATCAGTCTGGGGTGGGCGAGGGAATGGAGGCAGACGGCTGCGGGAAAGGGGGAAAGGAGGAAAAAAATAAATGGAGCGAGTGAGACTTTTATTGTGAAGCAGCGTGTGCTTGGCAGTTGGCTTTGTTGGGACTGCTGCAAGAGCAGACATTTCTCGGCGGGGAGGGTGGGTATAGGATTTCCCTGCCAATCGGGAGCGGACGGATGGGGCATGGGGAGGGTGAGCAGAAAGGGAAGTTTGCTCTGGATTTAAGGGAGGGGAGGGCAAAAAAACCCAACACACACACACACACACACACNACACACACACACACACACACACACACACACACACAAAAGCTGGAGGTATTGACACTGGCGGTGAAGTTGGTGCTAAGTTGGCTGGGTGGAGCTGGGTGGGAATGAATGGTGCTGGGTGCCCCATGGGTGCCCCGTGGGTGCCCCTCGGTGCTGGGTACATCTGCCGGGTGCTGATGGAGCAAGGACGGGAGAGCGCTGGCCTGGGGGGACGAGGCTTCGAGCACTTTGCAGGGGTTTCCTGTAGCTTCCTTCTGATCAAAATGCTTCAAAATTCACAGTTGGCTTTTAATTTCATTTTATTTTTTAATTATTATTTTATTTTCTACCTTGATGCTGAGTTTTTGTTGGGAAGTTGTAACGTTGTCACCTCTGATTTGTCTCTGAGATAGGAAGCAGGAGAGCCTGTGAGATGCCACCTCAGCCAGCCTTGCCTTGGCACCCAGCTTTTTGTACTCTCAAAGGACAAAAGTGATGGTTTCTCGCTTGGACTTGGGAATTCTGCTTTGAGAGCTGGGCAGGCAGCTCCGAGCTCCTGGTGACTGCAGCAAGCAGGGAAGGGTGGTCAAGGTCTGATTGACTCCAGGGTTCCTGCAGTGGCTTTTCTTCATGGGCGAGCAGCAGCAATGCCTCTGTGGAAGGGAGAGCGTGGGTGATGTGTTGAGTGAGGGTACTGCTTAGAAAATACAGAAAAACTTAGGCTCAGATGGCTAAGAATGGCCCCTGGAAATCCTGGGGCTTCTTGTATGAGTCAGTGTAGTAGCAGGAATATCAAGACCTCTCCTTGTTGCAACAAAGGTTGGGAAAACAAACTGGTCCCTGTTAGACTGACTGAGGCTCTTTATTTGCTGCTGGTGCCTGTGGCGAGGGCCTGGGTGCCCCTGGCTGTGGTGGGAGCCAGGGGTGCCCTCGAGCACTCTGAGCTCTCTTTGCTCAAGTCTTGCAGCAGGATAATCCTTGAGAAAAACCGAGGTTATTCCCAGTTTACAAGAGGTCTGGCTAGAGGAGAGGTAGGGTTTACAAGCTCATGTTTGCAGCAAGGATCTATATTACTGGCTCAGCAAATAAATAAATAAAACAGCTGCTCTATGCTCAGGCTTTGGGCCGTGTTTTATGATCATTTCTCAATGGAAGCTGTTGGCCAGTGTCTGCTGAAGGTAGGTTCTGTGTCAGGCTGGGCTGAGCTGAGCTTTCCGATGCTCACAGCAGCTTTTTGGTCTGGGACTGGAGATCTGAAGGGGCTGTGCTTGGAACACAAGTTCCTGGTGCTGAGAGCACTGAGATGTGGCTGGGTTTGTGTCTGATTGTGCTCGGGGCAGGCTGGGGACAGGCAGGGACAGGCAGCCACCCACAGCCTCTGTCCTGTGCTGCAGGATCCATCCTTGAAGGGCCCTTAGCTCCAGGCCTGGCAGGTGGTGGAGGCTTTCCCAGGAATCTGTCTCCCTCCTTCCTTTAGCGTGTGTCTCCTTGCCGTGGTGGCATTTGGGTGCAGGACAGGGCGATCCCGCAGGGATATGGGGCTGGATGAGCCCTGTGTGGGGCTGGGGGCTGCTCTGCCAGCACAGGGCAATGCACTGAGTTCACAAACCTGGCAGGGTGGCTGGTGACAGCAGCACCGAAGCCCTTCTCCCCTGCCAGCTCTGGACAATCCCACATGGGCACGGGCGAGCTGCTGTGGGAAGGTTTGGGAGCTGCCACACTGGGCTCCGTGCACATCTCATCCCCCTCACTTGCTTGAAGGGAGGTGGGCAGGTTGTTTTTCTTTCTTTATCACCCAGTGTGCTTTAAACCTTGTGATTTGCATGGCTGCAGGCACCATCTGCTCCCCGTGCTGGCCTACAACAGTTGGCTTGACCTGGGCTTATTCTTGTGCCGCGGCGCCGGCAGCGCGCGCTGAACCCGGCACCGACCTCCAGCTCTGCAGGGCACTCCCCATCTCTGCCTCCACACCAGTTCTCTCCTTAAACACAGCTGTGGCAAAGACCCCTTCTACTTTATTTTGTTTTTAAATACCATTTTTCCTTCTAGTTTATTTTGGTAGGGTTGTTTGGTTGTTTTTTTTTTTTTTCTGGTCTTGCTGCTTCAAAATAGAAAGAGAAAGAGAAGATATTAAGGGTGCAAACCTGAGCTAACAGTGTGATGCCAGGCGTGTGAAAGGCAGAGGAGATGAGCAGGTGTTCCCTTTTTACATAAAATTTTTTTTTAAAAATAGAGGGGGAAAGAGAAAAATTGCTTTCTATAGAATTAAAAATAGAGCTCATTAACTTTAATAAACATGGGTGTTATGAATGAGGAGTTAGCTGTAGCTGACTGATGGTTTGCATTTTGGATGTTCATTTGAATGAGCTGCAAAAAAACCCAACCAAGCCACCAAAAGCACATGGGCTGGAAATGTTGATAAATGAGGTTGTAGTGAGAAGTCTGATGGATCTGCCTCCCCCATCCAAAGCAAAGTTTTGAGGGAGTCAGGGTCACCTCCTGGAGATGCCTTTCACGCAGAAGGACTCAGCTGGATTCCCAGGCATGTTGCACTGGGAAAATCTGTCTGGCTGCATCCAACCCAGAGCTGGGAGGTGCCAGCCCTGGGCGCAGCCTGGAGCCCCTGTGCTCCTCGGGCTGTCAGCCGGGGCCAGCCTTGCCGTGTTTTATCTGTGACCTGTGCCTCGGTGGCAGCTTCCTGGCAGCCTTATTTTGCAGAGGGAGGTTTGGCCGTGCTGTAAACAGGATGTGTCCATGATTGTCTCTTCTTTTGAATGCAACGTGTGTCTGAGCACTGAGCTCAACCCTGATATTGCTGTTTTTTCTGCCCCACCACAGCGAGCAGTGCTGAGTAAGGGAGAGCCAAGGAAAGACGGCTGCATGAAGACTGAGCTGCTGAAAGACATCACCAACAACAAAGAGGAAGGTGAGCACCTGCCCTGCTTGAGGGGCAGAGCTGGCTTGTGAGGTGGGCACGTGATGGGGACCAAACTGGGGGCTCGGAGCTGTGCTCAGTCCCCCCAGCACCTCGGGTGTGTTCCCACAAACACAGGCTCCCTTCTCCTGTGTTTATTCTCAGCAGGGCTCTTCCACTGAAGATGCAGATTTGCTTTTCAGTCCATCCCTCACCACTCCCCCGAAGAAGGAGATCTAATTTTCACTTCTGCTTTGGTGTGAAGCACACAGGAGTTACTTTGAACTTCCTGTGTGTGACTGGTTTCAGCTGAACTCTGATCCCTCCCCACGCTGACCTTTTCCTCCCTCTAGGAACGTTGACTTTCTGTTTTGCTGTGGGTTTCTCTGTCGCTGCAGAGCAACCCCAATGGCTGCAGGGTGTCTGGAAGGGTCAGACACCCCACACTTAGTGGCTCCTGTGTGGGTTCTGCAGCTTTTACTGTGCAGGATGCAGCACAGGTTCATTTGACAAAGTCTTTTCCTGCAGGGTTGTCTGTGAGCTACATGTACATAAATCTAAGGGCTTAATAAATGTGTCAGTGGGATTAGGGAAAAAAAAACCCACCACCCTTTATCTTTCCCCCAACTCCCTCCTTTCTTGGTTGGGTTTTATTATTCCTGGACTAGTTACTTCTCATAGCTCTTCAGGGATTTAGTGTATTTTTGTTCTCCTTTCCATAATAGAGCATTAGGAAAGCACTGAACTGGCCCCATGGAAATCCCTACTCTTATCTAGAAGCAAAATTTTGGACTTAATTCCGTTGTGTGTGAGTACAGCATGGCTTTTTCTTTCTTTTCTGTCCAGCATAATGTTTTGTCAAGCTGCTCTAGTTAGAAAGTAAAGCTCAGAAGAGGCAGAAGTACTGAGTGCTGTGTCAGGTGCTTGGATATTAACTGGGAGCACAGGAATCCTGCTGCCAGCACTGGTGGCATAGGGACCTCTGGTCTGGGCAGAGCAGAGATGAAGTCTGAGGTGTCAGGAGGTGTCAGTGGGAGGTTGTGTTGCTCTGGGGGAGACTCACTTTGATCCCATGCTTTGCTTAGCTCAGGACTGTGAAGCTTGTTTGTGTAGCTCTTGGTTAATCTTGAGGTGTCAAGAGTCTGTGGAGGTAAAAAATCCGAAAGGAGGGTGGGAAGAGACATTTCTGTGCCTCTTGACTGATTTTGACTTGGAGCAAATGCTGTGTCAGGAGGAAGCTGGGAACCCTCCCTGTGCGGGAACAGCATCGAGGCTCCACGAGGTGCTGGAATTCCAACCACTCCAGTTCATTGTCCAGGTCTGTTGCCAGGGAAAGGAGGCTCCTAAATGTGAGCTGCTGGTCTCCATTCTTCTGGAATGTTCAGAGTGTGTCCTCCCTCCCCAGGCACACCACGTGTGTCACAGACCATGGTGTGTGTGGTGCAGTGCTGGGACATTGTCCCTCCTGCCCCGGCTCCCCAGCTGGGATCCTCGGAGCATCATCACCACCAGAACATTGGTTCCCGTCCCAAAAGCCTGTTAATGACAGTGTTTAGTGCTGGCACAGAATTCACATTTTTGACTGCTGCATGAACATGAAATCATTCCAGCAGACTTGCAGGATGGCATGGAATAATTTCTTTGAGCCCAGTTTCCTGGCTCGGGCATGGAGCTGGGATGTGTGGAAGGAAAAGCACCCTGAAGTCTCAGCTTTCTCTCCTCAAGTTTTCTTGAACAGTCGTTTCCCTTTGGTGAGGAGGATGGTGCTGTTTAATATCTTTGTTTAATATGCTGTCAGTGGCACAGACTGGTTTAGTTTGGGCTGCTGAGGGTGTGTTTGATGGGAGCCATGGCCTGCAGCGTGTGACTGAACCTGCTCTGGATTGTGTTCCCTTTGGGAAAACCCCCTTGGCAGGTAACCTGTCAATATTAAACCTGGCATCTAAACTTCCACAGGCTTGAAGCTGCAGATCCAAAGGCTGGCTAGAGGTGCTGTTTGGGCTACAGGCTGAGTGTGAATTGCTGTGTTTTCCCCTCTTTTCACTCTGCCCTGACTCAAAAAGGTGCTGATGCTGAGGGGGCAGGTCAGATCCCCATGGGAATTGTGCCTCTGAATGGCCTTGCACCAGTTACACCTCTGTACAAACATGGGCTTTCCCTGAGTACAAGGCAGGAAATTCAGGTAGCTTGAAGCCTTGGCTGATATTTAGAGGTCTGACCCCAAGCCAGGCCTGTCAGCTGCAGTGGTGCCTGTGAGCACTGCCTGGCTCCAGCACCGAGGAACACCATCATGTTGGAGATCTCCATGAAGATCTCCTGTTTCAGGGAAGGCTCCTGCTCTGGTTTCACAGAATCCCAGACTGGTTTGGGTTGGAAGAGACCTTAAAGCTCATCTCATTCCACCTCCTGCCATGGGCAGGGCCACCTTCCATAGACCAGGGTGCTCCAAGCCCCATCCAACCTGGCCCTCATTAATGTGCTGGTTTGAGGCAGTGGACCTTTCCTGCTGGTCCTCAGCCTGTCAGCCTTCATTTGGGACATCTCAGCAGCTGGGGATGGGTTGTTGGTGTTTGGGATGGCATGGGTGCTCTCAGAGAACATCCTGAGGGTGGGAGGCCCTTGGGTGGGCAGTTGTGGTGTTGTGTTCTCTGTTCCTTGAGAGGGAGGAGTTGCAGAAATGCCCTGTGGGTCCCACCTTGGCTGTCCTCTTCTGCCTCCATCCTGATAAAGACAAATAATTGAACTTTAAACATAGCATATATTTGTAGGAACAAGCTCTTTGCATGTTCCAGCACTTTCATTTCCAGTTCTGGGGGTCAGTGCCAGCTTGTGGAAGTCGCTCACTAGGCTCAGTGTCCCTGTCTGTGTAAAATTGCTCAACATAGATACAAAAAAGCTGTGGATGAGGCTGTTTTGTTGTCCGTGGGAAATGTTCCAGTTCAGTTTTACATGTGGGTGTGAGCTTAGGTCCGTATTTCCCTTTGACAGGGTGGGGAAGGGGGCAGGGAGATGGGAGAGGAGTGGAAAAAAGCTTTTATTAGGCCATATTGTCTTTAGTCTGACTCAGAGAGAAACTATTAAAAAGTGGTTTCTTTGCAAGAATTGCAAGTGAATTCAGCTCTCCTCGTGTGCTTCACTCCCAGCTCTGCGTCTCCCTTGACCTTTCAAGGCAAACCACTCCTTTTCTGATTTCCCCAGTCCCAGGGGTGGAAAGTTCCAGTAAAGCAGCAGCACGAAGGAGCAGGAATGGGTGTTGGGAATGGAGTTCCCCATTAGCTCCAGTGTTCCTGAGCCTTCACCCAAGGCAGCTGCTTTACAAGAGCCACGGTGCTGGAGCCTGGTGCTGGTTGAGACCTGCATAGTCACTGCTCTCAGATAAACTTCAGCCTGCTTTGAGAGACTGTCAGGGGTGTAAACTCCTGGAGGGGCCTTTTTTTTTTTCCTTTTTCTCCCTCTTACTGCAGGTAGGAAGCTGCTGTGAGCACGGAAAGTGCTGCTTTCCACTGAGCAGCTGCAGCCTTTGCATTCCCAGGTGCAGGGATGGCAGCTTGAAAGGAGGGAAGGACTAATCTGCTCTCCTCAGGTACTTGGCACTGGGATCCCCTGCTGAGGCTGACAGCAGGAGAGCAAGCAGAGCAAAGTGATGCTTCAGGATCTGAGATGTTCACCCAGCTGTGCACCCAAGCACTCCCTGGGGTTGGGACTCTTGCTCCAGGAAGGATGCTGGCAGCCCTGGAGCAGGAGCATGCCTTGGACACAGCTGGGCTCGAGGCCTTGTGGCTGTGACACCACGGCCCCATCCCCATGGCAAAGGGATGAATGAGTTTCCTGGAGGCTGTTAACCTGCTCTGAGTCATTAAACCATTGAGCCAGTTTAACTGTTCGTGTTAAAAGTGTGTCCTGGGGGCCAGGAGGGCCAAGGGAATGCTGGAGGGCATTTTGGTGTGGCCAACAGGTCAGGGGAGATGGATCCTTCCCTTCTACTCGACCACATCTGGAGTTTTGGGTTCAATTCTGGTCTCCATGGTTAAAGAATGACAAGGAGCTGCTGGAGAGGCTCCAGCAGAAGGCACAAAGATGATGAGGGGTCTGGAGCATCTCTCACATGAGGGGACACTGCAGGAGCTGGGTCTGGTTAGTCTGGAGCAGAGAAGACTCAGAGGGGATCTGATGAATGCACATAAATATCTCCTGGGGGTGTCAGAGGATGGTGCCAGACTCTGTTCAGTGGTGCCAGTGACAGGACAGGGGCAATGGCCACAAACTAAAACACAACAAGTTCCACCTCAGCACGAGGAAGGTAAAAAGAGCCCTGGAANGGGCAATGGCCACAAACTAAAACAAAATAAGTTCCACCTCAGAGGAGGGTGGTAAAAAGAGCCCTGGAACAGGTGCCCAGGGAGGGTGTGGAGCCTCCCTCTCTGGAGACATTCCAAACCCACCTGGACACGTTCCTGTGTCACCTGCTTCAGGGAGGAATGACATCTGTGCTCTGGAAATACCTGGACACCACCCATCTTCACAAGGAGCTGGGGGGAAGAAGAGACCATCAATAACTCACCCCACAGAGGAATTTTTGCCTGAAAACATTTGTCTGCGTTTCTTGGCTTCAAAATGCTCTGCTTTTTGGCTTCAATCACAGAATTCCAGAATCCCAGACTGCTTTGGGGTGGAAGGGCCCTTAAAGATGATCCAGTTCCAACCCCGTGCCATGGGCAGCGATGCCATTCTCTGGGTCAGGCTGTTCAGAGCCCCTTCCAGCCTTCAGGGATGGAGGGGTTGCTTTCCTTCCCAATGGATCTCCAGCTGCCACCTCTCTCTTGTGTGGTTTCAGCCCCAACATCTTCATCCTCCTGATGGCAGCTGGGCTCTTCTCTGCTTGGCAGTTTTCCTTTGTGCTGGAGTTAGAGGAGGAAGAGGGGAGGGAACTGCTGTAACACAGGGATTAAAAGCAGGTGCATTTCTCACTTTTATCCAGCAGGACAGTTGGGTATTGAATCAAAGGCTGTGGGATCTGTGGTGTTTTAAGGATGATCTGCAAAGTGGTTAAGGTAGAACATCTGTGAGAAGTGTGTGTCTATAAATACAGCTGTATGCACTTCTTGGACTGCACTCCCAAATCCTGAGCTTTTCCTTTAAGCTCTGTCTGTGCTTAGTTCATTTAAGCTAAGTTCATTTAAGCCCTGTCTTTGATTAAACGTTTCTCTTGCAGCAGCTGAAGCCCCTTGGCTCTGCCTGGGCTCTGTGCTGGGGGCTCTGGAAACGCATGGAAAATCCCACAGGCAGAGAGTGTCTTGCCTCCATCAGTGCTCTGCACCAAGATACTCAGAACAATGTATAAAAGTTCCAGATCAGTGCATTTGTTGTGGAATATTTTTTAATTTCTGTTTCTTTTCTTTTTCTCTCCCTTTTCCCTTGGACCTGGTGGCTGCAGTTTGGCCTGGAGTACAAGGGCTCCTAACGCTTGCAAATTTTTCTTACTTTGTCTCTCTGAGCAGTGAACTCCAAACTTTAAAAATACATTTAAGCCTTTACTTTTTTCAGAGCATTGTCAAAGTGATACAGAGTTTGGAGTTGATACCTGACCTGCCTCAGATGGGAAGTTTTTGTGGGTGCTTGTCCCCTTGGCTCCCCACAGAGATGATTGTGTCCCCTCTGGCTGTGGCCAGGATGGCTGGTGGGGACAGAAACACATCTGTTAGACAGCCTCTGCCCACAGATAAGTTTTGGCAGGCTGGACCCAGCTCTGGCAAGCTCTAGGGCAGGACTGGAGCCAGGTCTGGCTCTGCTGAAAGGGCTGGAAACCCCAGCAGGCAAAGACAGCAAAGAGGAACCGACATCTGGGCTGGGAGAGCAGAGGTGGGTTTAATTTTGCCTAATTTAAGGGTTTGTTTGAAGTTGTTCTTCTAATTCTGAATTAATCCAGCTTGTTTCTGCTTAGACATGGTAGCAGGCAGGTTAGACATGGTCCAGGCAGGGGTGAGTTTGTCCAAAGATGTTTAAAGTCAGCCTGTGCTGCTTTTGAGCTGTTGGCTTCTCTCCCTTGGTTGCAGCTGTGGCTTAGGGACCCCCTGAAGTCTGAGATGCCTTTTAGACACCTAAAATTACATGGAGTGGTCTCATCCTGTCTCAGCTTCTCCCCTGCTTTCTTCAGAGCCTGTTTTCTTCAGGGGAATTCAGTTTTGAACAACTGTGATGTTCTGAGAAGAAAACTTGAGCCTGACCCTTCTGCTTGAGCCTGGGCAGGGCTGGGAGCTCTGCAGTGCTCTCGGGGGGTTGTTAATTCAGAGGAGGGATTTAAATTTAGTATTGGCTGTTCTTTGCCACGTGGAGTCACAGGGATGATGGAATAGCCCAAATTCCTGAGTCTTAAGTTCCTTGTGTTTCTAAAACATACCCAGCCCCTGAATAATATGTTTTTACTGAAGTTTGTGCCAACTTGGTATCAACTTCAAACACCACCTATAAATCTCTTGGGCACATTACCTGGGTTTTAAATGAATCCAAGCTTGGATGGGCATTCAGGCAGTGTTGGGGTCTGTGGGAAAAGCTGTTCCTGCTGCATCTGGCATTGGGGATGCCTAAAGGGGCTTTGAAAAGACTGGGATGCTTCTAATTAATAAGGTTACACTTCATGGATACAGGCTAGAGCTTCCTACCTTTTATTTCTTTTTAATTAAAGAAAGGATGGCTGTAGATTAAAGAGCAGTGAACGAGTGGGAGAGAAACTGAATGTGGAGAAAACCTCATTTTGGCCTACTTAGAAGGGATGAGAGCTGTAAAGTCACAAAGTTTTAGGGAAATACCAACTTTGGTTTTGTAATTCCCTTGCACTTGCAGCACAGGAGCAGAAAAGCTGCTGAACAGCGTTTTCAAGGGGAGAACTCGCTGCCACGAGGTGTATTTGAAATGAGGATTTTAGCAGGTTTTCAGTGAAGCTTTTTTTTGGGAATGAAAAAGGGGGGGATGAAAAGGTCACGTCAGGAAGAAGTGTTTCTTTAGGTGTCTGGAGCTGTTGAAGGGCTCCTGTGGGCTGTTTAATTCAGTATTGTCATCGTGAGGCTCCTGCTGGCTCTGGTTGGTGTTCCCATCCCTGCCTGTGGGCCAGAGTTCAGCAAAGGTGTGAAATATGTTGAGTTTTGTCTATTCAGCAGGGCTGTGCAGGTGCCCTCGGTGAACCTGAGGTTTGCTGAGCGTGCTCAGAGCTGCAGACGTGTCCTGTCCCACGGGGATGGAGCACACAGAGCACCACTGGAGCTGAGCCTGGGATGGCAATTCCTGTTTTCCCCTTACCAGATCAGGTGTTTTGGTTCAGAAAACCAGACCAGCTCACTTGAGTGGCCACACAAATCAAGTGATGAAGCTCCTGACATGAACTGGTTCCCCATGGGTGGGTCTTTAATTTGTGTTTGAAATTGGGATGATGGGCTGGTGCTTCTTGCAGGAGCCCAGAGCTGTGCAGGAGCTCAGGGTGTAGAAAACAAAGCCATTCCAAACTATTGATGGATTTTAGTGCTGCTAGAAGAGGGAATGGGAGAATGGAGAGGATTTTTCCCCAAATAAAGGGAGGGTCCACCTGAGGTGTGTCAGACTTGTTGGAGGCTGGAAGGGGACATGTTTTCTCTTCCTATTCAATGCTTGGCCTCTGCTGTCAAATTCCATCTCTCTGTTTCATCAAATCTCTGCTCACACAGGGTTGGAAGGCTGGTACCTGTTTATAGGGGATTGATGCCACTTCCACAGTCAATCAGATTGCATTTCACAAGAAGTGAAATAAGTGTGTGTGTGTGTGTGTGTGTGATTTTAATTTTAGCTTCATGGATTTTTCATACAGCCCATGACGCTTTCTGCAGTAATGCAGTTACTTTGTCCCCAGGGCAGTGCTCTAATTCACGTGGTTTTGGTTGCCTTCATGGCAGGTAGAGCAATTCCTGCCCTCTGCTTATTCAGTTTATCTCATAGTCAGCCACTGAGGTTATTTGACTGCTCTGGTGGGAGAGCACAGTATTTAAATCAACAAATATTGAAGGCTTCATTCAGCCAGGTGCCTAAAGCTGAGCTCTAGAAACCTCCAGCTGTGGTTAGAGAGCTTATTTTCTGTTGGGTTGGTTTTTTTTTCCTGGCACTGACTTTGCTGCAATAATTGCTTAAATGGCCTTTTAAAGACACTGAATGCAGAAAGAGAAACAAGAATTGAAAGAATAAAGGCATAGTTGTGGCTCCCTCTGCCCACAGCTTTTCAGATAGTTAAATAAAACAGTGAAAAAAGGAGCACTTTATCTTCTCCCAGAGTTGTTGCTATCAAAAACAAACCCTTGTGCCTTTTTCTGTACACGGGGGGGGTCTGGGTGGTGTGAGAGGGAGCAGGTGGAGGTGATAACTTTGAATCCTGCTTGGAGAACCCTCGGTCACTGCTCCTTCTGGTGGGGTTTGTGCCTCTGTGTGCTCCAGAGAGCACTGGTGAGTGATTTTTGGATGTTTTGGAGCTCTCTCTGGAGGCTGTGAGCCAGCAGAGCCCACATGGGAGGCAATCCCAGGCTGGGCTGCCTGGGATTAGGGGGAATGGATCTCTTAGGGCAGGTATCACATCAGCAAAAATGGCCCGAGCTGATCCCCAGGGAAGAGTGACCACTCAGGGTTTGGAGAGGCTTTCCAGATATGTCTGGAAAGATGCTTTGTGCCATCATCTGTGGCTTTCAGCTGGAAATAGGAGCAGTGGTGGGGCTGTCCTCCTCTTAATTGATGAGCAGGATGAGGATGGAGGGGTCAGGTGCTGTAGCAGGTCTTTGAGACCCCCTTGGGCAGGGTCTGGTGTGAGTTCAGCACTGACCATGTGACCATGTGTCCCCTGGATGTTCCACATGTACTGACCAGGCCTAAGAAGGCTTTCAGTTTGCTGGAGATGTCTTTAAATCTCAGATGGGCACCAAAACCCAGGAAGTTTAGGGAATAAAAGGTTGTTTGAAATACTGAACTGCATAAGTTTTAGAATTTAGAGCTGCCAGGGCTGTTTGGGCAGGAATTGTATCCAGATCTTTCAGGTCAACCCAGTGGGAAGGAGATACTAAATATCAGGGAAAGGTTCTTCCCCCAGAGGGTGCTGGGTGCTGCCAGGGATGCCCAGGGTGGGGTTGTTGGGGTGTCTGGGCAGGGCCAGGAGTGGGACTGGATGATCCTGGTGGGTCCCTTCCAGCTTCAGGATATTCTGTGATTCCATGATTGAGATGGACTGAAGAAGTACAGTAAAAAGAGGTAGAAAGGAGGGGAGATTTTTTTTTCCCCAACAGAAAAAGGAATTTGGGTGGGTTTTGGGAAGAGCTGTTGTGGTGAGCTGTGCAGTGCTGGGTCTCCTCCCTGCTGACCTTTGCAGGGAGCTGCCTGTGCTTGGAGCTCAGCTTTGCACAATCAGCCCAGGCACGTTGGACTTGGCATCCCAGGATCCTGGTGGTCCTTCATGCTTTAGCCTGGCACCAGGTTTTTGCCAGGTCAGAAGAGACATTTGTGNGGCTGCCCAGGGAGGTTTGGCGTCCCCATCCCTGGAGGTGTGCAAGGAAGGCCTGGATGTGGCACTCAGTGCTCTGGGCTGGGTGGCAAGGTGGGGGTTGGTCACAGGTTGGACTCGATGGTCTTGGAGGTCTTTTCCAACTTTGATTCTGGGATTCAGAATGTTTTCCTCACCTGTTTGTGCTTCAAGGGCAGTGTGAAACGAGGTGCTGATACCCAGTGGTCTGGCTGTTCCTCCAGTGTGATTCCAGGCTCTTTGGATCCTGCAGGTGAAAATTGCTTTGATGGGAGCTGGATTGAATCAATCCCCCCTGCTCTGACAGAGCTCTCCCTGTACTTCTTGTGTTGCTTTTCATAACTGTCTGGTCTCTGGAAGGAAAACAAGCCAAGGAATCCCTAGCAGCAGGTTGATGTAATCATTGCACTGAGCGTGCCAGTGAATTGTTATCACTCCTGGTTGCCTGGGGAGCTGCTGGTTTGTCATGACAGAAACTTTGCTGCCAGTACATGACATTCGTAGTCGGATTTTTTTCAGCTTGGATCTGAAATCTTTCATGGGACAAAGTCATTGATGGAGAAGCAGGGAAGTGTTTGGAGGGTAAGGAAAAGGAATGTTTTACATGGGCATTGTTGTGCATGAGCTTTGTCAGGCTGTAAAAACCTTGCTGCATTTGAATCATAGAATTATTTTAGTCTAGAAATGCATTTACCACACTTCACTCCTGTGTTTATTCCTGCTGTTACCTCTGAAATGACACATGAACCCATGTCCTGTCGTGCTGAAAGAGACAGTTCCCACTGAACAACATTCCCAGGAGAGCTGGGATAGCCAGGGAGTTACTCCTTGTGATGTTCCCTGTAGCAGCAGAGCCCTGGTGTGGACATTTGGCTGCGGGGCTGTGTCTGTGCCACAAAAGCTCACTGGGGCAGCCCTACCAGCAGAGCTTTTCCGTGTCAGTCTGGCTCTGGGGAGGGCTTTGCCAGAGATCCGGATGCAAGATGGGGCAGAGTTTTGTTTGCCAGGCGAGCTGTTGACATATGGTCCAATAAATGCAGTTATTGGAAAAGCCAGAGATAATATTTACCTTGAAAAATCCGTTGTTGGGAATAAATGGCGAGTGGGAGTGAGTGCACTGCTGTCACCTGGGCCACCCACCCCAAATGTCACCGTGTGAGGATCCAGGAGGGCCGGGCAGGTGGGTGAGGGAACCACCTGACACTCAGTGCTGTGCTTTAGTTGATGTGGTGGTGCTTGATCCATGGTTGGATGATCTTGGAGGTCTTTCCTAACCCTGAATATTCTGGGATTCTGTGATCTGCATCAGGCAGGGTACTGGAGGAGAGGGCTGCTCTTACCCTGGGAGTAGCTGTACCTTCTCCTGGGAGTTTCGATACCACTTGTGACCCTTTTCTCCTCTCTTCCTCCCTCTCCTCCCTCTCCCTCCAGGGTTTAATGCCATGGCTGCAGATGAAAGCGCTACAGAAAAGCAAGTGGGGGAACCAAAAATGGCAGTAGACGGTGAAACCAACGGTTCCTGTGAGCACAGCGAGGGTGGGGGCCACCCAAACCCAGCGAAAAACACTCAGGACAACACGAAAGTGAGCCAGCAGGACTCTACTACTAAATTAAATAGGATAGCAGAAAACGGCATTTCGGAGCGGGACGGCGAGCCTGGGAAGCAAAACCATCTGAAAGCAAATGACTTCACACAGACTTCGGTCACAGGGAGCAATGGATATATCCTAACCAAGCAGATGGCACAGGAGCAGCCTCTAAGGACTACCAGCTTTGCTTCTCTCACTGGCCACGCTGCAAAAACCCTGCCTGGAGGAGCAGGCAAAGGCAGGACTGTGGGGTCCTTTGCCCAGCTCCAAGCCACGATGCCAAGCAAGCTCGGGGAGGGCAGTAAGGACACGGATGCTAAAAAAGGCCCCGCTGCTAACGCTGAAGTCAAGGTCCACCGAGCACGGAAGACAATGCCTAAACCCACCCCCAGCCTGGTAATGTACCTGCCCAGCACAGAGTGCTGCTGCTGAGCTCGCTCTTGGCTTTCTCTGGGGGTGTGAGGGGTACCTGGCTGCATGGCAACACGTGGCATTCAGAGTTTGCCCACTGAGTGGATTGGTTTTTTTATTTTTTTTTAATATGTATCTATTTGTTTTAATTTTTTGTCTTCCTACAGACAGACTGAGATGTTAAAATAGATGGTCACGTGGTCAGCACCAGCTCCCGTCCCCAGTGTGTTTCTAAATATATAATTGATCAATTGCCTCCTCCAACAGATCTATGGGAGATGCTAAATGGCCTTTCTCTCGTGGCTCTATTGCTCATCAGCCTCTGCTGACATCCAGAGCTGCTTGTGAAACAAATTAGATTTCTTCTAAGGTCGACCCAAAGGAAATTAGGCGTGGCATGTAAACTTGAGGCTCCTCCTCAGCTTGGAAGCTGTCAAGGAGCTGATCTGTTAGGCAGCTTGATTGCATTGCTATAGGAATCATTATAGGGCTAAACCAGATGATGATTTCTCTGCCTGTGGGGAAAGCTTCTCTCCAGAATCCTTGGGGGTGGATTTACCATCACCTAATAAAGCAGAGCCCTGCTGTTTTTTGGGAGGCATAAGGAGATGTCATTTGGTGCATTGATGTCGTAGAGGGGAGGACAGAAATGGGCCTTGCTTTGTCATGGGACAGGTTTGGTCATTTTTGGTTCTTTGCCAGAGGCAGGGAATAGACCCTGCAACAGGCAGATCTCCACTACAGGCAGTTGGTTTTTATCCCTGTGCTGCTTTACATGACTCTGGTGAGCTGGATCCTCTCATTGTGCTGTGTCTGAGGGTGGAGGGAGACTGGCCTGCGGGTCAAGGGAAGGATTAGCCATGGGAGTCATTCCCAGAAATTCACGGAAGCTGCTGCAGCCTTGTCAGAATCTGTGGGGTGGATTGGTGCTGTGATCCAGCAGATCCAAAGTGCCCCTCAGATGTCCCCCAGAGCACAGCAGTGGTGTGGTGCAAAGGGCTCAAAGCTGTGAGTCCCTGTGGTCTGGAGCAGGGAAAGAGAGAGAAAAAAGGGAAAAGAGAGGGGTGGCACCTCGCCAGCCCCAGATAGGGAAAGGTCCCTTGGCTGTGGCACCACCTGTGCCTCTGGAAGCAGCTGGGAGTCCAAAGAGCACAGCAAGATCACCAACCTGTGGGCACCAGGCTCGGGAGAGGGGCAGAACCATAGCTGCCTGCCAGGATTCCCAGCCAGCCTCCCCCAGCCACTCATTTCCCCTCTGCCTTCCCCTGGCTGCGTTCGAATTCTCTGCTCTCACCCCTGCTGTGCTTCCTGGCTTGCACAGGGAATCCCAGCTGCCATAAATCTCCCATCAGGATTTCTCTCACCCAAGGAAGGCTCTGCAGCCCGAGCTGTCTCCAGCCCCCAGTTGTGCACTGGAATTAGGCCAGGCAAACCCCCAGACCCTTGTGGAATTTAACACAAGGAGATCCCATGGGGCTGAGCAATTGAAAGAGGCAATTCCCTCCTAAAAGGCGACTGCTAGGTTAGGAGGGAGTGTTTTCCTCATTCATATTTTATGATACATCAGAAGAATATTTATATTCAGCCCCTTGGGTTTCAAGGTTTGTGTCTGGGAAGTGGCGTGTGGTGTTCGGGAGCTCTGGGACGCGGCTTGCTGGGATGGTGCTGCTGATCCTTATTTGCTCACACGACAAAAGCAACTTCAAAAACCCAAAGCCTGCACTTGTTGTGCTGCTCTAGAAAGTACATAGCCTGTCCTCAGCTCCTCTGGCCATTTGCCTTGGGCTTTAAATAGGGAGAGAAGCAACATTCCCAGGAAGGGTGGTGAGAAGAGGCTGTTCCCATGTTCTCCGCTCGAGCCTCTGCAGCTGAATGGGAACCCAAGATTTGATCTCAGTTCTGCAAGACAATAAAACATCTGTTGTGTTCAGCCTTCCTGATAATTACTATCTC
Organism: Aleadryas rufinucha; assembly: GCA_013397815.1. Lineage (NCBI taxonomy): Eukaryota > Metazoa > Chordata > Aves > Passeriformes > Aleadryas > Aleadryas rufinucha. The sequence goes on along the minus strand of VZTH01015639.1, from coordinate 50,868 downwards.
ATTTTTCCCCATTGTCTCTAGAATTTACGTGCTATTTTCTTTGGAGCAGCAGAGTCCTTGCTAGTTGTCATTTTTCTGTCCTGGTTATTTCTTTGTTGAGCTGCTTAGAGGAGGCTCCTCAGCTCAGGAGCTTTTCCTGCACCGACCTTTTCCTCTTCAAAACCACCACAAAATCCAGTGCTGTATCCCAGGAAATAAACTGTGGAAACGAGAAGCTGATATTACAGAAGAAATTTGGTTGGCTAATATTTTTTAGGGCGCTGTTGTTTTCTTGGTGAAACTGTTCTTGCAGAACCGTTATGCCTGGGAGGAGGAGGGGAGGAAGGTATTTTGCTGCCTGCAAAGTGTGAACATTTGTTCCCCCTGGCTCCTGCAGAAACCCACTGGGGCCAAAAAATTGTTTTCTGTAATCCAATAGCTGTCAGGGGACCTTGGTAGCCTTTTCCTGCACATGTGAATTGGTCTCTGAAAGGAAGAAGAGAATTTTCTCACCCATTTAACGAGCTTTTTCTCTGTTTAGGAGTTGCTTCCTGAGTTGGGATCGAAGCTGAGTCTGAAACAGGTGACAATTTTAATTGATGTTGTCGTGTGTTAAGGTGGTTTTTAAACAGAGACCTCAGCAGAGTTGTTGACAGCATCATTTCTGCTCCCCTTCTGAACAGAGCAGTCACACAAGCATTGCATCTTTTGGAGGAATCTTTCTTTCACTCATAATCCATTTTACAACCTTGTTAAGAACCCAAAAGTTTCCAGGGCCAGCCCACAGACTGAAAGGCAAGTGTGTGTCTGTGTGTGTGTCCTGTGCTTGGAGAAGGCCCCTCCTGCTTGGGAACCACAGTTTCTGAGCTTAACATTGGGAAAACATAAGGGATAAAGGGTGATAAAGGGAGGGAGAGCATCCCAGAGTTCCCCTTGGAGGCAGGAGGAGCAGGTGTCTGAATTGGGAGTCCCAGGTTGTGTTCCCTTTCCTTGGTGACCATGAGGCTGGAGTTTGGGATGTGTGTCTCTGGGGATATTTTTTTATGCTGTGCAGAGGACTGGGTCAGGAAATGGTGCAAAAACCCTTTAAATGAGTGTTTTGGCCTGATTCACAGTGCATCCCCAAAATGCCAGGTACCAGGTTAACTGGGGGAGACAATGTGGGCAGGGAGGAGGAGCTTGGAGCAGGAGATGCTTTGCTTATGTTGGTCTTTCTACCAATATTCCTCAAATTATTCCTTTAAATACCTGATCCCAGAGCTTTTAAACTGCCTGCTTTGTGTGTGCACACAGGTGCTGCTGTGCTCACCTGGGCTGGGGCTGCTCTGCAGGAGCCCCTGGCCTAAGAGCACCGTGTCCATCTCTCAGGGCCAGGCTGCTGGCAGCTGGGGAATTGCAGGGGTCTGGGATTGCTCAGCAAGCTCTGACCCTCCCATGTGCAGGAAACATAAAGCAAAAGGACAGATCCTAACAGGGTGATGGTAATGGGGATGTGTCCTTGGGGAGGACTTAGAAGGTGCATCCAGGACCCCCTCCAGAGGGATATCCGGGTGTGATCCACTGGATTGAAAGTGTGAAGTCTGTGTGTGAGCTTGGGCAGAGTTAAATATGGAATCACAGAATATCCTGAGCTGGAGGGACCCACCAGGATCATCCAGTCCCACTCCTGGCCCTGCCCAGACACCCCAACAACCCCACCCTGGGCATCCCTGGCAGCGGTGTCCAAACGCTCCTGGAGCTCTGGCAGCCTCGGGGCCGTGCCCATTCCCTGGGGAGCCTGGGCAGTGCCCAGCACCCTCTGGGGGAAGAACTTTTCCCTCATCTCCAGCTTGAGCCTGCCCTGGCCCAGCTCCAGCCGTTCCCTGGCTGCTGTCCCTGTCCCAGGGAGCAGAGATCGGAGCTGCCCCTCGGGAGGAGCTGCAGCCCCCGGGGAGCTCTGCCCTCAGTCTGCTCCAGCTGAACAATCCCAGTGCCCTCAGCTGCTCCTCATGGGCCCCTCCAGACCCTTCCCCATCTTCCCTGATGGGAAATCTCCTTCAGGAGTGACAAGGCTACCATTTGGCTTCTTATACAGAGGGGTTGCTGCAGAGGGCAGTGAGGATGAGGGCTGTTGTGCAGTACATTTAATTTGATATTTAACTGGTTGTGCTGGTGCTGCTGAGGTGGCCGTGCTGGCTGGAGGTGCTGCCCCAGCTCTGACCACAGCCCACAGAAATAACGGCCCTGGCCCCAGCAGAGGGGTTTATTTCTGTCAGGAGCCCTGGTGTCACATCTGGCTTGGGCTCCCCTGTTTCGTTTTGACTGATGTGTGACACTCCCTTGCCTTGGAGCTGCGGGAGGGGACAGGGATGAGATCCACACCCCTGAGTGCTCTGCTTCAGAAACACCTTGAGTGCAGGTTTGGGGGAACATCTATGCTGCAGCTCAGTCTACCTGGCTGCCTAAATCATGTTTTTATGTAGGTATGTGACGGCACTCAAATCAGTGCAATTGCAGTGAAGTTTCAATGGAATCCCCCCTCTAATGGGCACATGTTAATCAGCAGATGAAAGGTGGATAAGCCTTGCAGCTGGTCTAATCTAGACTAAGAGCAAAGCCTTGCAGGTTTGTTGCTGCAAGGTAAGGCTTGATCAGGGTCCTGAAATTCAGCAGTGAAAAACACAGTCCTGCAGCAGCAGAGACAAGGCAGAGCAGCACCACTACAGCTCCTACAGGCACTATCATCTGCTTGTGATCAATTTTTTATAGCAGACTGATATTTCTTGCTTAACCACCACTCACCAGTTGTTAGAGGCAGATCCCCCTGGGAGCTGCTGCTTTGTGCTCTTCAAAGGCAGCGCCTTGGTACAAATCTCCTGACCCTGTGCCTGATGGATGGAGAGGCAGAGCTGCTCCCTGGCAGCTCTGTTCCCAGTGGCACTGCTGGTCAGCTCACTCCTCCTGCCCAGCTGGCTCTGGTTTGCAGCTCATTCTGTGCCAGAGATGAAAGTCCTGCAAAGAAGAGAAGTAAGGGAGTGCATAATCTAAGCCTGAGGTGGTTTCAGGCATCAAGAACCCTTCTGCAGAGCTCTCCTGCTCCCAGGCAGAACCTGTGCCTATGCTCTTCCACCAGGTTTCTCTCCCAGCCTGCTGGTTCTGGTAATGGAAAAACCCTTTAAATGGTGGGCAGTGGGAAAAATGCCATGTGGGGTGTATGGAGCCAGCATGGGGTTCATTAGTGAGGTTGGTTTGTTCTGTAGTTTTGCTTTCAGGAAAAAACCAAAACAACTGAGGGTATTCTATCTTTTGCCATTTTTAATAACTTCTCCCTACTGCTATTGGAAACTTCTGTGCCAATAATAGAAATGTGGTTGATCTCATTAAAATGTAGACAGCACCTGAGTTTAATTTTTGTAAACACATCAAATACTGTGCTCTTGCCCCAGTCTAAGCAGTTTTCTTGGCTGTGTTTCTCACAGCGGGGTTGGATGTAGTGGTGCTCCCATTTTTGCTGTTTCCAGGCAAAGCATTGCTAGAAATGTTGGAATATCTGCCCACCTTCTTCACTATTCCCAACGTGGAATTGTGACTTTACAGTCTTTTGCAGAGGATGAGCTGATACCACGTGAGAAGCTGCAAGAAGTGAAGATGTTGGTGTTGCAGTTTCTTTCTCTCTCTCGTTTACAGTCCTTTCTTGGCCTCCAGTGGCCCACACGTGTGGGGGTTAGGACAACATGTGACCACAGGGAGCTCAAACTGCATCCTGGAGTTTCCTTTGCATGGGATTCTGCTCTCAGTACTCCTCTCAAACTGTGGATAAACCCTGTTTAATAAGAACAGCAAAGATGTAACTGTTTTATGTAGCTGAGAACCAGGAAAGGTGGTGAGAGAACTGACTATGGGTGCTTAAAAATTTGTGCTGATCCTGTTTATTACAATCCTTAGAGGTAATATTTTTATACACATGAGAGATCTCTTCACCCCTTCCTGGGAATTCTTGTTCTTTACCATTGCTGCACATGCTTCCGAGTAAATCTTTATCTCACAAGGCTTAATTTGATTTATAAAAACTTTTAGCAGTAATGCCATGAAAAAGACACATTTAGCAGTTGTCAAGCAGAAGATTTTAAATTTATTTCCATGTTGTAATTACAGAGGGAGAGAAAAACCCCAAGCTAATAACACACTATTTAATTTAAAAATTGGATTGTATTCTTCCAAACAGCCTGGCATGGCCTAAATGTGAATTCCTGATGTTTTTGGAGTAACAGCACCTTTTATCAGAGACCAGTTGCAAAAACCTGCACTTAAAGGGCACAAAGTGCAGCCTTTGTTTACACTTGTGTCAGATCTGCCCGTCCCGAGCTCATTTTTCTAATTTTAAGTTAGAAATGGAAAGCATTAGATATTTCAGGGGACTTGGGAATTCTCTGAATAATTTTGTAGCCCAGAGTTACTGTTAACCTTTAGATCTATAAACTCAGGACTTTTAAGAGGTATAAATAGTATTGTTGAGACTATTCTTGGCATACTGTGCCCTGCACTCCTGACGTGCATTTTTTGAGGGGTAGAACAACTGGGAACAGACTCGGGAGTGATTCAAGGTCCAGAAAATGATCCTATGAGCACTTAATTTGCTCATTAATATTAAAATTATTGAAGAGAAAGTTTTAAAAAAAAAAAAGGAAGTTGGTCATAGTCCATAAGTATCTCCTGGGAGCCAGAGGTTCTGATGAGACAGGGCTTTTTAATTTAGTTGCAAAAGCATAATGCATTTAATTATTTGACAGTGAGAGCAATTAAGCATTGGAACAACATATCAAAGGCTATGGTGGATTTGTCGTCTTTGAAATCGTTAATCCAAGACTTGCTGCCCTTTTTAGAAAAGCTGTGGCAATTGAGCCATAAGTTCTGGGCTTGATGCAGGAATCATTGGCACTTTGATGGCCTTTTGCTGTGGGTCGTTTCTGATTATCATTAGAGCTTTGCTGGGCCTGCCTCTGCCAGCACCACACGCGTGGCACAGTCTAATTAGGGGAATCAGCCTCTTCCCCATTTGTTCCCAAGGTCACATTGCTTGAGAGCCGTGGCTGAGGGTGCCTGTCTGAACGTGGGTGCTTTTATTGCTTCCTGCTTTTTATTCCGGCCTTGCTTTCGCCTGGATTCCTCTTTCTGTTTGGGTTTTTCAGCTGTTGCTTCACAAGTCCCAAAAGAAGAGTTCTCCTGCAAGTGGAGCAGCACTTAAACCTTAGAATCATGGAATGGTTTGGGCTGGGAGGGACCTTAAAGCCCATCCAGTGCCACCCCTGCCATGGGCAGGGACACCTTCCACTGTCCCAGGCTGCTCCAAGCCCTGTCCAGCCTGGCCTTGGACACTGCCAGGGATCCAGGGGCAGCCACAGCTGCTCTGGGCACCCTGTGCCAGGGCCTCCCCACCCTCCCAGGGAACAATTCCTTCCCAAAATCCCAACTAACCCTCCTCTGTTTCAGTGTGAAGCCATTCCCTGTGTCCTGTCACTCTGTGCCCTTGTAAAGAGTCTCTTTCTTGGAGCTCCCTTCAGGTACTGGAAGGCCGCCGTGAGGTCTCCCCAGAGTCTTCTCTTTTCCAGGCTGAACAATCCCAATTCTCCCAGCCTTTCCTCGTGTTCTGCTGCCTGTGCTCTTGTTTTGCTGGAGCAGCTCTGCCCAACCTGCCTGCTGTACAGCTGGATGCAGTGGGATAAATCAGAGGGCAAATCCAGTGTAAAATGTCACAGCAGGGGCAGCTTTTACCCCACCGGCTGTTGGCACTGTGGGAGAGAAGGACAAGCAGTGACTTTGTTTCATGTGTTTCCTTTGCTCACCAGGTACCTCCTTACTGGGCTGAGACAGGAAAATGTTTCAGTGAGCTGGGCTGAAGGGGCCTTGCACTGACCTTGGCTTCCCTTTGCCACACTTGCCACGAAAGGCACAGCAATAAAAGCACCATTAAACCGAGCCATGGCTGTTTAAAGAATAAACACAGGTGGAAAAGGGAAACACAAATACAGTGTGGACCTCTCTGCCTGAGGCTTTTAGGGTACATGAAATGGAGTTAGACACTCAGGAAGGGAATTGCTTCCTAAATTAGAGGAGAAAACATTGAAGTAACATCAAAAGCTGAGAAATGGCACTCAGGGACATGGATTAGTGGTGGACTTGGCACTGCTGGGTTAATGGTTGGACTTGATGACCTTAAAGGTCTTGTCCAGGCTAAATGATTCTCTGTGGAGCTGTAGGAACCCTTCTTTCATAACCAGAGGTGCAGGATGAGGGTTTGTATTGAGTACAAGCTCAGATCAGGGCAGGTGTGAGAGGCTGTGGTGCCTGGGAGGGGCTGCAGGAGCAACTGCAGAATTCCCTTGGTTTGCAGTAGGAGCTTGGAGCCTGCCTGGGGCTTGGAATAGCAGCAGCTGGAGTGGGAATACGTGGTTTGAGGGCAGCTTGGACAGGTGTCTGTAGATGCACCTGCAGTGTCACACAAAGGCCTTATTTGCCTGTGTTGTGTGCTGGGCTAGAGGGGGGAGCCTTTCCTGAGGCTCAGTGGTGCCAAATGCTATCCGAAAGGAAAGATCCCTTTCCTTTGCTGCCTGCTCCTCTAAAACAGCTCTGCAGGAGCGTTCTGAGCTTGCTTGGTGTGACAGCCACGCTGGGGGCATGTTCCAGGTGCGTTGGGTGCGTTGGTTCCTCTGGTCCAGAGCCACCCAAAGCTGTGTAAACAGGGTCTGCTCCTTGTCATTACCTCGGCAGGGTCACCTGTCACCTGCACAGCCTTCAGCCAGCGAGGGACTCACCCCAGGCAGGCTGGCAGTGTTCAGGCAAAGCCCCCTGATGTGCTGGAGGAGGGGCTGTGTGCTTCTGCTGGGAATGTGTGGTCCTGCCTTCAGATGAAAGTGATTATGGTCGAGAGAAAGGAATTAAATTAATTCCCTAAATTTTTAAAATTACTTATTCAATACAGAAACTCAACTGAACTGCCTTTTGTTTTCTAGCATGCAAGTAAAGACCCCAAAGATGGGAGAGACAGCAGAGATCAGAAAGAATCCAAGGAGAAGGAGTTTGAGAACATGCTGGACTTTGTGAAGCCGTTGTCGTTGCCCTCTCTCCCGGGCCTTCACCAGTCACTACCTCAGAACCAGAGCTATGTGGCCACCACCAAGTCGCAGACAGGTAAAAAGGGAAGGGTTGCAATGTTGCAGCACCCGCCTCCCAAACCTGTGTGTGGGGCTGAGCAGGAGATGAGGAGGTTAACAAGGACTTAAACCTCTGGCAGTACCTTTTTGCCACTCAGCCTCCTCCAGGGTTCCCCTCCCTGCTGCTGTGCTGCCACAGCCCTTGTCTGTCAGAGTTGTCTCTTCTGAGAAATCGTGTCCCCAGGCTCCTACTGCTCCCCTCTGGCTGCTGGACAGGGGACATTCCTGCAGTCCCCTGCTGAAGTCCCCTCCCCAATGAAGGGAGCCCTTCCCATGCAGTCCTTGCTGCATCTCTGTGTCCTGGCATGCAGGATCCCCCCAGGTGTGCTCTGCCAGGCTCCTCTCGTGCCTCTGCTAAACTCTTTCCTTAGAGGAGACACTTAGATCCCTTTTTCCTCTGGGATATTCTGAAGAGGTTTCTATCAGTTCTGAAGGGCTTTGAATATCACCACAGCTGCTTAGCAAGAATTACAAGCCTTATAAATAAAATTAATTGGGTTTGCAGAATTTTTTTTAGAGGTCTCTTCATAAATTTTGGTGAAATTTCATTATCATGGAAGATGAAGAAATGCTTTCAAGGAACAGGCCGTGCAAGTGCAAACAGTAACAGTGGTGCTGAAGCTGGCTGATCCTAAAAGAGCCTGCACCAAGCATCCTTCTGCTGTGCATTCACTAAAGACAGCAGCAGGCAGGGAGCTGTGATGTCTGCTTTGATTAGAAGGCCAAGAGGGAGACTTAACAAATTAAGACCCAATCTAAAGAGTGAAGGGGATCAAACAGACTTCCACCGTAGGTGTGAAATGAGGTTAAATGGCAAACAGCTCTTTATGTAAGGTGCCTTTTCCTTTTGTGTTCCTCAGTTATTGTCAGATTGCTTCCATTGTCAGTCGGTGTTGTTGGCCTTGCAGTCTCAATTTGAGCAATTGGATCCCATTCGGCCTCCTACAACATCAGCAGCGCTGGCAAATGCGGGATAGTTTAAAGATTTGTGTGGTGATGGAGAGGCCAGAAGGAGCGTGCAGAGGGTACTCAGACTTTGGGAAGCTTTGCAGCCCTGGCAGGAAGCTGTTTGTGTGTCTGCACATCCATGTGTGTCATCTTCTGCTTGACTTGTAAATAAATGAGTTGGAGTAGGAAGTTTCCTCAGGTCGTGCCCTCAAGTGTGATTTCATAGACCCACAGAAGGTTTGGATTGGAAGGGACCTTAAAGCTCATCAAGTGCTACCCCTGCCATGGGCAGGGACACCTTCCACTGTCCCAGGCTGCTCCAAGCCCCGTCCAGCCTGGCCTTGGACACTGCCAGGGATCCAGGGGCAGCCCCAGCTTCTCTGGGCACCCTGTGCCAGGGCCTCTCCCCCCTCCCAGGGAACAATTCCTTCCCAATATCCCACCTAACCCTCCTCTGTTTCAGTGGGAAGCCATTCCCCCTTGTCCTGTCACTCCAGGCCTTTGTCCAAAGTCCCTCTCCAGTACAGCCCCTACTCTCTATCCCTTCTTTTCATTCCTGAGCAAACTTTGGGTTCCTTCTGCTTCTCTTTTCCAGCTGCTGCAGTATCTCGGAAGAAAAAACGGAGAATGGGAACCTATAGCCTGGTTCCCAAGAAAAAGACCAAAGTGTTAAAACAGAGAACAATGATTGAGATGTTCAAGAGCATAACTCATTCCTCTGTGGGTGCCAAGGTAAGGGCAGCACTGAGCTCACTGAGTATTTTTGTTGTCACTTACGTGTCCCTTTTTTTGGACACCAAACCCAAGTGGAGACGCAGGGATGTGCTGCTTTGTGCAGCTTTGCTGCTTTGGGAATGACAATTTCAGAGTGGCTGTTCAGATACCAGCTCCTCAGCAAACCTTTTCCAGTGAATGTTCCCCTTCTGTCCTGTGAATCCTGGGCACCTGGAGAGATTTCAAGGATGCCCCTTTTTGTTTTGGTCCTCGAGGTCTCGTGTTACTGCTTGAGGCTGTACAGAAAAACACTAGGTTACTTAGAAAAGTTGAGACATGGACTCACTCCTGACTAAATTCTGCTTTTGCTGCAACCCATGCCCTGCAGTTCTGGTCTTAGAATTCAAGGAGAGCAGTGCTAGGCTTTCAAGGAATGATGTGAAAATCCCGGTGTGATGTAACTTCCCTTTCCATTCCCTGGAAACCTTCCTGCACCCCTGGTGGAGCTGCCCCTCTGTGTTTGAATGGGGTTCTCCTCCCCTAATGCCCTGTGCAGTGTGGAATGACTCCTTGTGGTGCCCAGGTCCAACAGGGTGAGGTGACACACGGAGGGACACAGAGCTGGCTTTAGAGCTCCCAGCACTGAGGAGATCTGGGATGGATCCAGCTGCTCTGTCCCGGGGATTGATGTTGTCTTTGTGTCGTGTGCTTGGGTGACCTCCAGAGCGACAAGGAGCTGGGGGATGGCAGCCCCCACGTGAACGGGGAAAGCATAGATGTGGACTCTGAAGAGGAGGACTCAGATGATCTGGAAGAGGAGGATGATCACGGAGCAGATCAGGCGCCCGTGTTCCCTGGGGATGACAACAGGACCTCCAAGGACAGCGCGTCCGACGCAGACAACGCCAGGAAGGTGATTCCCATGCCCTGAGCAGCAGGAAGGGACACTGCTGGGATGTCAGGGGTAGGAGGGGCATGGATTGAAGCAATTTCTAGGGTTTTTTCCCCTGCAAGACGGCAGAAGGATCAGCAATGGTAGAGGGGCTCTTTGGTGACCTTTTCCTGCTTCCCACTGCACCTGTGAGGGTCTCCCCACCTCCCCCAGTTCCAGCCCTACACAGGTCTGTGATCCACTCTGTAAAACCCCCACCTCATGTAGTTCTGGGATTCACTGGACCAACAGGAGACATCTTCCCAATCTTGCTTGGGAAAGCACTAAAATAATTTAGTTGCCTTTTTTTTTCCCAAATTTTGATACATAATACAGACATGAGGCTGGTTCGGGATTATCAAGGAAGTTGAAATTTGGTTGGAAAACTTTATTCTGGAGTAGAATTTTTTTTTTTTCTCCCCCTACCATCCCCATGGATTTTCCTTGACGTGATTGGAACACATTGAGGTGCAGCCTTGGAGCTTCTGCCCTGTTTGTGCATGTACAGGCTGAGGCTGGGGGGATGCTCTGGTGGGTGTGGGGCTCAGCAGGATGATGCGGGATGCTCTGTTTTGGGACACCCGACCTGACTGACTCCTTCTGTTCTCGGGCAAATGGTGGCTGCAGATGGATGATGGCGAGTCTGAGGAGGAACAAGAGTCTGTAGAATCTGGGGAGGAAGAGGAGGATGGAGACGAGTCTGACTTGGTAAGCTGGGCTGCTAAATGTGTTTTGTGGCCTGTTGATAATATTTTTTCCCCTTTGCACCGCTGCCAGAAAGAGAGAGAGAGCAAAGGCAAAGCGCTGCAGTTTCAAGTCTCCTTGACAAAACTCGTTCTCTGAAACCACCCACACACGGAGTATTGTTTTCCACAAGGTGCTTAACCCTGATCCGTGGCACAATTAATTGCTTTCTGATGCTAACTAATGGGCTTTTGTTGTTTTCAGCAAGGTGTTGACTGTTTTTCATCATCTGAATGTTAGCAGAGGTGTTTAAGGGTGCTTGAGTTCCTCCAATGCGCAGTTGGCAAGTTGAAAGCCTTCTTACCAACCTGAAGTTTTGCTGGGGTGGGGTTGTTCTCAAACCCATTGGCCCAGCCTAAACTCACTGTTCCTGATGAGCAGCTCTTACCAGAGAGACAAATAGCCCACAGACAAACAGACAGACACTCTCCCTGGGACCTCGGTTGTACAGCACCAGGTCAAGTCTTTCAGCAGCTGCTGGGGATTTCTACTTTTTATTTTTAGACGGTTGGTGGAGAGAACCTGATGGGTTTTTTGTTTAAATTGTTCGTTGATTTTCTCTGTTCCCCGACATCCCTTTCCCTTAAAAACTGTGCTCCCTTTCCACAGCCTCTTGAGTTTAAGGCACCCCAACTCTTCAGTCACCTTGAGAAAATTCTTGGCTTCATTTCCTTGATGTTTTGAGCTGAAGGTAGAATCATACACACAAAACACATCAAGTGAATCCCTGAAGCTCTTTAGGGTCTTGCTCCCCGTGCTCTGACACTCCAGCAGCCCGGGAGGAGCAGGGGCTGTGCAGCCTGTCCCTTTTTGGGTAGCTGGCCAGCTGAGGCCACTCTGGTGTGAGCCCACACCAAGGGTTGGGCTGGGGCTCGCATCCCAACTCCCACGTGGGATCTCCACATCCTGGACAGAGGTTTGAGCTCAGCTGAGTCCCTCAGCTCCCAGACAGGACTGGCTCACACACAAACCTCTTTCCCACGAGCAGAGTGATGCAGTTGGGGTAAAGCCACGAGCTGAGCCCACACTCAGGGATTTTGGGGCAGCACAGACACCCTGGAGAGCCAAGGCTCAGCTCCACGTGTTCCCTCATGGGGAGAGCAGGGCCTGGCACAGCTGCCTGTGGAGGTAGGGCCTGATCCAGTGCTGGTAGTGGTACCAGGAGGTTTTTCCAAGGCTTTGCTGGCAGCTGGATCAGCATCAGGAGCCGACAGTTTCAGTCTGGACATGAATTTTATGATTGATGCGTTGAACCCTGCCAGGGTTGGGGTGCCTGATTCCTGTTCTGCTGTTGACTTTGAAACCCCACCCCACACAACTGAATTTTTTTAAGGCAAACCCCAGAGTCTGTTGAGATTCATACACGTGGCTGAGTATTTGCTGCATGATTGGTCTGTGCTGCCCTGTGCCTGGCTCAGGAGGGGGCTGCTCTGCTGCTCTAGAGTTCAGTTCCCCTGGGTCCACCCCAACCCTCCCAGGTGGCTCTTCAAGTGCAAAACGGATTTTTTGTGGAGAAATATGAACATTTTAGTTTGAAAACCCCACTGCCAGAGTTCAAGAAGCGTTGGGACAGCACTCTGAGGCACAGGGTGGGGTGTTTGTGCAGGACCAGGAGTTGGACTTGGTGATCTTTGTGGGTCCCTTCCAGCTCAGGATATTCTGTGATTCTACAGTTATTTTTTGGGAGAAGCTGGAAGTGTGCACGTGCCTGCCCACTTGCAGTGCTGCTCGTGAGCGTGGTGTGAGGGCCTCCATGGAAGAGAAAGTGCAGCCTGCCCTGCTGAACTGACAGGAAATCCACCCACACGTGTGCCTGAGTTTCCTTTTCTGTGCTATAAAGGCATCTTAGCACCCCTTGGTTTCAAACCCCTGGTCCTTCTCACACAACCCGAGCTGGCTGAGGGCTATTCCACAAAGGGAACTTGGTGCCACCATGCCTGACGTGCATGTGGCCTCTCTGGTCCTTCAGAGCTCCGAGTCCAGTGTCAAGAAGAAGCTGCTGAAGAGGAAAGGGAAGACGGACAGTCCATGGCTGAAACCCACCCGCAAGAGGAGGCGGAGGAATAAAAAGAAACAAGGCGGTGTGCTAGGTAATTAATGGGGTTTTGTGCCTTAATTCCACCCCAGTGAGCCTTCCAGGTGCAGGGGGAAGGACCTGAGGCCTCTGAGTCTGCAGGGCTCACTCTTCCTTCCCGAGGCTGGGCTGTGAACTTGCCTCTCACTGCAGGAGCTGCTGGTGTCACTTCAACAGCAGAACATGTGGCTTTGTCCTTGGCATGCTGGAGGAATTTTGTTTTGTTCATGAATCCCTTTATTTTAGAGTATCCAAAAAAAGGCCTCATGGAGCTTACAGAAAGGAGGAAGAGGAATTTTGTATGGGTAGATAGTGACAGGACAAGGGGGAATGAATGGCTTCCCAACTGAAAGAGGGGAAATTGAGGTTAGACATACAGGAGAAATTATTCCCTGTGAAGGTGGGGAGGCCCTGGCACAGGGTGCCCAGAGAAGCTGGGGCTGCCCCTGGATCCCTGGAAGTGTCCAAGGCCAGGCTGGACGGGGCTTGGAGCAGCCTGGGACCGTGGAAGGTGTCCCTGCCCATGGCAGGGGGTTGGAACGAGATGATCTTTAAAGTTCCTTTCAACCCAAACCAGTCTGTGCTTCTGTGACCCGTGTCCATGTGCACTCCTGTCCCATGAGAGAGCGTGTTTAGATGCAGAAGGAAGAGAAAGAACCACCCTGGAATGGTGCTCCACTGCTTTTGTGTGGATGTTTGTGTAGCTGAATGCAATGTGCAGGTTGGCTTTGCTCCTTCTGGAGGCACCACGACGTCTCGAAGGAGCTGCCTCGGGCCCATCTCAAGTGTGGGTGTTGTTCAGGGGGTCCCTCTTGTTTGTCCTGAGTCACCCAGCACCAAAGAAGGTTTCAGTGAGCTCTGTTGGAAGCTGAGAGGTGAGGAGAGCCAGGAGTGCAGGCTGGATGTGGTGATGCTTCCTTGGGGAAGGTAACAGCATGGGAGAGATGAAGTGAATAGTGCAGCTGTGCCTTCAGCCTCATTGCTAAAGTTCATACATCCACTGCCACCAAAGGGTTTATTTTTATTCTTCTGGGCTTGCTAATTGCATGCAAAAAGGTAATTTTTGTATCAACAGCTTTTTGGGACTTCTGAGTGAATTGATTGTTTCAGCCCCTGGGCTCTGTCAGTCACCTGGTTTGCTCCTCTTCCTCCCAATGGCTGTAGGGACTCTTGATCCCTTGTCACAGCAGATACCTAATTCTGTATTTTGGATGCAGGCTGGTTTTCTGCCCCTTCAGTAAGGATGGGAGCTGGTCTTAAAGGGTAACCAAACCCTCTTGGCCAAGCTGGGCTGGGAGAAGCAAACCAGGAGAGAAAGAGAAGCCAAGGGAGTGTGAAGAGACTGAAAATTCCCTCTCAGGCTCTGAGGGGTCCCCCAAAATCTCTTCCCAGCAGCAGCTCTGTTCACACAGAGCCAGAACTTGGCTTTTTTGTGTTTCCCCTCCCTTTAAGCTGGATGTCACCTCTCTCATCCTCCTCCCGAGGTGCAGTTGGCTCTGCCTGGCCAGCGTGTACCTGAGCCCTGTGCAGGAGGCTGGGGGCAGGAGGATGCTCCAGCCCTGCTTCATCCCTTCCCTGTGCCCTGGCAGAGGCAGAGCTCGGCTCATTTATTCCCTTCTCTTGTTGTTCCCTGCCTGGGTGGAGGTGGAAGCTCGGTGTGACCAGGCCAGTGCCCGGCCATGCCCTGTGTGCCCAGATCCATTCCGTGTGCTCTGCACTGCTGCAGGGAGCCTGCACAGCCTCGGGGTGGGTTTACCTGTGGGGTCTGTGCAAATCCCCTGTTCCCATCCAGGTGCTGAAGCCTATAAAGCCTCGCTGGGCAGCAGGGAGGGCCCCGGCCAGGAGAACAGCATGGAGTACATGGAGGTGTCCCTGGATTCCCTGGATCTCCGGGTGAAGGGGATCCTCTCCTCGCCAGCGGGAGGTGAGTGCTGGGGCTGGGGCCGGGGTTGGGGTTAGGGCTGGGGTTTGGTGTGGGTTAGGGCTGGCTTTGGGTCTGGGTTTGGGGTTGGGGCTGGGCTTGGGGTCGGGGCTGGTTTTGCGTCTGGGTTTGGGGTTGAGGTCAGGGCTGGGTTTTGGGTCGGGTNTCCCTTTGTTTCACGGGCGGTGCCGTGCGGGGCCCCGGCTGCCCCCTGGCGGCCACAGAGCGCGCAGAGCAACGGGAATGGGATGGGATTGGGATGGGGATGATGAGGGGTGGGGATGAGCGTGAGGATAGGGCTGGAGCTGGAATGAGGGTTAGGATAGGGATGGGGCTGGGATAGGAATGGGGATGGGGATGGAGTTGGGATAAGGATTGGGATGATGATAGGGATAGGGATGAGGATAGATATGGGCTACATTGGGGATGAGGATGAGGATAGGAATGTGGCTGGGATGGGGATGAGGATGATGATGGGGATGGGACTGGCTGGGGTGATGGTAGGGATAGGTCTGGAGTAGGAATGGGAATGGGGCTGAGGATGAGGAGGGGAGGGGAATGGGGCTGGGCTGGGGTTGAGGATGAATGTAGGGACGGGGCTGGGATAGGGCAGGGTTAGAAATGGGGATGGATTTGGAATGGGGATGAGGCTGGGGATGTGGATGAGGATAGGGATGGAA